>JAEOAD010000011.1:21755000-22317500 GCA_036365145.1 Orientallactaga sibirica
GGGGAGCTCATGCCTTTGGAGGGTGGAGTGTCAGCCTGGAATGTGCCACGTGGGTATCTGCTTGTGTGCTTCCCGAAGATGCTGAGTATTACAGGTTGGATCTCTAGCAAGCAGACTGGGACAGGTTAGTGTGCAGGAGGCTTATTACAGGGGCACATATGGGATAAGTGCCTATTGAGCAAGGGATGGAGGTGGAAATGGATACAAGGGGACAGTGAAAGGGAGGTTCAGGCTCAAGTAATATCATGGAGAACCCTGGGGGTGTGCTACAATGGACTGAGAGCCGGGTTTTTAAAAAAATTATTTATTTATGTAAGAGAAAGAGTATTTATTGATGTAAGAGAAAGAGAATTTATGTAAGAGAGAGAAAGAGAAAAAGAGAGAGAATGGATGCACCAGGGACTCTAGCCAATGAAAACAAACTCCAGACGCATGTGCCATCTTGTGCATATGGTTTTACATAGGTACTGAGGAATCAAACCCAGGTCCTTAGGCTTTGCAGGCAAACACCTTAATCACTGAGCCATCTCTCCAGCCCCATAGCTGGGCCTTTGTGCTAGATATGGGTGTCTCTGGGAAAAGTCATGACTGTGAAGGAGAGAGCTGTCTTCTGGCATGCCAGAAAGGTCCACACTGAAGGCTGCCTATGCACTGCCAGCAGCCAGGCAACAAGCTCCTCCTTGAAGGGTGATCTAGTGACACATGTCAATGTCACCACACTAATGCCATTTCATTCACTAAGGACACATGGCGCAACAATTGTGAATGCTCTATTCCCCTGCAACAGGAAATTGCAGCCCAACCACATTTAGGGTCCTGGAGACATAATTATTGGTGCACAGTTGACTGTGATCAACACTTGCTTGGATGTTATATGCTGTGGGAAGTAACCGTGCAAGCTCTGGGAACAGAGGCTGACTGTGACCTGACTAAGGTAGGTCCACACCTTAGGCAACAGGGGCTCTTCAAGGATGATGAATGCAAGAGAAGCCAAGTGAGGATTCTGATGCCATACTTCAGGAGTGACAAATAACTTGAGAGCTGCCATAAAAGTTCACGAATCACTAACTTGGACTCAGAGAACTTGTTCAAATGTGAAGCCGACTGAAGAAACCAGCAGTCTCATGACCTCATATGAAGATATCACGATTGGCCTTAACTGAAAAACCAAATGGTTTCATCAAAATGATACTTAAGTTTTTTAATTTAATTTTATTTATTTGAGAGAGAGAGAGAATGGGTACTCCAGGCATCTAACCACTACAAACAAATTCTAGATGCATGTGCCACTTTGTGCATCTAGCTTATGTGAGTCCTGGGGAATTGAACTTGGGTCCTTTGTTGGGTTTGAAGGCAAGCACCTTGACCGCTAAGCCATCTCTCCAGGCCCAAAATGGTATTTAAAAATGCAAACTTCATCTTCCATTCCCTTCCCTTCATCTGGGCTGAGGTAACAGCCCTTCGGTAAAGTACTTGCTTTGTAAGCACAAGAACCTGAGTTCAATCCCCAGAACTCGCATTAAAAAAATAATAACAGGGGCTGGAGAGATGGCTTAGTGGTTAAGCGCTTGCCTGTGAAGCCTAAGGACCCCGGTTCAAGGCTCGATTCTCCAGGACCCACATAAGCCAGATGGACAAGGGGGCACATGCATCTGGAGTTTGTTTGCAGTGGCTGGAGGCCCTGGCTCGCCTATTCTATCTCTCTACCTGCCTATTTCTGAATCTCTCTCTCTCAAATAAATAAATAAAATATTAAAAATAATAATAACAACAAAGCCGGGTGTGGTGGCGCATACCTTTAATCCCAGCACTTGGGAGGCAGAGGTAGGAAGATCACTGTGAGTTCGAGGCCACCCTGAGACTACATAGTGAATTCCAGGTCAGCCTGGACTAGAGTGAGACCCTACCTAGAAAAACCAAGAAAAAAAAAAAAAAAGCCAGGCATGGTGGCATGTGCTTGTAATCCAAGTTCTGGAGAGGCGGCAGATCCCCAGGGCTCTCTGGCCAGGCAGTTTAGCCTACTTGTCAAGCTCCGGGCCAATGAGATACCCTGTCTCAAAAAAAAAAAAAAAAAAAAAAAAAGTGGACAGCACATGAGGAAGGCTACCCAAGGCTGCCTGCTGGCCTCCACACACAGATACACTTACATGCACATATACTCACATATACTCACACACATGTGCATGCCCCCATACACACAAACACACACACACACACACACACACACAGATATCTGCCATTTATTATGCATGCCCCAAATCTTTTGACCAGACTCTTCACTCTGCCCATGCCCATGTAACTCCCAGCTGTCCCATCTAGAATGATGAAATAAAACATTTCTGGCCTCCTTGTTGCTGGGATGCGGTCATGTGCTCTAGGCTTTGCCATGCAGATGGACTCAGGCAACGCTTCCTTAGAACTTGAGTGATACTGTTGGGGGCAGTCAGTCAGGGTGATGACAGAGCTGGTATGGCTGGGAGCTCCAGCTAGGGAGGTAATATCCTGAATCAGTAGATGCCTGACCCTGATGGTAGTAGCCAGTCTGTGAGTGGGGCGATTCTGCTATGCCATTGTGGGAGTCACCTGAGTTGCTCAGCCTAAAGCCCATTTCTTGATGCCCCATGATTTGGACAACACTTTTCTTTAGTACTCTCCTGCCTAAACTGCACAGAGGCAAGGAAGCTGTATGCATTGAGAAGCCCCAACTGACACATCACCCATTATCTACAACAGTGGACTTTAATCTTCATAAGTCACAGCACCCTGTCCTCGAACACAGTGTCGATGGTCCTCAACTTCCAAGGGTTATGTTCCAATATACCCAATGCAAATTGAAAATGCCATATGATGCATTAAGTACACTGAGCTATCTTAACAGAGCTCAGCTCAGCCTGCCTTAAGTCTGCTCAGAACATTGACATCAGCTTACAACTGATGATCATGGTTTGGTTTTGGCTGTAGGCTGAGAAAAGATCAAATTTCAAAATGTGAAGTATCATTTCTGAAATCATACTACTTTAAAATTTTTAAATGTTTTCACTTATTTGTTTGGAGAAAGAGAGAGAGGGAGAATGGACATGCCAGGGCTTCCAGCCACTGCAAACGAACTCCAGACAAATGCCACTTTATGCATCTGGCTTTACCTGGGCTCTGGGGAATTTAATCCAGACTGATAGTTTTGGAAGCAAGCATCTTTAACCATTGAGCAATCTCATACCAGTGAAGAAAGAGAATTGTTGAGGTGAACCATTGTTAACTCAGGGACTCTCTGTATTCTCTAGAACCTTAGCACTCAAAGTAGCTTATCCATACATGGCATGGTCTTCACACCTCTAGGCAATCTCGAACTTCATCAACCCCACTTTTAGCAGGAGGTACAATTTTCGTAATGAGGTTATTAAAAAGGATCTAGGGGGCTGATTGTGTATGTGTGTGTGTATGTGTGTGTGTGTGTGTATAAAGTGCTTCTATTGTGAGCATGAGTAGGTAAATTCAGAACCCACATACAAGCTGGACTCCGTAGTGCTAGCATCTGTGATCTCAATGTGCCTATAGCAAGAAGAAGGCAGAAACAAGAGAAGCCGGGCGGGGGGGGGGCAGCTATCATGGCAAATGCAGCAGTGAATAACAAAAGACCCTGCCTCAAACAAGGCAGAAGGTAAGAACTGATTGACATCTAAAGTTCTCCTCTGACCTCTACATATGTGCCATGTACTTTCATGCATGTGTGCACACACACACACACACACACACACACACACACACAAAGGTTCCATCATCCACTAGACTAAACCATCATGTCTCTTGTTAACAAATTACTTCAATGTGCAAATACAGCCTATACCTTTGGGTTTATTCATTGTTTATTCTTCCCCTCCTTGAGTGTTCACCATGAACTCACGTACAGGCAACCAGATCGATCATAACCTTCATGAACTTCTCACCAATACTTCTTCCCATTTCATGAGTGATAATTTCAAAGCCTCTTACCATTCATGGGCCTATCATTTCCAAATGCAACTATTCTGCCATCATGCTCCTAGGCAATCTGTCATGTTAATGTGGTATACATGTTTAATCATTAATAGAACAAAGTCAATATTCCAGGCTTTTTTCTTCTGCCTTCCTTCTGTCAATAATATTCACAAGGGCTTTGCTCCTGTTGTCAAATAGAGCCTGAGATGACATGTAGAGCCAGAGAGAGGCAAAAATGGATCTAGAGATGGGCAGTAAATGAACGACTAGCTCAACACGCCCTTGCAGAACTCCGTGAGACTGAAAGGGATGGGGCCATGGTTATACAATAGCGCAAGGTCATACTTTGCCATGCTCTGTTCACAAGGAATAGATCCCCCCCCCCATTTTTTGGAAAGCAGAAAACCGTCTGTGTAAATTACAGACAATTAAATCTATGTATCTCTACATGAGCTTCATGTTGGATCATAATTTAGATGAATGGAGAAAAGTAAAGTAGCACTCCCAGCTACTACTCAGGGGTATGAGGCAGGAGAAACACAAGTTCAAGTTTTGCCTGGATTACAAAGGAAGTTGAAGCTAGCCAGGGCAACTTGTAAAGACTCTGTCTTAACAACAACAACAACAAAAAAATTAAAAGAAGGACGGGAGGGCTGGAGAGATAGCTTAGCAGTTAAGGCACTTGCTTGCAAAACCTAATGACTCATGTCCAACCCTCCAGGTCCCATGTAGGCCAAAGGCACAAAGTGATAAAAGTGTGCAAGGTCACACATGCGCACAAGGAGGCACACACATCTGGTGTTTGATTGCAGTGGCTGGAGGCCCTGGTGTGCCAATTCTCTTTCTCTGTCAGATGAAAAAAAGGCCAGTCTGTTGGGCTTGTCTCAAAAACAGAAAGAAAAAAAAAGAGCTTAAAGCCCAGTAGTGTTTTAAAAAAAGATTACCACCAGATATGGTGCCACTACCACTGTGAATGCAGGAAGTGAGTGATTCATCTCGCTAAGGAGTCAGGCTGAAAGGCAGAAAATGCAACTGGAGGTGAGGTCCAGCTGTCTGGATACATTCTCACAGCGTCACTATGATAAAAGTGCAGATGACACACCCTGACCTAACTCACTGACAGACTCAATCCTCACAGTAGAGGAAGGAGTGAGAGGAACTGCTATTTTTGATGTGCTTCCAATTAAGAAGGAGGAACCCACTGGAGAAGCAGAAGTGGTGGGCCTTTGTGAGAGGTAAGTCTCATCTGATTTTCATGTTCCTGGCAGCTGAGAATGGGAAGCCTAGTCATGCTGGGAATGTTGTTGTTTATGGGCAGAGATAGTGAGCTGGAGTTTATTAGAAGTGTACCTCCTTCCCATCACGTAGAATGGGAAGGGCTTGCAAAGGGCTTACAAATGGGGTTAGGATGTCACTAACATATATCAGCAAATGGCTGAGGGAGAAGCATCACAAGCAACTGATGCGTTTGCACAGACATTGCAATGAACTCACAGGACAAAAGAATGGGACAGCGTTCCAGAGGCACAGGCGAATCCCAAATTGTGCAGGGCATCTATGTGAATAATGTCTAGAAAAGGCATGTCTTATAGTCTCTTGTAACTCAGGCTGGCCTTGAACTCCTTATGTAGCCAAGGATAACTCCTGATCCTTCTGTCTCTCTACCTTCTGAGTGCTGGGATTACAGGCAGGGGTCACGCCCCACCCCATTCCCCAATTCCCTTTAAAAATGAACACACATGGGAAGGGGGGGACTTGAATAGCAACTTTATAAAATATTTGGAGCAATGGAATTAAAAATGATTGAAACATTTAAAAGGGGCATGTCTTGGGCTGGAGAGATGGCTTAGCAATTAAGGCACTTGCCTGTGAAGCCTAAGGACCCAGGTTCAATTCCCCATGTAAGCCAGATGCACAGGGTGGCACATGTGTCTAGAATTTGTTTGCAGTGGTTAGAGGCCCTTGCATGCCCATTCTCTCTCTCTCTCCTCAATAAATAGGTAAATAAATAGAATATATATTTTTAAAAAAGGGCAGGTCTTAGAAATAAAACAAGGGGATATGATGGAGAGTGGAGATCTGAAGGGGAATGAGGGGAGAGGAATGAAATCTTATGGTTTATTGGCTGTAAGAAGTTGTCAAATATATATATATAATATACACATATATATATATAGTTTTTGCAAAGTTGGTTTTCCCCTCTTAGATTGTCCGATTTCTAGAGACAGCTTTTTAGTAGATTCAAATTTGGCTGCCCACGTTCCAGAAACTGACTAGCTCAATAGGTTCCGTTCAAGACACCATCACACAGAAGCATTCATTAAACTCACCTTAGCAGTCCCTGGTGTCCCTCTGTATTGACACCTATGTGATCTACTTTCTGGTGCAGTGAGAAAGGGACTCTATTCTTAAGCTATGTGATACCTATTACATTTGTTTGGAACTTCCCTCTCCCACAACTTGCAGCTAAAACTTGTACTGACAGTTCCTAAACTTCAGGGGATTCTGCAGTGTGAATGGCACTGCTTCCAGCCTCTAGCCAGGAACCTGAAAATCATTCACTCCAAAATGTTTCTGCTGCAGTCTCTTCCCCTCTTATTTTTAATACTGTAGATTTATGCCTCAAAAACCTACTTATTGTCATTTGAGTGGGGTTCCATGATAAGAGAAAAATAAGAGTACTCTACCAAAGCAAGACTGTCGCTTATTCTTTGGTTAAAAAAAAAATAGAGATCATGGTAGAACATCCATTGTAAGAGGAATAATATTGTGGAATTTAATGATCTGATATAAACCTGAAGCATTTACAAGAGTGCCTGGCACACTGTAAACATTCAATATTTTCCATTTTACTCATATGTGTAGGTGTTTGTGATTGCCTTTTCATGTCTTGGCTTTTTCTTTATTGTTATTAACTCATGTGGTTTTTTAAATAGATCAGAAATAAAAAATTTTAAGGGGAGCTGGATGTGGTGGCACATGCCTTTAATCCCAGCACTTGGGAGGCAGAAGTAGGAGGATCACCCAAGTTCAAGGCCACCCTGAGAGTACATAGTGAATTCCAGGTCAGCCTGGACTAGAGTGAAACCCTACCTCGAAAAACAAAAAAAAAAAAAAAAAAAAAAAAAAAAAGAAAGAAAGAAAGAAAGAAATAAATAAATTCTAAGGGGAGTAGGAGTTAACAGGGGGATTTAAGCTTTGCCATTTGAGGGGGCAATAGGCAATTTAAAAACCAGTTATAAAAAAACGTGATTGTGGGGCTGGAGAGATGGCTTACCTGATAAGGTGCTTGCCAAAGGACCCATGTTTGATTTCCCAGAACCCATGTAAGTCAGATGCACAAGGTGGCGCATGTGTCTGGAGTTCGTTTGCAGAAGCTGAAGACCCTGGTGTGCCCATTCTCTCTTGCTCTCTGTCTCTATCGCTCTTTCTCTGCCTATTTATCTCAAATAAATTTATTTTAAAAAAAGAAAAAGAAAAAAGAAAAATGTGACTGTGGGCTGGGAAGATGGCTCAGCAATTAAAGGCACTTCCTTGAAAGGCCTGCCAGCCCGGGTTCAATTCCCAAGCCACCCACATAAGTGGGACGCAAAAAGTGCTACAAATGTTTGGTGTTTGTTTGCAGTGGCAAGAGGCTCTGGTTTACTCCAACACCCGACACACATGCAAATAAATAAATAAATAAATAAATAATTTTTTAAAGTTGATAGTTACCACAGAGTACAAATTTGCCAAGCTAATATTTTAGGGTATTGTACTATCTCTATATTGTCTTCAGTAATGATTAATGGCTATGATGTTGATCTTAGAAATGGGAAATGGGCAACTATCAGAAATATGCCAAAATGCCTTTCTCTCTCTCTACCTGCCTATTTCTGTATCTCTCTCTCTCAAATAATAAATAAAATAAAAATTAAAAAAAAAATTTTAAAGGGCTGGAGAGATGGCTTAGTGAAGCCTAAGAACCCCAGTTCAAGGCTCCATTCTCCAGGACCCACGTAACCCAGATGCACAAGAGGGTGCATGCATCTGGAGTTCGTTTACAATGGCTGGAGGCCCTGGTGCGTCCATTCTCTCTCTCTCTCTCTACCTCCTATTTCTGTGTGTCTCTCTCTCAAATAATAAATAAAAAAAGAAAATAAATTTAAAAAAAGAAATATACCAAAATGTTTCTAACATTGAGAAAATGTGAAGTACATAACAGGATATGGAGAACAAATGTTATTGCATTGCATTAAGATAAACTCCTTTTCATGGTAACAGCTGGGAGTGAAAAGATAAACAAAACTGAGCATTTCAGTGAAAACGGAAACTGAAACAAAACAGGCTACATAAAAATCTGTTTTTCATTTAAGACAAGGTCTCTGTATCCCAAGCCAGCCTTCAAACTCTCCAGACGACCTTGAACTTCTCATCTGCTTGTCTCTACCTCCTGAATGCTAAAATGCCTGGTTTATGTGGTGCTGAGGATGGAACCAGGGCTTTATGCATGCTAGGAAAGCAATCTACCAGCTGAACTACACCGCCATTTAATAAGAATTCAAATCCAGGCTGGAGGTATGGCTTACCAGTTAAGACATTTGCCTGCAAAGCCAAAGGATCCAAATTAGATTCCCCAGGACCCACGTTAGCCAGATGCACAAGGGGCCACATGCATCTAGAGTTTGTTTGCAGTGGCTGGAAGCCCTGGCATGCACATTCTTTCTCTCTCTCCCTCTCAATCTCTCTCTCTCTGTCAAAAAAATAAATAAAAATAAAATTTTTTTTTTTTTTTTTTTAAAGAATTAAACTCCATTTTATCAGAGTTCCTCTGACCTATGTGGAGGTAGCACGGCCAGTCAACTATGTGGTACCTCTGACTGCAGAACGGTGATCCATGGTTAGCAAGACCATTTACTTTCCTATTTAAAAAATGCATCAAAAACATCTTTTAAAAAAGTGTGTTTCTTGGTTTATGAACTCCAGATCAGCAAGGAAAATTCATTTCTGCACCAGCCATTAGCTTTCAAGGTAGAAGAACTCATTGGCACTGCGGTTTACAAATGAGCAGCTATGAATCACTTTGGGGGAACTGAATTTCTATGTCATATTCAGAATCTTACCCACAAATCTGATCTAAAGCTGTCCAAGGTCACGACATCTTGATGTGTTGTTAGCATGGCAGAAAGCTGATGGATCACGGAGTAGGTAAATGGTGGAAATCTGGTCCCATGACTTCCTCTCTCCTAACATCACAGCCTTTGATAATCCATCATGGTGCTGTTTCTCAGTGTGGGGCCTCAGAATCATATCCCATATTGCACTCCAGGCCTTTAGTTAGTCATAATGTGATTCCATTAGTGAAGAGGTGAGGCACAGAAGACAAAATTACATACCCATTGTCGACGTTAGTCAAAGTAAGAGCTAGAGTTAGAGCTGGGTGTTCTTGATTTCCACCTAGAAGCTCGCTCCTTAATATGCTACCAATAAGCCCTAATTCCAGGTAGACAGACTCCTAAATTACAGGACAGGCAAAAGCAAAAACTCCCAGGACAGATTTCTTCTGTGTTCAACAATTATTTGATCAAGTCTTTTGTGTGGCCCAGTTCTGACAGCCCGTCAATCATGTCTAAGTCTCCAGGAGGCACCACTGTCTGTGTTTCTACCTGTAACCCTCCATGCTGGGAAGACTTTCAGGAATTCTGAAGGTACTTGTGGTAAAAATTGCTTCTCAGTGCTACCCAGGGCTCAAACCAGAATTAGATTTTTTGACACATACTCAGCCTCTAACTGGTTTAACCATTTGTCCTCATTCTTAAACTGCTGAGACTCTGTAAACTTGCAAAGAAATTTAGTCTTCTTAACTGTAGAGACGGTAGTCCATACATTGGATGCCACCTTGTGAAGGTAGAAGCTTATCTACCTTTTGGATTGTGGTGGCTTGATTCAGGTGTCCCCAGTAAATTTACTTGTTCTGAATGGTAGGTCCCCAGCTGGTGGCAGTTAGGGAATTGGAGCTTCTTGGAGGTGTTATGGGCGTTATAACCAACTTCCCCTTGCCAGTTTGGCACATTTTCCTGCTGCTGTTATCTACCTGATATTGGCCAGGAGGTGATGCCCACCCTCTCTGTTCATTTCCATCATTTTCCCTTACCATCTTGGAGCTTTCTCCTCGAGTTTGTAAACCAAAACAAACCTTTTGCTCCCACAAGATACTCTTGGTCGGGTGTTTCCTGCCAGCAACAAGAAGCTGATGGCAACAGGGGTGGTGGTCACAAGCTGTTCATGGGCAGTATTACATGCAGTGGAAACCTACTCAGAATAATTGAGTATGATTAAATTCTACTTTTAGGAATGTCTTTAAAAGGCTCACCTATGAAGAAAAACTCTCTTGGCTTGAAATTCTCTGATAAAGATAAAAATGTGCTTGAAATCAATGAATCTGTACCAAGTTTTTCTTTTCTTTTCTTTTCTTTTCTTTTCTTTTCTTTTCTTTCTTTCTTTCTTTTTTTTTTTTTTTGACAGTCAAGCACAGCAAATTTTATTCAACGCTCAAGAGACAGGAAGAAGGCAAAGCTCCAATAAAACAGGAGGGGTCCTGAATGGTGATCCCCCAAGCTTTTCAAAATTCCACCCAAACAGTAAAATGCAAGCCACTCATAAACACAATGTATTCACCGCAGGCAGGACTGTGACTATGCTTAGGTCTGTATCTTGTGGGCAAAAATGTGACCCCAAAATTAGACAAATGTGCCTTTTTTCATGATCAGATTTCTACATTACAGAATGAAGATAAATCCATCATTGCTACCAACTATGAAAACTCCAAAGTGAGACGGTATTCCTTCCCCAGAAGGAGGATGTATTAGCTACTTTCTTCCTGTTCCTAAAGGAAGCTCTTTTCCCTCCCCCAAAGAAGGGTGTGATAGGTACTTTCTTCCTGTTCCTAAAGGCAGCTGCTGAGTCGCTGCTGGCCATGGGCACGCAAGGTGCTTGCACCCAACTCAGCTATGACGAATCCACTTCCCAGAGGTCTTTGTGGTGATCCAAAGGAAGTGGATGGCAATGAATCACAGTGCGTGGGGTAGAAATACAACTGTGATTCACACTAACCAAAAGAAAAGGTTCAGGAGGGAAATGGTTGCTACAAATTGAAACAACACCAACATACTCACGCATCAGCAAATACCACGCTGAGCGTGTCAGAGTAACCTCTGCTTTTTCAAAGCCCAAAGACGAAAAAGAAAAGCAACTTTTCAAAGCAAAGCTTAATAAATCTATTGGTGGCAAAATTTAACTAGTGCAATCCAAATGTAATTACACAAAAGAAATAAAATTCTTTAGTGAGGATAGTATTTATTAAAAGAAAAGGAAAACCAATATAATATTTTAGCCAATCTCAAACATTCCTTTATACACACACACACACACACACACACATATATATATATATATATATACCTTCTTTCATTTTTATTTGCTACTATCAAACTTCAAATTTTTAACTTTTGCTTAAATTACTTTACCTTTGTAAATAGAGTTGATGTCTCATTACCAGCATTCTTTAACTAATTTGATTTCTCAAAAATGAATTGTCTAAGAAACCCAGATTCAATAACAAAATCAGACTCACGAGAACCAAGTTAATAAGCAAGTGAAAGAACAAACATAATTCAACCAAAAGCAAGCCTCAAGGTTATTGGGATCTGATACATCCAAACCTTCTGGAAATCAACACATAAAGCTAGGCAGCCCAGACTTAAAAGTGTGAGCCACCTGACATCCATGTGGACACAAATTTTGAATTTCTTTATTAGTGTTCATGTGGAAAACTATGACCTGACCGACTTGACAAGATGTAACGTGGAGTTAATATTTGAACAGGATTTGGTTTGTTCTGGCACCACACGTTATTCATTGGACTTTAATTCAGTACAGACCAGAGATTGACTGTAACAGTGGGTGGGAGGGGAGACTTTGTGTAGAGGTCTTGAGTGGGGTGTTACGAGTGCCAGTTGTGAGCAGTCACAGTGATGTTAGGAATGAAATATGTCATCTTGTAGGGGAAAACAATGAAAAGACACTGTCAGCCTGGTGAAAGCACCGAGGAGGGGACAGACAGTGGACAGGAAGGGCAGGACACAATCACTCATCCACAGATTATATATGCATCCAAATGCTCCAGACAGCATTGCCTCCCACAGTTAGCCTGCAGAAGGCTTTCAAGCAATCTGCTTTGGTGTGATTTTCCTCTCCAAGTTTGTGAGTTGCCTCTGGCCAAATCAGATCACCCAAACCTCTACTCTGTAGTCTATTGTGTGGTTTCTCCAACACACACCGCACTCCATTTGCCAGTAAAACAAAACAAAACAAAACAAAACAAAACAAAACAAAACAAAACAAAACAAAATGAAAAACTGTGTTTTAGGCTCAAGTATTTCTTCTTTGTTCTGGCATTTAGTGATATCACTTTTCTATTCTGACCTACTTAAGAGCATTCTGTCATTTAATAAAACAAGTGAGTGTTATTCATCATTTCCAGTGACCAACTAGAAAGTAGTTTATCAACACAGCTGATTTTCTGTAATTCACCTACTTCCTATTTTTAAAAGGGATTTTTAAAATCCCTAAAATATGCTGTAGCAACAGGTAATAAAGGCATTATTTTCTGGTTGAACTTTTCAATATATCCAGCTATGTAATTGTGCTAAAATAGGTGATTCAGTTAACTGTGTATAATTTCAAATCTAATGCCTTTTGTATGCAGAGAATAAAATTCTTATTATAAAAGCAATACCAGTTGCAGAAAAAGTCTCTCTCTCTCTCTCTCTCTCTCTCTCTCATAAAAAAGGTCAGTCTGTTGGGCTTGCCTCAAAAAAAAAAAAAAAAGAGAGAGAAAGAGGAAGGAAGGAAGGAAGGAAGGAAGGAAGGAAGGAAGGAAGGAAGGAAGGAAGGAAAGAGCTGGAGAGATGGCTTAGCAGTTAAGGTACTTGCCTGCGAAACCTAAGGACTCATGTTTGACTCTCCAGGTCCCACATAAGACAGACACAGTGATCAAGCATGCAATGTCACACATGCACACAAGGGGGTACACATTTTTGGAGTTTGATTGCAGTGGGTGGAGGTCCTGGTACGCCAATTCTCTCTCTCTTTCACATAAAAAAGGACAGTCTGTTGAGTTTGCGTCAAGAAAAAAGAAAGAAAGAAAAAGTAACAGAAGGGTTAGAGAGCTGGCTCAGCAGTTAAGGTGCTTACCTGCAAAGCCTAAGAACTCAGGTTCAATTCCCCAGTACCCGTGTAAGCCAGATGCACAATATGGCACATGCATCTGGAGTTCATTTGAATTGGATAAAGGCCCTTGTGTGCCCATTGTCCCTCTTTTATCTGCTTCTTTCTCTCCCTCTCTCTCTCAAATAAATATTTTTTATAAAAAAGTAATAGAAGATCTAAGTTCTAAAATCTCAGCTCTGTTTTGTTAGTCTTTTGGAGTGTATCTTTTCAGAATTTTAAAAATCTTTGTGTGTGTATGTGTGTGTTTGTGTGTGCTCATGTGTGTGAGTACCACAGCATATATGTGGACATCAGAGGACAACTTAGATGTCAGTCCTTGAATTCCACCTGTTTGAGACAGAGTTTCTTATTGATTGGCACTACATAATCTGGACTAGCTAGCCTGGGAATTCTCTTGTCTCTTCCTCCCATCTTAACATTAAGAGCACTTACAGACATGTGCTGTGTGTCCAGCTTTAAATGGGTTCTGGAGATACAAATTCATGTCTTCATACTTTGTGTGGCAAGCACTTTATCCACTAGCCATTTCTCCAGCCCTGTTTCTGCAAGTTTTGGGTATTCATCTATTGCTACCTTTTTATTGGGTTTTATTCCATTTTATAATGCTTATGATGACCTAAAGTACGTTGTGTACTTGCTTAATTATTATGATTTGTTTCTCCCACTAAGATGGAAGCCTCTTGGGGGAATGTGACCTGACACTTTTGCTCATTACTAAATCTCTCCTCTCATGCAGTGTCTGGCACACTGTGGGAGTCCTTAGGGTTTAATGAAGGATTAAAAGAATGAGTGGTTGGCCCTCACTATTTTGAAAATGGAAAGTCAGTGAGTAAAAGCTAACTGGCCTCAAATCAGAGATGGTAATTGGGTTGGACACCTTTCTTTTCTGCCCCATTGTTTTCTATGTCAGCTGCTATTGTCTGCTTGGCCCATTAGTTGCTGGTTCAACTAAACAATTAGCTGCAGCCCTGTATTTGACTCACCTGTGTCCTATGAGGAATAAGAGAGAAGGAACAGATGTGGTGACAAGTGCAAGAAAGGGGATGTGGACAAATGGGGCTGATGTTCGTTTAGAGGCCACTGTGAAGCGGGACACACTGGGAGATCTGCCATGGGGTACACATGTACCTCCTTATACTCAGTCCCTCCGTGCTCGTGGTCTGACCCTCCACAGTCAGGAGAATTGTGCATAGCCAGCGGCTTTCCAATATCCCCAAAGGGAAAGAAGGGGCTGAAGAAGCTGAACAATTTCCAAGGACTTGAGAAGAGGATACTAATAAGCACCATCATTTCTTCCTGTTTTTATAACATGTGCGCATGCGCGCAAGAGAGAGAGAGAGAGAGAGAGAGAGAGAGAGAGAGAGAGAGAGAGGTGGTGAGCTAGAGCCTCAGCCACTGAAATCGAACTCCAGATGCTTTGCCACCTATTGGGCATGTGCAACCTTGTGTTTGCCTCACCTTTGTGCATCTGGCTTATGTCGGATCTGGAGTCAAACATGGGTCCTTAGGCTTCACAGGCAAGCGCCTTAACTGCTAAGCCATCTCTCCAGCCCCCCCCCCAATCATTTCTTTCTTTATTCAACATTGGGACATTTTAAATCATCGATTTCCCATTCACAGACAAAGAGCAGTGAAAGGGGTTTGTGGACAGACAATGATTATCTTTGGCCAATGGTTTAAATCCAATTTATTTTTCAACTTCCTGTTGATTGTTTTAGTGACGATGTCCATCCACATTATGAAGCAATTCCTGAGTGTGCTATTCTGGTGGGCTATGGGAGAGTGATGGGTACTAGAGCTGTTTTTTAAACTTATTATTTAGAAATAATTTTGATCTTACAGAAAAAATACTCTGTAATTCTTACCACTTTATAAAAACAACTCAACGTGAAATAAACAAAAAAGATATGAGCAGATATTTCATCCAAGAATGTATGTGAATGAATGACAAATCAACACACAGAAAGATGCTCAAACCATGAATCTACAGGTTAATGCTAAAACCAGGATAAGATGCCACAAGACAGGTATCAGAACGTTCAAATAAGAGATTGATAATGCTAATGGTTGGTGTGGAAATAGAAAAACCAGAATGCTCACACCTACCTTGTGGGAATGTAAAATGATACATCTTCTTTAGATTCTTTATTTCATAAAGAAATAAACATATATTTATTGTTATCACCCAGGAATTATATCTAAAAACATATGTCCATATAAAGTCATACGCAAAGATGTTCATAACAGCTTGATAAAACTAAAAGAACCTTAGTGTCTATCAAACACAGAGTGAACAAACAAAATGTGACTTAGTCATAGAATTAACTGCAGTATTAAAACTATTGACCCATTGGTTGTTTGAATAACATTATAACTGAGTGAAGTGGTTTGACACTAAAGTCCACCTACTATAAGATTGCATTTTATAAAATTTCTCGAAAATTACATAAAGTGCTAAAACACTTCTACATGTATTTGAAATTTATTATATGAAAGTTATAGTCAAAGCTGTTTTAAGAATGGGCGTTTACTCCAACTATTATTATGTGTTTTTCTACTGAAAATTATAACTTGAGGAATTTTATATCAGTTCTTTTCAGCAGTTATATAATGGTTGAGAACAGTGAATTTCTGCTGTGCTCAGCATTAAAAGTTATATATTCCTCCCTTCTTTCCTCTCCTCAAACTCTCTTGAGTACCTCGTGCCACCTTCTGGATTAGTGCCTCCCTGGATTAGTTACTTTTTCAGGTTGTGATAAAACACCTGCTAGAACAACTTAGGGAAAGAAGGATTTATTTCGGATCATGGTTTCAGAGGGTCCAGTTTCCATACTTAGCCTTGGGCAGGAAAATCATGACAGCAGCTCATCTTCCCTTCTTGGTGGATGAAGCACAGAACAAATGATAAATGAAGGAGCCAGGACAAGATATACCTCTTCTCTCCCAACTCCTTCGTAAGCTACTTCTTCAAACTAGGCCCTGCCTTCTACCTTTCACCACCTCCCAATAATGCCACCATATTGTGAATCTATCTGCATGATCTAATTGTCTCTGGAAATGTTCTCATAGACACACTCACAGATGTACTTTACTTAAAGATTCTCTTGGGTGTCCATTTTTTTTTTAGCATCTTTTAAAGATATTTTGTTTATTTATTTGAGAGACAGAGAGAGGAAGAGGCAGAGAGAAAGAATGAATGGGCGTGCCAGGGCCTCCAGCCACTGTAAACGAACTCCAGATGTGTGCACCCCCTTGTGCATCTGGCTTATGTGAGTCCTGGGGAATCAAACCTGGGTCCTTAGGCTTCTCAGGCAAATGCCTTAACTGCTAAGCCATTTCCCCAGCCCTTAGGTGTTTCTTAATCCAATCAAATTGACAATCGATACTAATTATAATAGCACCTCACTTGTGTCATTCAGCACTCACTTTTCCCAGGGATGTCAAGGGTTTCCCACTTTAGTCTCTTAGGAAGACTCTCTGAGGACAGGAGCATGTCACTAATAGATGGGCCAGAAGTGCCTGCATCATTGCTCCTTGGAACAGTCCTCCTCAGTAAGGGATGGCAGCTGTGGATACATACCCCAGCCCCCTCACTCCTTGGGTGAGGTCAATACCATTGTCCATATATCCCAGCAGGACTAAGCTCCAGATGTCCACAGTAGGAAGTGGCTCATTAACATTCTAGATGCTCTTCGGTGTACCAGGACTCTATGTCCTCACAGTTATTGTAAGTAGAAAATATTTTAAGTCAAAAGGCAATGAATATCACTATCCTACCAGCTGCCCTAGCTGAGCACACGGTCCATCCACTGTGCAGTCCTGGCTGCTACATAGAATCCCAAGAGAGCGTCATACCCCATACTTTTTGAGGAGAGGGAAAGATCAACATTATAACTGTAAAGGAGAGTGTCCTCTAAATGTATCTGCCCTTCTCATCATTAGTCACCAGCAACTAAGCTGGGTATGGTGGCACATGCATTTAAATCCCAGCACTTGGGAGGTTCAAGGCCACCCTGTGACTAAATAGTGAATCTCAGGTCAGTCTGGGCTACGGCAAGACCCTACCTTGAAAAAAAACAATAAATAAATAAATAAATAAATAAATAAATAAATAAATAAAGTCAGCTACTGCCCCATCCCATACTCTATCACCATCCATCCTAGAGTCATCCATCCAATAAATAACTGGCATTTACATCTCAGTGTCTGCTTTTGGGGAACCCCAAAATAAGGCACTGTTGAAACATGAAAATTTGGTGCTTTCCACATATTCTTATGCATCTATGTGATGGCAACCAGCCACTAAGTACACAGACATTTGAACAGTATCAGTAAAACATACAGTTTAACTAATACCCTAGTCAGACTGCTCTGTCAAGACAAATAAGGTGTCATTATTGAAGTGTCGGCATCAGGAAGCTCTGTGTTTA
Organism: Orientallactaga sibirica; assembly: GCA_036365145.1. Classification (NCBI taxonomy): domain Eukaryota; kingdom Metazoa; phylum Chordata; class Mammalia; order Rodentia; family Dipodidae; genus Orientallactaga; species Orientallactaga sibirica. The sequence continues at coordinate 21,772,676 of JAEOAD010000011.1, forward strand.
TTTGCTTGCTTGCTTGCTGGTTGTACAAAGCATGCACAGTGTAAATAACTTATGAGAATGGGAAAGACATTTAAATGTGCAAAGCTTACATGTCTTCCGCAGATCTCCAATCCACAGCCAAGAACTCAATAGTCATGCCACCCCTAGCATATGCTTTATGACTTAGAACTTAGAAAAAGCATAAAACAGCAAGTCTTTTCCATGCTAACTTGGAAAAAGTGCTGTTAATTTATGGTGATAAATTCCTGCCAGCATAAAAGCTCTGCTTCTTATCCTTCCAGCTAAACTATGTCCCCACCAGAGGAGAGAGCCAAGGGATGGAAAAGAGGCAAAGAAATAGCATTTTTACAGAACTCAAAGCTTCGCCTAAGATATAAGCAAACATATACATCCATGAAATTGAAATTGAATTCGGTCTACTTGCTGCTCTTATCTCATTCCGACAAGCTATGGCAACCGGTATATGTGCTGCCTCGAAGTCAAACCATGATAGGCAGCTGCTTGGTGGTAGCAGGTTGTCACTGTGGGAAGAACATGCTGAACCACTCCACACACCTGGAGTCGAAGATAAACAAAGCCAATGCACAAAATGAGGCAGCAATTCCCAGGCAACCTCTGAGATACTAGAGATTTCTAGAACAGGGAGGTGTGCAGTTTCTAATATCATTTCATCTCCCGTTAATAACAAATAAGACTATCACTAAGGATTTGGGAGTTTGCCCAAAGCGATCACTAAAACTGGCACTGGTAAAGTGAAAGCTTTCCAGTGTCACACTACAGTGGCCCTGTCTGGAAGAAGGCAGTATGGTGGTCTGCCTTATTGGTCTTAAGCCACAGTTAACACTGAAAACTCTTCTAGCAAAGGCACAAATTTTTCTCTGCCTCTTGATTTAGGTTTGATCATGTGATATGCTTTGGCCAATAAAAAAAATGTACAGAAGTGTCAGTGTGCCAATTCCAAGCCTAGGCTTTAAGGAACCTCCTTGATTTCTCCTCTTCTTTCACCATAGCATGAGAAGAGATTCCTTCAGGTATCCAATCCCCCAAACTTGTTCTTGAGGTGTATTCAGGCGATGCCAGCCTTAAGTTAGCCATCAGCAAGAAGCCAAGCCTACCTGGACCTAAGCAGAGAGCAGAACCACCCAGCTGAGCTCAGCCCACATCAGCCAATCCCCAGGTGTGTGTTATGCCCAGCAGAGCCCAACCTTTAGCTGACAAGCTAAAAAGATGCTCTAATCAATTTTCTGTCTGTACATGTAAAAGCGGGTGGAGAAGGCAACAGGGGAGTACAAGAAGCCAAAGAAATAATGCATGATGGGGTTTCCCCCTTTCTTTCCCTGGAAAATTGGGAAACAGAAGCAACAGACAGGATATAGTTGTGATGTTCAGAACTGCTCTGCAAAGTCCCCACAATTGCTTTAAAAAGTTCTCTTCCCAAGAATACCCCAACTTCTATGTTCCTTACTGGTACAATCCCAAGATTTATATTATACACAAGCTTTCAGATTCTCAGTGGAACTGAGCCCCAGGTATCCGTGTGGCATATAGCTACATGGCTCCCCTCCTCCTGTCACCCACACCCTCGCCATGCTTCTAGGAATCACTGTCCCTACAAGTTCTTACATTCCAATGCTTTTGTCATTTGTTTTGTTTTCGAGGCAGGGTCTCACTCTAGGCCAGGCTGAAGTGGAACTCACTCTGTAGCACCAGACTGGCCTTGAACTCCAGACAGTCCTCCTAATTCAACCTCTCAAATGTCGGAAGTAAAGGCTTGCGCCACCATACCTGGCTCCTTCCAATTCTTGATCCAAACTAAGATGCAGCTTCATTTTTACAAATAATGACTAAAACCCATTTACCACCCAAATGTGCCAGTTGCCTTGACACACGCGTGACCTCACGAGGTCAGAACATGCAATTTTTTTTTTCCAAAACAAGCTTTCTATGAATGCCATTTATTTTCAAGTAGGACTTACTTATCCTCATCACTATCATGCTTTCAAGCTGTCTCTGTTACTATTGGAAAGAATGGGTTTAGGAATGATGAAAAGGAGAATGCACAGACAGAAATCATCACTAAACCTTTCAAATTCTCAGCCAGCTGATGGCAGCACATGCTCTTCACTACTAAACATCTTCCACTAATTTATTTAGCTCTTGAAATTCTAGTGCATCAAAGCGAGGAGAGCGACATCCAGGGGGAGGACAGGCCCAGATCAGCCGGTGCTTCTGCACTTGCAGGGTTGAGGAATGTGAGGTATTCCCAAAGGCAGTTTCTAGAACAGGGGGAGGAATTATTTCAAAAGACTTGATAGTGGTCCAAGGACTTTGGTGGGAAGAGAATGAGGAATTGTTCTGGAAGCCCTACTTATACAAAATAAGGTACTCAAACATTTGGAGAGGCCTCAAGGACTAGCCAAGGAAGAAGATGGAGCATCTAGATTAAAAATTACCTTGGTAAACTGGTGTGGCAGCACACTACTTTAATCCCAGCATTTGGGAGGCAGAGGTAGGTGGATCACTGTGAGTTCAAGACTACCCAAGAATACATAGGGAATTCCAGGTCAGCTTGGGTTAGAGTAAGACCCTACCTCGGAAAAAAAAAAAAAAAAATCACCTAGGTAGCTGAGCATGGTGGCATGCATGCCTTTAATCCCAGCACTCAGGAGACAGAGGTAGGAGGATCTCCATGAGTTTGAGGCCACCCTGAGACTACATAGTGAATTCCAGGTCAGCCTGGGCTAGAGTGAGACCCTACCTCGAAAAACAAACAAACTCAGGGAAGTTTGCCGAAGAGGGGGCAGAAAGAATGTTAGAGCCACAAGATGGGGCATTATGCACAGAGACTTGGCCTATCCCCCATAGCTCTCGACTACCCCCACAATGCATGAACCATATTCTCCATTGATGAGGGTCCCTATGGAAGAGGGAGGACAGGGAGGAGGATAATGGAGTCACCATTATGAATGTAAAACTAGAATAATATACATAAAAATAAAATTTTTTAAAAAAAGATATGATATATTTATATGTATGTATACACACACACACATACACTCAGGTAGGTGTGGAGCAGCACCCCACATAGTTCACTTAGTGCTGGTGATGAATTCTCCAAGGATGGAGGAATGGCGGACCTTACAAATCTCTCAACTAAAATTCCTGTAACATTTTCTGATGCTGTGCCCATAGCTTGCTTCCACTTTCCTCTCTGGGCACACTGAGTTCAGGCTCCAGTTTGGGTTTCCAGCACTGGGAATATTCTCTCTCTCTCTGTCTGTCCTGCTAACACAGTGTTTAGTGCACAAACTTTAAAAATATTTATTTATTTGAGAGAAAGAGAAAGAAAATGGGAGTACCAAGGCCTCCAACCACTGCAAATGAACTCCATATGTATGCGTCACCTTGTGCATCTGGCATTGCGTGGGTACTGGGGAATCCAACTTGGGTCCTTTGGTTTTGCTGGCAAGTGGCTTAACTAAACCATCTCTCTAGCCCCAATGTGCAGACTTCTTAAACACACTTTCCTGGCAAGTCCTGGTTCAACATACACCACTTGGTGAAGCTAGGGGTGTCAGTTCCACTTTCTACAGCTCTCTCTCTTATTTCTTTTTTATTTTGATTGTCTTCCACCCAAACTCCTGGTCTCACAGGTGCTACTTCTGACCCACCATATAAGCTCCTCTCCCTATTCGAGTGGTTTAAGACCCCAGGCTGATCTAAAAATTACCATTTAGTTCAGGGTAGCCTCAAACTCATAGCAATCCATCTGCCCCAGCCTCCTGATTGCTGAGTTTATAGGTGTGACATACCATGGCAGGTTTCTTCTCTTTGCTGTATATTATTGGTTAAATCTGTGCATTCAGACCCAGAGAAAATGGAAGGGCTGACTATAATCCCACAATTATAAGGTTACAAGGATGGAATGTAATATAGATAAGTGGTAGAGCTAAGAGTTCAAGCATTTTTCAGTCGAAGCCTCCTTTTTAAATTCCATGGAGGAAAAGATACAGAGACAGACCATTTGACCTTTCTCCTCCCTCTGTACTCTTCTCACACCCAAAACTACATGGACCTGGAGGCTGCAATGCCAGGAAGCATGCAGAACTAAAGCTTATCCAGGTTGTCAAATGCATGGGGGTCTCTCACTGGGTTACAGGTGAAAGTGCTTGTTTATGTTTTACCTGCCATTCGCCTGATAAGACATTTCTACTTGCCACCCCGTTGTCAACAAGAGAAAAGAACATTTTCAGGGCTGGAGAGATGGCTTAGCGGTTAAGGCACCTGCCTGCAAAGCCTTAGAATGCCCATTAGATTCTCCAGATCCCATGTTTAGCCAGACGCAAAAGTGACGCGAGCACGCAATGTCGCACATGCACACAAGGGGGAGCACGTGTCTGGAGTTCGTTCACAGTGGCTAAGAGGCCACTGGCACGCACATTTCTCTCTCTCTCTCTCTCTCTCTCTCTCTCTCAAATTAAAAAAAAAGAAAGAAAGAAAAAGAACATTATCTGACACCAACTCTGCTCTGATGTCCCTATCTCAATCCCCACTTTTACAGATTTGAAGAAATAGACAAGGAGCGACCATGCATGGCTTTTCTATTCTGGGATGCCTCAGCCTCTTATTATCCTTTCTTAATCCCATTAAACTTTTATCATGGGTTGTAAGTCATGCAAATGGTTTCTTTTCTACCATCTCTGCTGTAATGTCATTAATTTCCTCAGTAAAATACTTGCATTTGCTGCCAAGTCACAGGTTGTAAGGATAGCTAATCACCCTGTGTAACCTTCATTTGTGAGGTGGCTGAGGAACTCCTTCCATAAAGCACTGAGGTCTGTTTCTCCTCTCTTGAATCTGGCCTGGCTGAGCCTATTATCTGCTTTGGCCAGTAGAATGGGGAAGAGTCACAATGTGTCACTTTCAAGCTGAGCCTTTCAAAAAAGCCCTGCTTGGAAAGTCACTTCCATGTGAACAAGCTCAGCCTGGCCTACTGGGAGATGGGGGACATCTAGAACAGAACTGAACCATCCCACAAAGGCCATCCTCTCCCTGTCAGCTAGCAGAGGGTTGAAAATGCACAGGGCAGTCCACCTAGCCAAGGGGCACCCATGGAGCCTGACCCAAGCTGTAAACCTGCAGAATCATGAACTAAATCAGTGGCTATTACCTTAAGCTACAGGTTGAATATCCCTATTATGGAAATTCAAAACTAGAGTATTTAAACAATCAGAATTTTGTGTCAGGGATGGTTCAACCAGTAAAACTAACAGAGATATTTCAAAATCTGAATTAGATACAAAGTCTTTCCCACCTCTGACCCTGAGCATTTCAGAGAAGACATATTAAACCTGAATGAAGTTGGGGTAGTTTGTTAGGCAGAAAAACTAACTGATTAATAGATGAGCCAAAGCAAAATACAATGGAAGACATTTTGCACAAATTTTCCCATCCTTCACACTAAAAAATTATTTTTTATATTCTGATCTTGCTGCCAACCTTTACTGATATTGGGTTCCTTCAGTACCAAAGGATACAGCTAAATACTGGACATTCTGGATAATGTAAAAAATAATCTTTGTTGCCAGTTCTCAAAAAGTTACAGTGACATGCATACACATACAAGTGGAAAAACGGTGTCACAATTCCTATGTGCAAAGCTGCCAAAGTTACATATTTTGTGTTTCCATAACTCCTAGCTGTCTTCTGTTCCTGTAATAGAACATCTGAGGCTGAGCAGAGCATGGCATGGACATCCACGTGGCTTCTGTTGAGAGCCTCATGGTACTCGACGCAGGTGCCTATGGAAGAGAAGCACATGTGCGAGAGAGTGGGGAGGAGCGAGGCTTGCATCCTAACAGCCCACTGTCAGGTAACCACTCCAGTCCCATGTAAAAAATCACTCTTATAAGAAAAGCATGAATCCTTTCACAAAGGCTGTGTTCCAACAAACCAACACCTCTTAAAGACCCAGATAATACTCAACCCCGTCACACTGGAGACCAAGCCTCAAAATGAGTTGTTAGTAATAAACACTGGTGGTTAATCTTGTCAACATGACAAAATTTCATCTAGGAAAAACATCTCTGAGCATATCTATGAGAGTGTTTCCAGAGAAGTTTAATTTGGGAGGGAAGACACATGCTGAATATGAGTAGCATCATTAAATGGGCTGAGATCCTGGGCTGAATGAAAAGGAGAGAGTGGAGTTCTAGTGTTCACCTCTGTCTGCTTCCTGGCTGTGCACACAGTATGAGCAGCTACCTCACATTCCTTCTACCATGACCCATACTAAAGCCTGCTTTTAGCTTGTTTTTATCAGGTGTTTTGTCATAGCAATGAGAAAAGTAACTAGTCCACTACCCATAGTGCATTCCGACGGTATATATTTATTTTTTCCCTCTCTTAAAAATATTTTCCACTTGGACAACAACATTCAGGGTGTTTCATCCCTGTGGCAGTTCCTGTTATTGTTTAGTTTACAGTCTGTTTTACTGGAGGTACTTATTTATCCACATTAAACACAAAGAGATTTTATCTAGTAGGAAAGACAAAGGAAGTGAGAAAGACATCTTTGGCTTTGTTAAAATTAATGAAAATAAAGACCAGATCTGACACACTCATGAGCAGACAAAGCCAGCTGGTTCTCATCAATGACCCAAGTTTTGCTCAGTTTAAAAACATAGGTGAAACTTTCAGCCATTTTATGTATTTCCAATGGAAGAATCCAAGTAAAGCAACTCTGTTAGTATGACCAAATTGTTCCTCATCTCACTTCCATGACTCCCTTTTGTGGCTTGAATGAAATGCCCCCCATAATCTCATATGTTTTGAATAACTAGTCTTGAGCTGGTGGCAAATTGGGGAAGTTGTTGGGTCTTTGGGAAGTGGAGCCTTGTTGGAGGAGGTGAGTTGCTGGGAGTGGGGCTAGCATTTGGATGGTGTAGCATACAGCTTCAGGTTCGCTGAGATGAACTTCCAGACCAGGCACAGTTATGGAGGAAGGGATATTTATTGAAGCTTACAGATCCAAGAGAAGTTCCATAATGGCAGAAGAAGCTGGCCTGCTCTAACAGGACCAGGCAAGAGAGAGAGAAAAGCCACAAGCCAAAAGCCACACAGCACAGCACACCTCAGGAACTCTAGCTAGGCACACTTTGCATTTTAGTTTGAAATCTCAAACCCACCACCACACCTAAGATCCACCCAGTGACACTGCCTCCAGCCAGGTGGCTGCATAGAATATATTGGGGGCCATCTATTCAAACTACCACAGATGATATATAATCTCCCCCTTGCCAGAGTTCACTCACCCTGGGGCTACCTCAGTTGTGATGCCTAGCTTCTCCTCTGCCATGTTTTTCCTACCATGATGATATTTTCCCCTGAGAGTATAAAAGCTGAAATAAATCCTTTCCTCCCATCAGCTGCTCCTGGTCAGGTACTTCATCCCAGCAACAAGAAGTAAGTGTCACATTCCCCATGGGCACCCCATGGCCTCCCTCTGTAGAGATCCAGCACCACTTCTGTGGAACTCTGGGATTCATGAACTGTTGACTGTTCTTTAAATTTTTATTTTGTTTTAGCTTTTTGTTTGCTTTTGAGGGTCATGCTGGGGTTTTAACGCAGGACCTTATACACACCCCCAAGCTACACCCCATCCCAGGCTAGCCTCAAATTCATGATCTACCTGCCTCAATGTTGAGTACTAGTATTATGGGCACACACCCATTCCTAGCCTCAGTTTACACTTTTCTTTAATTGTGTTTGTGGGTATGGTATATGTGTGTGTGTATGCGTGTGTGTGTGCATGCACAGGTGCACATCATGTGGGCACTTGTGTGTGGAGGTCAGAGGTTGATGTCAGGTGTCTTCATTGGTGCTCTTCACTTTATTCATTGAGGTAGAGTTTCTCACTGAGCCTGAGGGCTACTGTCACTGCCTTCTGAGCAGTGGGATTACAAGCATGTACTACCACACCCAGCTTTGTACATGGATGCTGGGATTCCAAACTAAGGTCCCCATGCTTACACAGCAAACATTTTACCTGCTGAGCCATCCTTCCAGCACTTCAGTTTACTTTTTTTTTTTTTTTGGTTTTTCAAGGTAGGGTCTCACTCTAGCTCAGGCTGACCTGGAATTCACTCTGTAGTCTCAGGGTGGCCTCAAACTCATGGCAATCCTCCCACCTCTGCCTCCAGAGTGCTGGGATTAAAGGCGTGCGCCACCACGCCCAGCTTTCAGTTTACTTTTTAACAGCCTAAAAAGACAAGCTTTTAATATCACAGTAAGATTCCAGTATTCACTAGTCACTGGATAGTGAATACTGGAACTACTCACTTCGTTACTCTATCCTCACTATTGTTAAGAAACTCCACATTAGTAGTATTTGGTAGGTATTTCACATGCACTTTCTTATTTTTTTAGTACAGGTCAAGACATATGCTTGAAGAAATGAGGAGAGGCATATGAGAGACAGACCCATCTTTGCCCTTCACAGAGTTAAACAAAGAATAAAAACATTGATGTTCACACAAAAATTCTTTTAAGGCCAGGTGTGGTGGCACACACCTTTAATCCCAGCACTTAGGAGGCAGGGGTAGGAGGATCACTGTGAGTTTGAGGCTACCCTGGGACTACATAGTGAATTCCAGATCAGCCTGGGCTAGAGTGGAGACCCTATCTCGAAAAACAAAAAAAAAAAAAAAAAAAAAAGCTTCATATGACAAGAAAAAACATCTTGCATAACATGAACAGCATGAACAGATCCCATAGGATCTGAGCACATGGAGAACTCTACATTTAAACCAGGTCAGGAGACATTTAACTAGGGTCCACAGTAAAGAAAGTGAATAACAGGCTACAAATCAGGCAGCCCTGTGTTTAAATCCCAGCAACACATTCATTTGCTGTGTGACTTGGATTGGTCACTTTAGCTCCTGTGTCTTCCTTGGTTTTCTTAATTATGATGAAATCTACCTTAAATGGTCTTGCCATGAGTTTAAAATGATAACATTTATTCTGCTCATGAATCTGCCAAAGGGGCAGGGCTCTGCAGGGATGGTTCATCAAGAAGAGTAGTCCCCATTCCAGTAGATACCAATAGAGGCAGCTTGAAGGCTATACTGGCCTTCAAAAGCTTCACTCACTTGTCAGTAGGCTGCCAGCAGGAGCCACTACATGTGATCTCTCTATGGGGACTAGGTTTCCCTACATGGTGGCTGGATCTCAAGGACATGTGCCCAAAGATAATTAGTGAGCCAGGTAAAAGGCCACATCCCTTTGCTTTGAATTTGGTGTCATTTCTGCCTCACTCTCTGTCAGGTCCTGTCCAGATTCATGAAAAGCAGACTTCCCACCTGATGGGGGAACTGTAAGATTCTGGAAGAGCAGTAATGCCATGGTGGCCATTTGTGGCACTGTGCCACAGTGACCTTGACTGATACCCCTCTGATGCTCATTTCCTTTCAAGTTCTATGGGGAAAAACAAAGACAAGTGGGGGTAGGGAAAAGGAAGTGGGTAATCCATGAGAAGTGATGGTTACTCTTGGTAAAAGCTCTGCCTTCACTCCAGTCTACCCAGACTTTGTGCTCCCATGTGGCACCATCTTTTGATGAGACAATGATTGTGCCTGCCTCATGCAGTTGTTGTAAAAATTAAATTTACAGGCTGGAGAGATGGCTTAGCGGTTAAACGCTTGCCTGTGAAGCCTAAGGACCCTGGTTCAAGGCTCTATTCTCCAGGACCCACATAAGCCGGATGCACAAGGGGACACATGCATCTGGAGTTTGTTTGCAGTGGCTGGAAGCCCTGGCGCGCCCATTCTCGCTCTCTCTCCCTGCCTATTTCTGTATCTCTCTCTCTCAAATAAATAAATAAAAATAAATATTTAAAAAAATTAAATTTACTAACTCATTAAAGCTGTGGCTGGTATGTAGCTAGTGCTCCTCACAAGTGGTGCTACTGTATGCTCTTGGCATTTCTAACATGTCTTGATTCTGAGGTGGCCCTATTGCTGCTAAAGTCATGAATGGAATCCCACAGAGACTGGAAACAACATGCACAGCAACCTTCCAAAACTGTGGAAAACAATATCCCCAATCTCAATGGCAGGCTTGGAAAGGAATGTAATCTCTGACCTGCTGTGCACTGGGTTTTATCATCTCAGTTTTACATACCCTGTTGGGCCAGCATCTCTCTTCTCTCACACCAGCATTCTGAAGCCTTGCAATCTGATCTTTTCTGGTGTAAGTTCAGAAGTCCAAATCTCCAGTCTCCATCTGCAACACACAGAATTCACCATTTAGGATTTGTATGCATCTAAAAAAACACAAAAACACAGGTGACCATTTCCCTGCCTGACTCTGGGGACATTGACAGATGAGAGCACAATGAGATTTCTTCCCCATTTGACCCCTCCCTCACATCTAGACCAGGAAATGGAAAAGGACCTCCTTAATTACTAAGTGATGGACAGAAGTTAAAGATTCCAAATGGTCTTTCATTTTTTAAAATGGGATGAATGCACGACCAACCTATTGTCTCTATCAATTAAATGACAATTCATTTTTATCCTTACTATTTGCATCATAACAGCTCCCTCAAAGAAGCCTGCAATCTTCTACCCTAGGACTCTGGAGATGGAAGTAACCTGGAGTGAAATGCCTATATTACCACATATTTCAGTTTCAACTATTTCTATCAGTACCCCAGCCTTTCCAAAATCAATTACTTTAGTACATGGATGTAATCATCTCCTTTGCAAAGAAAGCAAAATGCAACTATCAAATCATAGCTGAGCTCCACTAATACCTATATCCTTGGCAGAGGTGGACACTGTTTTGATTTGGATTATATCTTTCTAGATTATTGTGTGTGTTCAATATTAAATTACAATCTAGTATAATAAGATTATCTCAGGATTCAGCACTCAGGAGGCAGAAGTAGGAGGATCATTATGAGTTTGAGGCCACCCTGAGACTACATAGTAAATTCCAGGTCAGCCTGAACTACAGTGGGACCCTGACTCGAAAAGTCAAAAAAAAAAAAAAAAAAAAGGATTATCTCAGGGAGATATGAGCAGTTAAGACATTTGCTTGTGAAGTCTAGGGACCCATGTTCAACTCTATAGGTCCCACGTAAGCCAGACACACAAGGTGACACAAGTGCACAAGATCACACATGTGCACAAGGTGGCACACATGTCTGGAGTTTGATTACAGTGGCTGGAGGCCCTGCACACCAATTCACACACTCTCTCATAAAAAAAAAAAAAAAAAAAGAGATTATCTCATTGGTTTTTTTTCTCAATGCTTTCATAATATTTCACTTCCAACTCCTCTGACATGCCCTATGACTTGCTTCTGACCTCTCTTTAATCCATGTTAGTGTGACATACATCCCATGGTTCATGTCTTGGTCCATGTTATGTTTCTGGCTTAGAATACACTCCCTGGCCCTCACCAGATAAATGATAATATTCAGCATTCAGGTTTTGATCCAACATACTTGGGCTTATGTCTCCAACAAACCTCTTCAGCAAATTATTCAACTTGGGATCACTGTATATAAAATAGAGTCACTAGATATGTAGCTCAAGCTTTTTGCTTTGTTTTTTGTTTTTTGATGTAGGGTTTCACTATAGCCAAGGCTGATCTGGAATTTACTATGTAGTCTCAGTCTGGCTTCAAATTCATAATGATCCTTCTACCCCCTGCCTCCAGAGTGCTGGGATTAAAGGTGTGCACCATCACACCTAGCCAGAGTTACTAGATATAATAGCAATAGTAACCTACTGTGGTAGTTTGAATAAATGGCCCCCAAAATATTCAGTGTTTTAATAGTTTGTAGTTTGGATCAGCAGCCACCTGGCTGGAGAAGGTGTCACTGGGTGGAGTTTAAGGTGTGGTGTTGGGTTTGAAATTCCAATCTATAGATATGCAAAGTGACTGAGTTCTTCCTGAGTTCCTGAAGTGTGCTGTGTGGCTTTTGGCTTGTGGTTTCTCTCTCTCTCTCTCTCTCTCTCTCTCTCTCTCTCTGCTTGGACCTGTGAAAGGAGGCCAGCTTCTGCCATTCTGGAATTTCCCCTGGACCTATACACTTTAATAAATCCCTTCTTCCATAACTGTGCCTGGTCTGGAAGTTCATCTCAGTGAACATGAAGCTGTCTACTATACCTACCTAGTGACTGTAACTTACCTAAAACAGTTTCTCTAAATATCAAGAAAAATAATCCATGGAATATACCAGCACTCTGCCAGCTACTTGGTATATGCTCAACATTTCATTATCATCTTCATTATCACCCACATGACCATCAGCACAGTTTTCAGGAGTACTTTAAATACCTAGGTCCTTTTTTTTTTTTCCCCAGATAGGGTGTCACTATGGTGCCCAGGCTGTCCTCAAACACCTTTGCTCAAGCAGTCCTCTTGCTCAGCCTCCTCAGTAACTGGGACCATATCTGGTCAGCACTGTACCCAACCTAACACTTTCTCAATCCACTTTTCCTCTGAACTCTTACTTCACATAAAGGACTATGAAAAATTATCTCAATAACTTTAATTTCTATCTATATCACTTCACAAAACCTTCTCATCTTTATTAATAGATGAAGAGGAAGTTAGTTTTATTTCAGGATGACCAGCATGAATCACTCTGGCCCAAAGGAGCCAATGAGTAAAATAATGCTATCCTATGAGGGACAAACTCTCTAGTGCGACTTCACATACATTGTTTCATTGTTGAGATTAGACTAATTGAATATGTGCAAATAAAATAGTAAAGTATAAGCACCTTGTATTTTCATTCTTATGCAATTATAAAGTCAAGCGTGATTATACATTATATAAGAACAGGAGTATTAAACCAATACAAAGAAAGCAACTCAAGTCACTGCAAGGGGTGAGATGGTTTGGCTGGGCTCTGTCACACTCTGCATTTTGGTGAATGTAATGGAGTTGCATCCTGCCTGAGGGAATAGGCTCACACAAGAGCATGAATCAATAATTACCCTGGAAGCTCATGTGCTGGAGTGAGAGGCACCTATAAACTGAGGCCAGTCAGGCCAGGAGCTATTCTTGAACTGGGAAGTTTGCTCACTGAGTGCAATGGCAGGTGTAGTTAACGACGGTTCCGGTCATTCCACTTTCTCTTGCACTCTCCAAAACACAACTGTCACCCAGACTGCTGCAAAGCCTTCTTTCCCCTCACTAGATGGCATTTAACTTCCCTCAAACTAACACATCATCTCCATCTCAATCCTCCCCTGCCCCTTCATAGCCTGCAACAATCCTAATTCATGGGATGTCTTCCATCCAGGAAACATTAATCTCCAACCCAAAAGCAGGCAGCGAAATTACTTGCAAAACTTGGCTACAAAACTCCACTTTTCAGGGGTTCCTCGTCCTGGACTTAACATCTAAGGAGCTCTAAGTGAGTGCCAAGCTGTTTACACTCCAAATCAATTACAAGGGGATCATCACTGCATGACGGATCCAACCTGCAGTGCAGGCTGAGAATCTGTGACCCAGTGATTCATGACTTCCAACTCTCTTGACTTCCATCTACAGTGGTAAAGACACTTTAGATTATGACCCACAGCCAAGCCAGACACAAACACCACCAGTCATACAAAAAATCTCATATCTCCTGCTCCCTTGTTTTTACTTTTTTTTTTTTTGGTTTTTTGAAGTAGGGTGTCACTCTGTCTCAGGCTGACCTGGAATTCACTATGTAGTCTCAGGGTGGCCTTGAACTCACAGCGATCCTCCTACCTCCTCCTGAGTGCTGGGATTAAAGGTGTGCACCCCCACGCCCAGCTCTTACTTTTTAAAAAAAATTTACAGTTTTAGATGCACTCAATTTCACCCCTTCACAAATCACATTGCCTAGTGGGTCATGACACACAGTTTAATAACCCAGAATGTAATTTGGCGAATTACTGAAGATGACCCCCTGAAATAAAAACATATTTCAAAACTCTAAGGTGCATATGTGAATCTCTGAAAACAAGCGCATACTTGTAGACGGCCATCTTGAACATCTTGACCATGTGCCAAAGTCCTCATTTCACAAAACAGCATAGGCACCTTCCCCCTCCTCATATGTATTTACCTTCCCTCATGCCTGGGCTTGCTGTGTGCTTCCCACTAGCTATTAGTTCATACCTACATTTTCATGTAGTGTTTTATGTACTTGGAAAAATCCTGAAGTGATTCCACTGTGGGTCGTCACGCTGAGAGCTCATGCTGCTTCACGGTGGCCTTATTTTTTAGCTTGCCTGAGGCAGATCATTGCATCAGTCCTTGCTGAGTTGCATCATCAGGCATGTTATTTCCAACTTAGATTTAAGAAACTGGCACTCCATACTCAGCACTGAAACATCTCAAACCTACCTTCCAAGGCTCAGGGTCCATTGCAGAAGAGGGGGCAGAAAGAATGTAAGAGTCAAAGGAACAGTAGGACTCCTTACAACGTGCTCCTCCAGACACAAAATGGCCTGGATATTCATGACCTCTCAGTGCCTGACACTACCTACACAAGACCATCATAATAGGAAGAAAAGATCATGACATCAAACTGAAAAGAGAGACTGATTGAGAGGGGGAGGGGATGTGATGGAGAGTGAAATTTCAAAGGGGAAAGTGGGGGGAGGGAGGGAAATAACATGGAATATTGTCTACAATTAAAGAAGTTGTCAATAAAAATTTTTAAAATAAAAAAATTAATTTTCAATTAAAAAAAAAGAAAGAAAGAAACTGGCACTCCAGAAAAAGAGATAAAAGGCACATGTGAGGCTGGGTGTGGTGGCGCACACCTTTAATCTCAGAACTCGGGGCAGAGGTAGGATAATCGCTGTGAATTCGAGGCCATCCTGAGACTACATCATGAATTCCAGGTCAGCCTGTGCTATAGTGAAACCCTACCTTAATAAACAAAAACAAAACAAACAAACAAACCAAAAAAAGGCACATGTGGCCTCAGAGAAGAGACTTACTTGTCCCTCACAGTATCTAATAGTTACACCATATTCCAGCCCAGAACGCAGACTGTAGTTTTAGGACTTCAATGTCCTTACCACATGGGCAAAACAGAGAGGATTAAATGCTGCTTGACATGACCCAATTTACATGAATACTGCTGTAATATCAAGAAGTCTTTCAAAGTTTCTTAAGGACTCAAAGTGAGGGAGGGGGCAGAGACCCATTAGGCAAAGCAGACAAAGAGGATCTGACTCTGAAAAATATATTATGCAAACAGTCAAGCCCAAACAATCTAAATAAAAGCACTAAGCTGAATTGACACTGAAGAGATATGACATGCTATAAAGTCTTATATAGAGACATGTAGAACACTAGTCACTTAAAATACGCTTTTATAGAAGAAAAAAACAACCGTATACTGAAATGAGAAACAGAATGGCTGAGGCTTCCCTCTGAGTCGAGGGTAAACAGCTGGAATAACTTGAGAAGTTGTCCTGGACTTTCTGGGGCAGTGTTACAGCATTTCCTCAGCAAATAGCATCTGCTTTAAGTTGTTATTAAACTTGAACAGGGCTTTGTCCCTAAAAGAAACACAAATGGCTTCCAAACTCAGTGGGTTCCTTAGCAAAGAATTTCTCTAAAGACTACTAACATTGAGAATTTCAAGTTAAATTTTAATTTCCCTATGGAGGAAAGGGACATTGAATGGGGTACAGAGGACTGTCTGATCCCAACTATTTATTATTAAATAAACACTGATGAAGTGTCTGTTGGGTACTGTGCACTGTGAGAAATGAGGAGTCATTATTCTCATCAGGAGCTCTCAATTACTTAAGAAACGTATAAATTAAAATCCTCAAGATTGCCAAGCTTAGTGCCACAGGCCTGTTAAACCCTGACAGCTAACTTGAGAAGCTGAAGCAGGAGAATCTATCTCACGTTGAAAACCAGCCAGGACAGTTCGGTGATACGCTGTTGTGGTAGTTTGAATGGATGGCCCAATAGACTCAGGTGTTTCTGATTAAGAATTGAGTTTGCCACAAAACTAAACTGGTACCATAAAAATCCTCATCCTTGAAGGTTAAAAGATTTAACCTTCAACAGGAGTATGGGGGGAGCGCCTGAAAGGGACTGTTTGTTTGTTTGTTTGTTTGTTTTGTGTTTTTGAGGTAGGGTCTCACTCTCTAGCCCAGGCTGACCTGGAATTCACTATGTAGTCTCAGGCTGGCCTCAAACTCACAGCAATCCTCCTACCTCTGCCTCCCGAGTGCTGGGATTAAAGGCATGTGCCACCATGCCCAACCTTTTTTATTTTATTTTATTTTTATTAACTTATTTGAGAGAGAGAGAGAGAGAAAAAGGAAGGAAGGAAGGAAGAAAGAAAGAAAGAAGGAAAGAAAAAAAGAAAGTGGGCGTTCCTGGGCCTCTAGCCATGGCAAACAAACTCCAGACACATGTGCCACCTTGTGCATCTGGCTTATGTGGGTACTGGGAAATTGAACCTGGGTCCTTTGGCTTTGCAGGCAAGCACCTTAACTGCTAAGCCATCTCTCTAGCCCTCTTAATTTTTTCTGTCTTTTCAGATTTCATTTTCCTCTTTAAATCCATTGTACTAGGAAAAATGAATTACAATTTGTTTTAGCTTTCTTTTAACACAACAAATACCCAAGATGATCAACTTAAAAATTGTTTATGTTGGCTTATAGTTTTTGAAGTTTCCATCCATAAACAGGTGCCCTCTGGTATATCCTGGTGGGAGGGTATATGGCAGAGCAAAACCAAACACCTCATGGTGGAAAAATGAAAGAGTAAGACAGTACCAGTGTTCCTAGTCTCCTTCAAGGACACATCTCCAATGACCTAAAGACCTCTTCACCTAACACGCCACCCTGGGGACATGTGTGTGTGCGTGTTTGTGTGTGTGTATATTGTTGTTTTTGTTTTTCAAGGTAGTATCTCGTTGTAGGCCAAGCTGACCTGGCATTCACTATGTAGCTTCAGGCTGGCCTCAAACTCACAGCGATCCTCCTACCTCGGCCGGCCTCCTGAGTGCTGGGATTAAAAGCATGTACCACCCTGCCTGGCTGGGGACCAAATCTTTAACTCATCAGCTTTTATAGGGCAAAAAATATTTCCTATATTGGATAAATAAATGCGTTATTAATATTAATTTTACCTATTTCTTTTTAAGATGAGACTACAAAAAATGTAAAATCACATATTTGCCTTACATTATATTTCCACTGGATTGTGCCAGTGCTACTCCATAACTGTCTTCAAAGCCTTGCTGTCACCAAGACACCTTTGCTGGCCTGGGACACTTGCTACACTCTGAAAACACATACACACACATACACACACACACATACATCTGTATTATGAACACACACATACACAGAGAGATGCATACACAAACACACAAATAAAATGCCACATCCTTTTTTTAAAAATAATTATTTTTTTATTGACAACTTCTATACTTACATACAAAAAGTGCATGGTATTTCCCTCCCCTCCCCCCATTCCCCTTTAGAACTCCACTCTCCATCATATCCCTCCCTCTCTCCATTAGTCTCACTTTTAATTTGATGTCATCATCTTTTACTTCTATTATGAGGGTCTTGCAAAGGTATTGCTAGGCACAGCAAGGTCATGGATATTGAGGCCAATTTCTGTCTGGGCAGTTGCATTGTAAGGAGTCGTACCCTTCCTTTGGCTCTTCCATTCTATCCCCCCCTCTTCCGCAATGGTCCCTGAGCCTTGGAGGGTGTTACAATGCCACATCCTTAAACACACATCACACACAAACACAATGGTATATTTTGAACATATATATATATACAGACAGACAGACACAAAAATGCATATAATGCTAAACTCTGAACACATACCCACTACACATAGAAACATACACAGTCAGACAGATACATACACACACACACACACATCATATCACATAAGAGACACAGTTTTATGCACCCAGGCAGAGAACACACACAAACACCCTTCTCCACAAACACACACAATGGCTAATCGACCCATAACTCCTTGCCCTCTGCTGCCACCTCCTGTTACCATCCTGCCCATCCTTTAAAAAATTCATCTCGAAATACAACAGGCAACTATTAGCCTTGCTAAGAAGTGAGGGCTGAGGAGATGGTTCAGCCGGGAAAGTGCTCACTGTGAATGCCTGAGGAACCTAAGTTCAGACCTGCAACACCCACATAAATGCCAGGCATGGCGATGTGTGTCTATAATCCCAGAGCTCAGGAAGCAGAGACAGGTGGAACCCTAGGGCTAGCTGGTTGGCTAGACTTGCCAAATCACTGAGCTATGGGTCCAGTGAGACCTTGTCTCAATGAATAAGGCAGAGAGTGACTGGGGAAGATATCCAACACTGACCTCTGGCCTACACACACACACACACACACACACACACACACACACACACAGCACCTACACACATTCATGCACACTACACATGTGTGTACACACATGTACGCATGCACTAAGAAGTGACTAGACATTATGTTGATTCCCTTTCTCCCTTAAACCAACCAACCTATAGCCTATGAAGTGGGCAGCCTGATGTTCTCATTCCCAGGCTGGAAGAGGTAATGGCCTATGTACTACCATGAGCTGGTTGGTGACCAGGCAGATGCCCTCTGTCAGTCAGCTTGGTCCCCACCATTATCCTCTGTGGTGGCTCTTGCCACTATTCCTCAAGTCTGCTCTCAGCACCTAAGCACATTGAGCCCTTACTCCTATGAACACTCACTGTCAGGTGTCCCATATCTCAGTCTGTTGTACTTACATAGTACACTGTACTCTTATTGTAATAAAGATAAAAGAACAAAAATCTTTAAGAAAAATCTTAAAATACCTGAATTCTTCTTCGGTGAAAAGGTTGGTTTATAAACAAAATCTAAAAGGAAACATAATTCTTCTCAAAAATCACTGTCAGCTTCCTCTTCAGAAAATATCCAAAAGAAAAACTGACATTAAAAGGTATTAGGCAAGTTGCTCATCTTTCTCTGGAAATCATTGTTACTCCTTGAGGCCTTATTCATCCCAATTATCTACTGTTGCATAACAAGACCACAAGACTCAGTGGCTTAAAACAAAAATCATTTTAGTGTTACCAGGGTTTCTGAGGGTCTGGAATTCAGGAAGAGCTTGGCTGACAGTCTCGGCAGCAGCCAGATGGCAGCTGGTGCTGGAATGTGGAGCGGTGGTGGAGGAGGCATGGTTGGGACAACGGCAGAGTACTGTGGCATCTCTCCATGAAGTTCAGGGCTTTCCGTGGTCTCTTCAAATGGGCTAGCATGGGCTTTCTCATAGCATGGTGGCCTCAGAACAGTCTAACAGGTTAAATGGAGCAGCTCAGAGATCCAGCCAGAATGTACCAGAAATCAAGGTGGGAATGAATGATCTTTTCCTTTTCAACTTAATCCTCAGAAGTAATGTGGCATAATTTTTGTCACATTCTAGTGATTACAAGTGAGACCCAAACCCACACAGATTGAAGGGGAAGGAATTGGAAGATGTGTTGTGAAAGAACAGAGGCTAGCACACACACAAGAGTGGGTGGTGCTGCCATGGCTATGTTTAGGAAAGTAACATCTGTCCTTAGTCTTACATGAACAATGTCCCTTGAATGACATGTGTCAGGAAGCCATAGCCATTCTCACTTTTCAGTTATATAAACCAAAGCAAAGTCTCTCTGAGCTCTCTCTTCTCTTCTTCCCCTTCCTTCTCTCCTCTCCCTCCCCTTTCAACATTAGGTGGTCTCACTATATAGTACTCTAAGCTGCCCTCAAACTCTTAATCCTCCTGCTTCACTCTTCCAAGTGCTGGAATTATAGACATGTGACCCCATGCATGACAAGACAAAACATTCATTTTGGTCACATAGAGGTGGGAAACAAAACTATCACGTGTTCTGGCACATATACTACTACTTTAGTGAAGAGTTGGCTTACTTCTAGGTAAACAATGCTTGCCTTGGGGCTAGAGGGTTTCCTGATTCAAATGCGCCCTCTACTGTTGGAACAGTGTATTTTCTTCTTTTTTTTCTTTTTTTTTTTTTTTTAAGTTTTTATTTTTATTTATTTACTTATTAGAGACAGAGAAAGGGAGAGAAAGAGAGAGAACGGGCGCTCCAGGGGCTCTAGCCACTATAAACGAACTCCAGACACATGTGACACCTTGTGCATCTGGTTTACGTTGGTACTGGGGAATCGAGCCTCAAACCGGGATTCTTAGGCTTCACAGGCAAGCACTTAACTGCTGAGCCATCTCTCCAGTCCCCTTTTTCTTTTTTGTATCTATTTGAGAGAGAAGGGCGGGGGAGAATGGGCACTCCAGGGCCTCCAGACACTGCAAACGATGCATGTGCCCCCTTGTGCATCTGGCTTACGTGGATCCTGGGGAATCGAACCTAGGTCCTTTGGCTTTGCAGGCAAGCGCCTTAACCACTAAGTCATCTGTCCAGCCCAGTGCCTTTTCTTTATTGTAGTACTTGCTCATAGGGAAATGATCCTCATTAGTCTGTGCAGGACTCTCAGCTTTTCATCTATCATCTATCTATCTGTCACCTATTGATTAAATTGACTTTCTGAACATCACCAAGTCTCCAAGAGGCAAGTGACCCTAGGAGCCACCATCTTTTCCTAAGGCCTTTCCTTCCACATGGCTACTGCATTTCCATTAAGAATGGGATTTGTCTTTCAAGGGGTGATGTTGCCTGGAGCTGCCTTACCCCAGCTTCTACAGACTCCTGTACTTCATGGGCCCTCTGTGGTCTCCACCCAATGCTCCCTACAGGGGTGGGCTCCAAAGCCTGCCTGGCCATACCTGAGTGCTTATCTCAATTCTTACAAGGAATCTGAAGGGTTCTGATTCTTGGTAATTCTGAGGGCAGGTGTAAATGGTCCTTTTATTTATTTCTTGATTGAAATCATTTCTAATTTTACATTATGAGAAATAATTTGGATCTAGGTAAACACCATACTTCTACACCAATTTGGGGCCTTACATGTTGAAAAAAAAAAAAAAGCCATTTACTGCATTAAAAATATCTACTTTACCCAAACCTATTTTTTCTTCACAAAAGAGATATTTTTTAGTTCAGTATCCTTAAAAGAAATGGTTCCAAGACCCCAAGACTTACCCCAACCCACAGATTCTTAGTGTAGCTATTTGCAGCAAAAAGAGGTTCTGGCAGGTTCACTGTCTCTCTCTCTCTCTCTCTCTCTCTCTCTTCCTGTCTCTTTCCGCTTGCAAATAAATAAATAATTTAAAAAAAAAAAAAAAGCCAGGCGTGGTGGCGCACGCCTTTAATCCCAGCACTCAGGAGGCAGAGGTAGGAGGATTGCCGTGAATTCGAGGCCACCCTGAGACTACATAGTGAATTCCAGGTCAGCCTGGGCTAGAGTGAGACCTTACCTCGAAATCCCCCCCCCCAAAAAAAAGGAAAGCTAATTGCACCAGATCCCAGAGGATGGGAGAACAGGTGACATCCCGGGGCAGAATGCGGCCCTTCTCCCTCTTTGCCTGTCTTTAGAGGCTCTACTTCTTCCAAGTCCATCAGTTCTGACCCTCACAGGAAGCTAACTGCAAAGGAACCTGTCATGACTGCTTCCGTGCCATTTTAGGGCTCTCCCTTTAATAGAATCCTAGGCACATGCAGCCTTAAATTGCAGCTGCCCACAGGATGAATGAAATTTCTCAAGAAACACCTTCCACATGAACAACACATCCTCTGAATTACACTACATTCTAGCCTAAGGGTCAAATCCAAAAGGCACGAGTGTTTTGTATTTTCTGAGTTGTTCCAATCATGCACAATGAGCAGATAACCTTTATAATTAGAAGAAACGCTATGATCTATGAATGAGATGCTAGCAAGGAGGAAAGCATGTGCTACAAACACCATACCATTGCTTCTGTAGGGAAATTCTAGCCAGCATCACCATACTTGGGCAAACCTAAGATTAAGTGTATTTTTTTTCCTAGAAGCACACAATTTGCTGACACTAATTAAATCCAAACAATCCCATTAACCTGAGCTCTGGAAGCAATGGCTGATACTTCCAGAAGCCATGTCATAATGACATTGTTTAACTCCCAAAGTTCTTCATTTAGAAAATTTCATACAATGTGGGTATGAAAAATAGCCACATCAGGAATGAATGTGTCTGGGGACACTTTCCTGAGGCTCTCAGCTTGGCTGAATATGGCAAGTGGAGTCCCGAATGCATCCAGTTTTCATCCTCAGAGGCCACATGGATCAAGAGATATGGAACTACTCTCCTCGTTCTAATCCGAACTTCCACATTCTGTCATCTTGGGAACCTGAACAAGTTACTTGTACTGACTGACAAATGGAATACTCAGAAATGCCGCCCCCCTCACCTCACGCTTGTTCTATAAAAATGGCAACTATGATGTACTGTGAGCCCACTCAGCACCTGCTGGTGGGGGCACAGAATAGATACTGGCCACTATAATTAGTTATTGTAAAGATGATTCTTATTTGGTCTTTGAATGTCAGGTCTCACTCTTATGCTAGGACACAGCATGTGCTTCATGAAACTTGCTGATTATAAGTCAAGATCAAGCTAGAAAGCAGACACCGCCAATCCTCTCAGTGAGGCATCCTTCAGGGATGGATGGAGAATTGGAAAATGTCACTGGGTCTTCTTTGTGGTGATCCAAGAGGATAGAGTCTTGGAAGGCTCCCATTCACTTTGCCACCCAATCACTCACGTGGCCTTCTTTTAAGTTACTTGGCCTATTTTTATTAATGTCCTGCCTTTAAACTCGGCCATGTTCTCAGTCCAGACTACGCTGTGTTGAGATCCCGTTGTTCTCTTCTGGTTTTCAGATTTGGATAAAGTAGAAGGGGAATCCCTCACATTGTAGAAGAGTCAGGAGTTCTGGAACAAACTCCCAAGCACTAGTACAGGACTCTGGTTTGCTTCTTTGCACCCCAAAGGAGCCTTCTGAGGTCCCAGATGACCTCCAACTCTCTGAATAGATGGTTTTCATTCAAATGTCCCTAGCTCACTACTGTAACGGACCTATGGATCCTATAACCCAAGCACTAGCTGCTGGGACTGTCAGTACCTCAGCTCCTGACCCCAAAGGGGCCCATGCACAAGCTCAGAATCAGCTTGTGGCTTTTTCAAGGTAAGTTGGTGGCTAAGAGGCCACCTTTGTGTGGTGCAGTGAATGTAAGAGTCAGGATAGTGGCACATGCCTTTAATCCCAGCACTCAGCAGGCAGAGTTAGAAGATCACTATTGAGTTCAAGGCCAGCTTGAGACTACAAAGTGAATTCCAGATCAGCCTGGGCTACAGCAAAACTCTACCCAGAAAAAACAAAAGTAAAAAGTAAAAATAAAAAGAATACACTCTATTCCAAAGAAAGACTGGAAATCAGGAAGGGGGAAGACAGGATAGTTGAAAGGTAAAAATTAAGAAAAAAATAATAAACACAAGGGTAAAAAAGGAAAAATAAATAAACAAACACAAGGGAGGCATAGCAACAAGGAGCAAGCAGCAGCCATCTGCAGCCGGGTGGCTTTCCGGAGGTGGAAAAGAAACAGAAGCCGCATGCAAAAGGAAAACCAGGCAGCCCCTGGTGAGGAGATGGGCAGTCCTCAACACAGGACAGGTCAGCGGTTCTCTCCAGCTTCAAATCCACTTGGGGATTCTAGTGTGATGGTGACTCCTGCAACATGATGGGTCAGTCACAGACATGAAGCCCACTCTGTCACTCCCAGGGACTTAGAGGGCTGTGGATGGTGT
Organism: Orientallactaga sibirica; assembly: GCA_036365145.1. Classification (NCBI taxonomy): domain Eukaryota; kingdom Metazoa; phylum Chordata; class Mammalia; order Rodentia; family Dipodidae; genus Orientallactaga; species Orientallactaga sibirica. The sequence goes on from JAEOAD010000011.1 coordinate 21,796,474, forward strand.
CATCTTGAGACATAATCTAGTGTATAAGACTGAGGTACCCTTGGCCCTGAGAACAAGCAACAATCACAAGCCATGAGCCCGAGGACAATCCGTCACAACTCCAGGGTGGGAGGAAGCACAGACACAGTCATGGAGACAAGGGGGCTAAATACAGATGCACCGCAAAGTTCAGGCAGTGGGAGGACCAGCCCAGGCATGAAGGGGACAGCCTTGTCTTCAGTGGTGAGTGCTGAGCCCTTCTCCTGAGGATAAATGCATGCCGTGATATCACTGAGTCTAAGATCAGTAGGTGAGCCAACTTCAGGAGCCACCCATCTGCTGTGAGGTCCACTACATTTGGGCTGGGGACTCTGAAGCTCCCACAGAGTAGCTGACATCTGCAGCCTTGTCCCTCCAGCAGAGGCCAGTGCTCAGTGCTGTGTTTTCTTTCTTGGCTCCAGTGAGCTCGGAAGACAACCTCAGACCAGAACATTAGTCACTCCACAAACTGGGAGGTCAAAAAAGAGTGTGACACAACCTGCCCAATGCCCAGACTGGGAAGCTGCATGTGAACAGTGGAGACTGCTGGTTCACATAGAAAGTAAGTCTCAATGAGGAAGAGAACTCTGGTGAACACTTGACAAGCCCATGCTCAGAACCAGACTAGATGATACAAAAGACAACATCACCACCACACACACACACCTGGCACTCTCCAAGCATAGGGAACCCAGAAAATAATCTGCTCCAACATTTCAGTTTTTTACCTCTTGTGTTCCTCACTTTACTATGCTATTAATAGTATTTGACATTTTTAAAAAAGATTTTATTTATTTGAGATAGAGAGAGAAAGAGCAGATGTATATAGAGAGAATAAGCATGCCAGGGTCTCCAGCCATTGCAAACAAACTCCAGATGCACCACCTTGTGCAGCTGGCTTATATGGGTACTGGAGAATCGAACCTGGGTCCTTAAGCTCAAGCACTTTGCATATCTTTAGACTGAAATTCCAAATCTGCCCCCACAACTTAGGGCTGGACTCTATGATCCACCCACAGTGACACCTCTTCTAGCCAGGCAGCTACAGATCCAAATTATAAGCTTTTATAGAATCCTGGAGAGATGGCTTAGCAGTTAAGGCGTTTGCCTGCAAAGCCAAAGGATCCCAGTTCAACTCTCTAGGACCCACGTAAGCCAGATGCACAGGGGACACATGCGTCTGGAGTTCATTTGCAGTGGCTGGAGGCCCTGGCATGCCCATTCTTTATCTCTCTCTCTCACTCTCTCTCTCTCACATAAATAAGTAAAATATATTTAAGAAAAAAAAGGCCTTTAAAAAAATCCTGAATGTATTGGAAGCCATCCATTCAAACTACCACTGCCTTTCTTTAGGAATGCTGACTACCTTTTCTGAGATAGGATCTCTCATGGACCTGGAGCTCACCTACTAGGCTACACTGGTTGGCCATAGAACTTCAGGGATTTCCCTGCCTCTGCCTTCGAAGCCCTGGGGGTTACAAACACATACCCCCATGCTCAGCATTTTTATGTGAGTGCTGAGACTCAAAGTCAGGTCCTCGTGCTTGTAAGTACCTTACCCACTTGCTATCTCCCTAGCCCCACTTTTTTTTTTAAAGAACACTCTTAGGCTTCTCTCTCTCTCTTTTTTTTTTTTTTCCAAAAAATATTCTATTTACTTATTTGAGAAAGAGAAAGACAGAGAGGCAGATAATGGGCACGCCAGGGTCTCTAGCCATGGCAAATGAACTCCAGATGCATGTGCCACCTTGTGCTTCCAGCTTTACGTGGATACTGGAGAATTGAACCTGGGTCCTTTGGCTTTGCCAGCAAGTGCCTTAACCACTAAAGCATATTTCCATCTCACTTTTCTTATTACTCTTACATTTACTGAATTTCATTTACACGATTTTCTTTACTAGGCAACCAGATAATTTATGTCACTCTTACTTCCCTCTTCATGACATTCTTTCCACTTTTCTTATTTGTGCTTTCTTTTATTCAACCTGGTACGTCATAACTGCAACAAACAATTGTAAAACTCACGTGGAAGCATAAGAAAAGACTGAACAGGTTCAGAAAGCCAAACGTCACACGTTCTCTCTCATATGTGGATCCTACCTACAAATGTATAAACTTGTGTGTGAACTGGAACCAAAAATATGTACCAGAAACCAGTAAGCTGGTTAAAGGCTATAAGGGAGGGAGGTAAGGGAAGGACTTAAGTGTATAGTATTGCACATATGTAAGTAGAAGAACAGATTACAGGGAGGGGAATGGCCTAAGTGAGGCCATGGTAAGAGAATGTGTAAAAGAAGGGCAGGGGGAGGGTCAATCTAAATTTAAGATATTGTGAATAAGACTTATGTAAACCTCTTTATTGAATAATGGCACATCTAGAAGCTATAGACTGTTACTAGAAAATTTTCAGTACCTGGGATGGGATACCTTCCAGTTGAGTTGTTGGCCAAGGAGGTCCCGGTAGCCTCCAAAACATTAAAGGCTTTTGCCAAAGCCCTTGGTTTCCCTTGAGAAACAGATAGTAAGACCCTATTGCTGAGGACATTGCTTGCCTGAGAAGCAAGGTCACTGAGAAAGCAACCTGGTGTGGAGCAGAAAACTGTCTCCCTGTAGAACAGCCAACTGAAAGCTGGAAAAAGCTGCACTGCATGCAGCCATATGGGAGACAGAAGTCATCATCAGTGAAAACAGTGGACACTGAACATTCAACTTTGGCCATACAGGCTCAATGACTGAACGGGTGCAATAGTGGCATGTCTGCTCTTGGGGAAACCAACTGCTCCATAATTGGACTGAAGGCCCTCTCTATGGGAGGGAATACATGCCTGGTACTGAAAAACCTAAGCAAAAGTCTATGGCAGGTGAGGTCATGAGCCTTAGGGGTATAAAGCCTGCTCTTGTCTGACTAAATGTATATATTATTCCCACCAAGCTGCCCTGGGGGCACTACACTTAATGTTCATGTTCACATATTAACGCTACTCTCACTTCTGGTTAGAGAAGCTTCTCTTTTCAGATGGCGATGACCACTGGGACCTCAAAAAGGCAACATAGTGCTGAGAAGAAAGGATAGAGGAGTGTTCAGCACTGAAACACCTCTGTCACAACCTCCAAGGCTCAGGGACCATTGCGGAAGAGGGGGCGGATAGAATGGAAGAGCCAAAGGAAGGGTATGAGTTCTTACAATACAACTGCCCAGACAGAAATTGGCCTCGAAATCCATGACCTTCCAGTGCTTAGCAATACCATCGCAAGACCCTCAAAATAGAAGAAAAAGATGATGACATCAAATTAAAAGAAAGACTAATGGAGAGAGGGAGGGGATATGATGGAGATTGGTGTTCTAAAGTGGAATGGGGGGAGGGCAGGGGAGGGGAGGGAAATATATGTTTTTTTGTATATAAATATAGAAGGTGTCAATAAAAAAATCAATTAAAAATATAAAAAAAGGAAAAAAAATAAAACAGAAGCCAGATATGGTGGCATGTACCTGAAAAAAAAAAAAAAAAAAAAAAAAAAAAAAAAAAAAAACCCTGAACAATAAAGGCAGTCCTAGCAGAAAGAGCGACAGTGGAGGAATCACACAATGCCTGATCCATCTCCAAGCATACTGCTGAGCCACAGTAGCATAAACAGCAGACACAAAGAACAATGGATATAGTAGAGGACCAGAAATAAACACACACAGAGACAGGCAACTGATTTTCAACAAACATGCTGAAGGAGGATAGAAAAAAAGCTAGTTTTTTTTTTTTTGTTTGTTTTTTTTTTTTTTTTTTTTTTTGGCAGTTTTAGTTAGGGATTGAGGCTTAAAGACAACCGAGGGGTGCCAGCTTTCTTGCCACCTTGCCCTGGCACAAGAACAAAACTCATGACAAAAATGTCTGAATGAGACTGAGCCACAGCCCCCCCCCTGCTGCCCACCATCTGATACGCTATCGAAATAAAATGGTTCAGGTGGGCCAGCTCTGAAATCCACCCACCAAATTTACCAGACAGTTAGGTCTTCCCTTTACATACCTGAATCTGATGCTATATTCCAGGCCCTCCCTCTCTCTGGACATGACCCTCAGCGCGCGCGCGCGTTTGTGTGTGTGTGTGCGCCTCCCCAGCTCTTACCCTGTGCTGCTCAGACACACGAGTCTGGCCTCTACCCCCACACAGCTTGACTGGGGGGGGGGAAGAGCATTACATTTTTCTTGATCCACACTTTTCCGCTTTATACTTTAGGGTAATTTCTTACTTAATTACATGTATAATTTTCCTCTCATCTCTGAATCTACCACATAGGTGCTCTCACCAAACTCCAGACTTGCTACCTGTGTAGTTACTCTAAACTTGGGGTAACCATGAGTGTAACCCTCTTCATCACTCATTTCCCTTCTGAATCTCTTGGTTTCTTCTTTGATATTTTATCCGTGAGCCTCACCATTTGTCCTCTTTAGTTTCTCTTAAGTCCATGGGCTTGCAGCTTTACCTTAATTCCCCACAATTTGTGATTTCCCCCTAATAAGCTTACTAATTCATAATTTATCCTTCTCGAGTCTGTCTTTATTCTTTATTAAATAAAAGTAAGGCAGAACCCAAAACATGGGGTTCATAAATGCTTGGGGACCCCTCTTAAACATCAAAATCCTGCATTAATACTGAAAACATACAATGGACAAGCAACAATATATTCAACAGATGATGCTGGTGGAACTGGATATCCATGTGTAGAAAAGCAAAGATTAATATTGTCTCTTACCTTACACAAAAATCAATTCAAAATGGCTCAAGCAGCTTAATATAAAATCTGAACTGCTGAAACTTCTAGAGACATAGGCATGGGCAAGGGCTTTCTGAAAAGACCTACAAATGCTCAGGAAATAATAAAAGCTTAGGAATTGACAAATGAGATTTCATAAAGTTAAACAGCTTTTGTACAACACACTTCCTCCTCTGGAAGCATGTTTTTCTACTCAACTATCTGTTTCTTCTGTAACTGTGTGGCTCTGCTTATTCCTTGTTCAGAGACAGGAGAACCTGGAATCTCTGGGAAGGGTTCTGAACCCTCATATCTACTCATACATCACTTCCTCTAAACACTGAAAACAGAGCTACTACATGACCCAGCTCTACCGGAACTCCTGGGTGTGTACTTGAAGGAATCTAAGATAGCATACTACAGAAAGACCTGCACGTCCACATTGACTGCAGCACCATTCACACCAGCCAAGTTGTGGAGCCAGCCACATTTCCAATCAACAGATGGATATCCATTATAGGAAAGTATGCATACACAATGGAGATTCATTCAGTCATACAGAACAATGAAATTATGCCATTTGCAGGAAAGTGGATGGAACTTGGAGATCATCCCATTAAGCAAAATAAGCAAGTGTTAGAAAGACAGATACGGTATTTTCTTTCACATGTGGAATCCAGAATATATATGTATATATACATATTCATAAATACATTTACATACATATGACACTCTATTTGTGACATATATGCAATTTGAAAGATCACATATATATGACATATATTTGGAAGGAGGAGAGGACAGGGGAAGTGGGAACAAGAGAGGGTAATGGGGGAGACACAAATATCATGTTTTCTATCATATACTGAGTCTAGACTTTTAAGAAATAAATATGTATAGGACAGGAAAGTAGAGAGGGTACTATGTGGGGAAGGAAGAGGCCTAAACAGGGGACAAGAGAAGTTATTGGGGATAAGAAAGACCAATATGACACTGTTTTCTCTAGATTTAGCATAGAAAATGGGGGCTGAGAGCAAAGCACAATGTTGTGTATGTGAAAACATCATAATGAAACCTGTTGCACAACACAATTCAGGAACTCCAGCTATGCACACTTTGCATATCTTTAGATTGACATCTCAAACCCACCACACCTTAAGATCCATCAAGTGACACTGCCTCCAGCCAGGTGGCTGCAGGTCCAAACTAGTCTAATAAAACATGGAATATATTGGGGGCCATCTGTTCAAACTACCACACCTGATTATCGTTCTGGTGTCACACCCTGGCAATCTTAGATCTCCCCTATAGGAACCTTTCTTATTCAGATTTTTCACTTCCTCGCCTTCCCCCAGCTGAAGAAGCCCTATACCCTATAAAGCCCCCTATCTGCAAACTCAGGTTGGCTGTGCTCCTCTCTTGAGAGTCAGTCCTGGCAGTGAAAGATCCTCAATCCAGGGACTCCCCAGGCTCTGTCTCGGGAAAGGCAGCACCCCAAATCACTCATGGGAAACGGTCTTGATGCAAACAGCAAGAGGATTTTTATTCCAAGCGTGCTGGGGCCCACAGTCGTACACCACGCAAGGGTAGAGGACTGAAGGCCCCGAGTGCAGAACCAGGACAGCTTTTATTGGGTTCAAACAAAGGAGAGGAGAATTCATAACATGATTGGTTAACAGTTAACAAGAATGTACATGTAGTAAGCTCATTGGTTATTTAGTTGCTGAGGCACTTTGAGCAAACTTATCTATGGTATGAAGGCCACAAGTATGTATAACATTTACTTGGTTTCTTCTGACTGGCTCATTACAAGGATTATTTTGGGTACTGGGCAGTTTGTGGTTTTTCCAGTAACTGCAAAAGTGCTGTGTCAGCTCTGCCCAGAAATGGAAACTCAGGCCTGTGAATATCCCTAAAGCCTGTCATGGCGTTACTTTAGTTCGGGCTTTTCTTGCTTACATTCTCTATCCTACACCTCCATCTACATACTTTTACATTACAATCTTTGTAACCATTCTGTAACAATTTCTTTTATCAGATGTTTTTTTCATCCTTTCATTCCCCACTTCTTCTCTTGTTAATAGTTCTAATCCTAGAACTGGGGGAACTAGAAGTTAGTTTCCTCCCTGTCCGGAAGGCCCTTGTACTGTTGTCTAAGCACCATAAGATGGACCGTACTCACCCGTTCTCTAACAAAGCAATAAACCTGTTGATTATGCAGGGGCCAACTATAAGCAACAGGAGTAGAATTATTAAGGGTCCCATCATAGCAGAAAGTAGGGTGGTCATCCAAGGGGACCTGCTAAACCATCCTTCAAACCACCCCTGGTTAGCCTCCCTTTCCCTTCGACGTCTCTCCAGCCTCTCTCTGAGCTTATTCATGGAGTCTCTAATAGCTCCCGAGTGATCTACATAAAAACAACATTCTTCCCTTAAGGCTGCACATAACCCACCTTCCTTCAGAAACAATAGATCTAATCCTCCGATTCTGTAGGACCACCTCAGATATAAAGAAGTCAGAGATTCCTCTAAGTTGCTAATAGATTTTTCTAGGGCTTGAGATCTTCAGTCATGGCAGCATTTAGTTTGCCAAGTCCTTTTTCTAGCTGCTGTGGCCCCATGATCAGGGCTGTAGTTCCTGTTCCTACACCTGCGGCCACTCCCAGCCCAAGCACAACTGCCAAGGTAAGGGTCATGGGCTCTCTTTTAGAGCGGGTGGGTTGATAATCATACTCATTGATGACCACCTCCTCAGGGTGGTAGTAAACCCGGGGGACTAGCTGGACCATGACACAGAAATGTTTAGACGGATCAAAGGCTGTAGTAGAGACACAAGGGGTTAATCCGGTATCGCATGCCCACCACTGATTATCCCCTGGCACCAGGTACTTGTTTAACTCTGTTTGGTTAAGAGTTACAGAAGAGTTGCAAAGATGTTGATGGGTCAGGGGTACCTTACCTATACAGAGTCCTCTCCCGGATACCTCAGTCAGAGTCAGCTTATTTTGAGACCCCCAGGAGCATTGTTCTTTAGGATGGTCAGAAACATTGAAAGTTCCTGTCAAGGCCAGGCCTTCATAATAAGGGGGGCCTGATGACAAGCAGAGCCAACAGGAGGAGGTGACTTCCGGGTTAGTGGCATTGAGGGCCTGAAAAGCTCCCTGCACCAGGTTGAATAACCTTTGCCTTGTCTGCACTGGGGGCTGATGAGGCATTTCATGTGCCCTGGTAGAGATGGTTGGGGGCCCTGGAATCAAGCTGGCAGGGGGAGGGCCAGGCACAGGCTTTTAGGGAAGCGGAGGTAGTGGGGCTGAGGGGCCTTGCTCAGCCAGTACTGGATTGGGCCCTACGGGCAATGATGAAGGACTTTCTATTTTTAGCCTTATAGTCATAAGGAGGCCTGCATCCACGCCAGGCATGTAGAGCCGTAACCTCCATTGCCTCCCCTTGATCCAGTCTCGAGCCTTTTTCCCAGGCTCAGTAAAGGTGATGTTTAGAGGGTTGCATGTAAAACTTAGGCAGAGCCCTTGCCCCGTCCAGACCCCGGGTCTACAGTGGCGGCCACCTGGACTGAGGGGCCGTAGGCAGAGCCCCGAGGCTACGGACCCTGAGCAATGGGATCTCTGGAGGCCTGAGGCCTCTTCGTCATAGGGGATAATTGCATCCCAACTGGACCGAGGCTTCCAGTAGGTAGTTCCAGTTGTTTCACATCCCCAGTTCTTACAATAATAATGTTCCGCCCCTCCACATTTAACAGCTGTGCTTCATTCTCTTCCATTTCTGGGACAGACATAGATGTCCTGCTTTCGGAGCTCAGCTCTTAGTTGCGGGTGACTACAGACTAATTTTCTTTCCCCTATTCCCCCTGACGGGCAGGGACAGCTCCCAGATAGGCATACTGGAGTGCTCTTTCTGGGGTCTACCTCAGGTATGTCCCAAGTTTCTACGCCTGCTGCTAGCTGACAGAGATCTGGATACAGTGGTGGCCACCAAGTACAAGGGGGGGGCATCGTTAGAGACGCTCCATATTACATCTCCAGTCTGGGAGATCACCTGCCAGGTCAGTTTCTGAGGGGCGTGGGGATTAGTAGAGTCACTTAGCTGAAGAAGCAGAGTCCACACGACGAAGCTTAAGTTTAAGGGGGTTGTTGGTTTTTTTCGACTCTCCATTCAGGGTCCGGCGGCGGAGCAGGCTTAACGTGGGAGGCATGTACCCATGTGGGGATCCCTTCAACCTTTACGGTGGTTGGCGTGGTTAGCAGCATGATGTAAGGGCCCTTCCACCGGGTCTCAAGGTTTTCTGCACGGTGGCGCCTAACGTAGACTGAATCTCCGACCTGGAAGTGATGTGGGACTTGTAAGTCTCCTGCTTCAGAATAGGCCTCCCGTAGCTGCTTCCACGCTTGTTGCCTCACTCACTCGAGTGCCTTGAGCCTAGAGAACAAAGGCTGGGAAAGCAGCACATCAGCACTATGTACAGAGGCAATTTCTATCAGTGGAGGGGGCCCCCCGTAGAGCAATTCATAGGAGGTTAGCCCAAACTGTCCAGGGGTGTTCCTAACCCGGAAAAGCACAAAGGGTAGGAGAGCTATCCAATCATTAGTGCCAGTCTCTGTGGTCAACTTGGTGAGAGTCTCTTTAATGGTTCTATTCATTCTTTCTACCTGTCCTGAACTTTGGGGTCTGTATGCACAATGTAATTTCCAATCAATCCCCAATGTCTTGGCCAGTCCATGACTTACATGGGCAACAAAGGCTGGACCATTGTCTGACCCTATTACCTTAGGTATTCCAAATCTTGGGAAAATCTCTTCTAGTATCTTCTTAGCCACCACGGTTGAGGTCTCCTTCTTGGTAGGATAAGCCTCTACCCATCCTGAAAAGGTGTCTATAAAAACTAATAAGTATTTATTACCATATTTAGCTGGTTTTACCTCAGTGAAGTCTATTTCCCAGTGAGCACGTGGGTGGCTTCCCCTCAATCTCTTTCCAGGAGGCATTCTTGAAGGATGCACATTAACCAGCTGGCAGGGTACACAATGTTTGACCACTGAGTCAGCTACCCCCGGCAGTTTGAGAACATGGTAAGGGGATGTTCTAACCAGTCTCTGCAGATGTTTAGCTCCCAGGTGTGTTAGACGATGTATCTGTCGGACATACTCTGATCCTTCTTTGTGGGGTAGGATCTCCTTCCCACCTGAGGTGTAGCAGGTCCCTTCTGGGGTCCTGGAGAACTGGTCTATCCTTATCTCTTGCCAGTCCTCTAGAGTGTACTGCCGTCCAGGTTCCGAGGCCTTGGGCTATGCCATTACCGGTAGAAGGTTGATGCCCTGGGCTGCCTGCTTGGCTACCTGGTCAGCCATCTGGTTTCCTTTCGAGATAAAGTCTTTGGCTTTCTGATGCCCAAGGCAATGTATAATGACTAGCCTCTTTGGCAAATGTAAAGCCTCCAGTAAGCTTAGAATTTCCTCTTTATTTTTGACTTCTTTTCCTGCTGAAGTAAGTAGCCCCCTCTGTCTATAGATGGCTCCATGCACGTGTGCAGTCGCAAAAGCATACCTACTGTCCGTATAAATATTTATGGATTTCCCTTCAGCCAGTCGCAAGGCTTGTGTGAGGGCCACGAGTTCAGCCTTTTGTGCTGAGGTCCCTTCTGGCAGGCTACTGGCCCAGACTGTGCGAGTCCCATCCACTATCGCTGCCCCAGCCATCCTCTTACCTTCTACCACGTAGCTGCTCCCATCAGTGAACCAGGTCAGCGCCTCTCCGGTCAGCGGGCTGTCTGTAAGGTCCTTACGGACCCCGGTCTCCTCAACCAATAGTCAGTGACGATCATGAGTCACTGGTTCATCAGACTCTTCAGGTAGAAGAGTGGCGGGGTTGAGGGTGACTGGTGTAGCGAATGTGACTCTTTCTGTGAGAAGCAGGCTTTGATAGTGGGTCATGCGGGTGTTGGTCATCCATCGGTCTGGAGGCTGCCGGATGATACTCTCTAGTGCATGGGGGGCTATTATGATTATATTTTGTCCCAAAGTCAATTTGTCAGCGTCCTTGACCAATACAGCCACAGCTGCAATAGCCTTCAGACAGACAGGCCATCCACTAGCTACAGGATCGAGCTTCTTGGACAGGTAAGCAACAGGTCTCTTCCATGGCCCCAGAGATTGGGTCAAAACTCCCCATGCTACTCCCTTATGTTCGTCCACATAAAGGGTAAAAGGTTTAGTTACATCAGGGAGGGCTAGAGCAGGTGCGCTCAGCAAGGCCTTTTTGATGGCATCAAATGCTTTCTGATGCTCAGGAGCCCAGGAGAATTCCGCTCTTTCTTTGGTCAATGGGTAGAGTGGAGCTGCTAAGGTTGCAAACCCCGGGATCCACAGTCTGCAAAATGCAGCTGTCCCCAGAAATTCTCTTACTTGCCTGGCCGTGGTTGGGATTGGTATCTGAACTACAGTTCTTTTTCGTGCCTCCGTCAGCCATCGTTGCCCGTCCCGTAAACTGTACCCCAGGTATGTTACCTCTCTCCTGCAGATTTGGGCCTTCTTAGCTGAGGGTCGGTAGCCTAGGTCAGACAATTCCAGTAGCAGTGCTCTCGTACCTTCCAAGCAGTCCCGTTTGGTGGCTCCTGCCAGGAGCAGGTCATCTACATACTGGATGAGGGTCACCTGGGGGTTTTGGGCCCTGAAGTTGGCCAGATCTTTATGTAGGGCTTCGTCGAAGATGGTTGGGGAGTTTTTGAACCCTTGGGGTAGTCGGGTCCAGGTGAGCTGTCCTGTTCTACCCGTACCAAGGTCCCTCCACTCAAAGGCAAAAAGGGGCTGACTGGCGGGGTGTAATCTCAGGCAGAAGAAGGCATCTTTTAAGTCCAATACTGTATACCAACTCCGCTCAGGCGGGAGAACGCTCAGGAGGTTATAAGGGTTTGGGACAGTTGGATGTATGTCCTGTACCCTTTTATTGACCTCTCTCAGGTCTTGTACTGGTCGGTAATCATTGGTCCCAGGCTTTTTAACTGGCAGCAAGGGAGTATTCCAGGAGGATTGAACAGGGACCAGGATGCCTTGCTGGGTTAATCTTTGAATATGAGGCCAGATTGCTTCCTGGGCCTCTTTACTCATGGGGTACTGTCTAACTGATACTGGTGTAGCACTGGATTTCAGTTGAATAAACCTGGGGGAACTTGTTTTGCTAGTCCCATTCCCAAGGTTTCTGCCCAGGCTTGGGAAACTGCTCCAACCATGACTATATGTCTTGATTGGGCTCCACTAGGGGAGTATAGCCAATATTCATCATCTAGTTGGAGAGTCAACATTGTAATGGGTTTATCATTCACTGACACTTCTGGTTGTCTTTGTTTAAAAGAAATTTGAACTCCCATTTTAGTCAAGTCTCTACCTAGGAGGGGTGCCAGGCACTCAGGGATAACTAGAAATGAGTGGGTTACCCGTTCCACTCCCAAGTCAACGGTTCTTCAGGTAGTCCATGAATACTGCCGTTGCCTGGTGGCACCCATCACCCAGGATTTTTTGTCTTTTAATTTTCCTAGTGGCTGTAGCAGTACAGAATGCTCTGCTCCAGTAGCAACCAGAAACTCGACTGGTTGCCCCTCCACCTTTAAAGTTACCCTGGGCCCGGGGAGGGGGTCTGAACCCCGTCTCTCCTAGTCTTCATCTTCCTCTAGGGCTAGGACACTTGGTCCTTTGTTTTGTTTCTTGGGGCAGTCCCTTGCCCAATGTCCCTTTTCTTTACAATAAGCACATTGATCCTTGTCAAGTAGGGTCCTGTTGCCCAGGTTCCCTGTCTGTCTAGGGCCTGTCCTGAGTTTCTTAAAATCTCTCTCTCTTTCTCTACTGTTTTTCCCTTCAACTACTGCAGCCAAGATTTTAGTTAACTTCTTCTCCTGCGTTCTATCACGTCTTTCCTCTCTTTCTTCTCTCTCTTTCTTTTCTGTGTTCCTTTTCTTCCTCTGTCTCCCTTTTGTAATACACTTTCTCTGCCTCTTTTACCAATTCATGTAACTCAGTCTCCTGTATTCCTTCCAATCTCTGAAGTTTCTTTCTAATATCCGGAGCTGACTGCCCTATGAAAGCCAGGGCCACTGAGGTCTTCTGGGCTTCCGAAGTAGGATCAAAAGGAGTGAACCGCCTGAAGGCCTCCATAAGTCTTTCAAGAAAAACTGAGGGAGGCTCGGTTGGTCCCTGCATCACCTCTCTTACCTTGGCCAAATTGGTGGGCCGTCTGGAGGCCTCTCAGAGACCCACCACCAGAGCCTGGTGATAGATTCTTAAGCTCTCCCTACCTTCAGCCATATTGTAGTCCCAACTAGGGCGAGTCAGAGGGAAACCCATGTCGATCTCATTCTGCAACTGTGTAGGTCGCCCATCGGCCCCAGGAACATTTTTTCTAGCTTCTAATAAAATTCTCTTCCACTCCTCAGTTGTGAAGAGCATCTGCAGCAGCTGTTGGCAATCATCCCAAGTAGGCTGATGAGAGAATATAAGGGACTCCACCAACCCCGTGAGGCGTTGGGGATCCTCCGAAAAAGGGGGGTGGTTAGTTTTCCAATTGTAGAGATCTGCAGAGGAGAAGGACCAATACTGGAGGGGCTGCAATTGACCACCCGGTACAGGGGGCCCAAAGGTGCGCAGTGGTAGCGTCACGATCCCATCTGTCCGCTCCGGAGTGGCCCCTCTCCGGCTCTGGGTCCCTGCAGCCGGTCCTCCCGTCACTGGAGCTTCAGGAGGGGTGGAGGATCCTCTAGCGACACCCTGTGCCGGATAAGGGGGTGGGAAAATGGGTTGGGGTTCCGGCCAAGCTGGCGGTTCCTTGATCTCGCGGTAGATGCGAGGAGAAATTTTAACTTTTTCAAGTGAACCTTTTCTTTCACTTTCTAGGGTCAGAACTCGGGAGTCTGGCTCCTTAGGTCTGTTTAGCCATGGTTTAACCCACGGTGGAGGGTCATCTACCAAATCTCTCCATGTAAGGATGTAGGGCTCCTGATTGGGATGAGAGCCAGGTCCAGCCTGGAAAATAATTGTTTTAACAGCCTGAATAGTTTCAGAATTGAAGGTTCCCTCTGAAGGCCATCCAACATTGAATGTCAGCCATTCAGAGGCACAAAATGTCTTCCAGGGTCCTTTCTTAACCTCAACTGACAAATTGTGAGCCCTAGATTTCACTTCAGTCCAATGGTCGAGAGTCAAACTAAGAGGAGTCGTCACCGTCTGTCCCATGACAAAAATGTAGACAAAGACACACAAGACAAAGACCCACGGAATTGAGACTAACAGATCCAAACACTTGCGACTCGTCCGCATCTTCCACAGGCAGGTGAAAGAATCGGACGGCCGCGCAGAAGGAAGCTTCCGCTTCAACAACAGAACTCAGTCCTCCGACCGACAGTAGGAGACCACCAGGGGTCCCTGGCTCTCCTCACCTCCCGGGGAGTCCCCCAGGGCGGCAGCCTGTGATCTTCCTAGCACACCTGCTGATCACAGTCCTCCGGTCCTTACGGCCCTAGAGGACAGCTGCAAACCAAAAGCGCGCATCACAGAAAACAAACACTCAGAACAAAGACACCGGCCGGCACACACACACACACCTTAGGGGGATCCCCTTACCTCCAAGTCGGTTCTCGGTGTGAGGGGTGGTCACGTTTCCCGGTCAGGGAACCAAATGAAAGATCCTCAATCCGGGGACTCCCCGGGCTCTGTCTCGGGAAAGGCGGCACCCCAAATCACTCACGAGAAACGGTCTTGATGCAAACAGCAAGAGGATTTTTATTCCAAGCATGCTGGGGCCCACAGTCGTACACCATGCAGGGGTAGAGGACTGAAGGCCCCGAGTGCAGAACCAGGACAGCTTTTATTGGGTTCAAACAAAGGAGAGGAGAATTCATAACATGATTGGTTAACAGGTAACAAGAATGTACATGTAGTAAGCTCATTGGTTATTTAGTTGCTGAGGCACTTTGAGCAAACTTATCTATGGTATGAAGGCCACAAGTATGTATAACATTTACTTGGTTTCTTCTGACTGGCTCATTACAAGGATTATTTTGGGTACTGGGCAGTTTGTGGTTTTTCCAGTAACTGCAAAAGTGCTGTGTCAGCTCTGCCCAGAAATGGAAACTCAGGCCTGTGAATATCCCTAAAGCCTGTCATGGCGTTACTTTAGTTCGGGCTTTTCTTGCTTACATTCTCTATCCTACACCTCCATCTACATACTTTTACATTACAATCTTTGTAACCATTCTGTAACAATTTCTTTTATCAGATGTTTTTTTCATCCTTTCATTCCCCACTTCTTCTCTTGTTAATAGTTCTAATCCTAGAACTGGGGGGACTAGAAGTTAGTTTCCTCCCTGTCCGGAAGGCCCTTGTACTGTTGTCTAAGCACCATAAGATGGACCGTACTCACCCGTTCTCTAACAAAAGCAATAAACCTGTTGATTATGCAGGGGCCAACTATAAGCAACAGGAGTAGAATTATTAAGGGTCCCATCATAGCAGAAAGTAGGGTGGTCATCCAAGGGGACCTGCTAAACCATCCTTCAAACCACCCCTGGTTAGCCTCCCTTTCCCTTCGACGTCTCTCCAGCCTCTCTCTGAGCTTATTCATGGAGTCTCTAATAGCTCCCGAGTGATCTACATAAAAACAACATTCTTCCCTTAAGGCTGCACATAACCCACCTTCCTTCAGAAACAATAGATCTAATCCCCTCCGATTCTGTAGGACCACCTCAGATAAAGAAGTCAGAGATTCCTCTAAGTTGCTAATAGATTTTTCTAGGGCTTGGAGATCTTCAGTCATGGCAGCATTTAGTTTGCCAAGTCCTTTTTCTAGCTGCTGTGGCCCCATGATCAGGGCTGTAGTTCCTGTTCCTACACCTGCGGCCACTCCCAGCCCAAGCACAACTGCCAAGGTAAGGGTCATGGGCTCTCTTTTAGAGCGGGTGGGTTGATAATCATACTCATTGATGACCACCTCCTCAGGGTGGTTGTAAACCCGGGGGACTAGCTGGACCATGACACAGAAATGTTTAGACGGATCAAAGGCTGTAGTAGAGACACAAGGGGTTAATCCGGTATCGCATGCCCACCACTGATTATCCCCTGGCACCAGGTACTTGTTTAACTCTGTTTGGTTAAGAGTTACAGAAGAGTTGCAAAGATGTTGATGGGTCAGGGGTACCTTACCTATACAGAGTCCTCTCCCGGATACCTCAGCCAGAGTCAGCTTATTTTGATCCCCAGGAGCATTGTTCTTTAGGATGGTCAGAAACATTGAAAGTTCCTGCAAGGCCAGGCCTTCATAATAAGGGGGCCTGATGACAAGCAGAGCCAACAGGAGGAGGTGACTTCGGGTTAGTGGCATTGAGGGCCTGAAAAGCTCCCTGCACCAGGTTGAATAACTTTGCCTTGTCTGCACTGGGGCTGATGAGGCATTTCATGTGCCCTGGTAGAGATGGTTGGGGGCCCTGGAATCAAGCTGGCAGGGGAGGGCCAGGCACAGGCTTTTAGGGAAGCGGAGGTAGTGGGGCTGAGGGGCCTTGCTCAGCCAGTACTGGATTGGCCCTACGGGCAATGATGAAGGACTTTCTATTTTTAGCCTTATAGTCATAAGGAGGCCTGCATCCACGCCAGGCATGTAGAGCCGTAACCTCCATTGCCTCCCTTGATCCAGTCTCGAGCCTTTTCCCAGGCTCAGTAAAGGTGATGTTTAGAGGGTTGCATGTAAAACTTAGGCAGAGCCCTTGCCCGCCCAGACCCCGGGTCTACAGTGGCGGCCACCTGGACTGAGGGGCCAGAGGCAGAGCCCCGAGGCTACGGACCCTGAGCAATGGGATCTCTGGAGGCCTGAGGCCTCTTCGTCATAGGGGATAATTGCATCCCAACTGGACCGAGGCTTCCAGTAGGTAGTTCCAGTTGTTTCACATCCCCAGTTCTTACAATAATAATGTTCCGCCCCTCCACATTTAACAGCTGTGCTTCATTCTTTTCCATTTCTGGGACAGACATAGATGTCCTGCTTTCGGAGCTCAGCTCTTAGTTGCGGGTGACTACAGACTAATTTTCTTTCCCCTATTCCCCCTGACGGGCAGGGACAGCTCCCAGATAGGCATACTGGAGTGCTCTTTCTGGGGTCTACCTCAGGTATGTCCCAAGTTTCTACGCCTGCTGCTAGCTGACAGAGATCTGGATACAGTGGTGGCCACCAATTACAAGGGGGGGGCATCGTTAGAGACGCTCCATATTACATCTCCAGTCTGGGAGATCACCTGCCAGGTCAGTTTCTGAGGGGCGTGGGGATTAGTAGAGTCACTTAGCTGAAGAAGCAGAGGCCACACGACGAAGCTTAAGTTTAAGGGGGTTGTTGCTTTTTTCGACTCTCCATTCTGGGTCTGGCAGCGGAGCAGGCTTAACGTGGGAGGCATGTACCCATGTGGGGATCCCTTCAACCTTTACGGTGGTTGGCGTGGTTAGCAGCACGATGTAAGGGCCCTTCCACCGGGTCTCAAGGTTTTCTGCACGGTGGCGCCTAACGTAGACCGAATCTCCGACCTGGAAGTGATGTGGGACTTGTAAGTGTCCTGCTTCAGAATAGGCCTCCCGTAGCTGCTTCCACGCTTGTTGCCTCACTCACTGAAAGTGCCTTGAGCCTAGAGAACAAAGGCTGGGAAAGCAGCACATCAGCACTATGTACAGAGGCAATTTCTATCAGTGGAGGGGGCCCCCCGTAGAGCAATTCATAGGAGGTTAGCCCAAACTGTCCAGGGGTGTTCCTAACCCGGAAAAGCACAAAGGGTAGGAGAGCTATCCAATCATTAGTGCCAGTCTCTGTGGTCAACTTGGTGAGAGTCTCTTTAATGGTTCTATTCATTCTTTCTACCTGTCCTGAACTTTGGGGTCTGTATACACAATGCAATTTCCAATCAATCCCCAATGTCTTGGCCAGTCCATGACTTACATGGGCAACAAAGGCTGGACCATTGTCTGACCCTATTACCTTAGGTATTCCAAATCTTGGGAAAATATCTTCTAGTATCTTCTTAGCCACCACGGTTGAGGTCTCCTTCTTGGTAGGATAAGCCTCTACCCATCCTGAAAAGGTGTCTATAAAAACTAATAAGTATTTATTACCATATTTGGCTGGTTTTACCTCAGTGAAGTCTATTTCCCAGTGAGCACGTGGGTGGCTTCCCCTCAATCTCTTTCCAGGAGGCATTCTTGAAGGATGCACATTAACCAGCTGGCAGGGTACACAATGTTTGACCACTGAGTCGGCTACCCCTGGCAGTTTGAGAACATGGTAAGGGGATGTTTTAACCAGTCTCTGCAGATGTTTAGCTCCCAGGTGGGTTAGACGATGTATCTGTCAGACATACTCTGATCCTTCTTTGTGGGGGAGGATCTCCTTCCCACCTGAGGTGTAGCAGGTCCCTTCTGGGGTCCTGGAGAACTGGTCTATCTTTTTTATCTCTTGCCAGTCCTCTAGAGTGTACTGCCGTCCAGGTTCCGAGGCCTTGGGCTTTGCCATTACCGGTAGAAGGTTGACGCCCTGGGCTGCCTGCTTGGCTACCTGGTCAGCCATCTGGTTTCCTTTCGAGATAAAGTCTTTGGCTTTCTGATGCCCAAGGCAATGTATAATGGGTAGCCTCTTTGGCAAATGTAAAGCCTCCAGTAAGCTTAGAATTTCCTCTTTATTTTTGACTTCTTTTCCTGCTGAAGTAAGTAGCCCTCTTTGTCTATAGATGGCTCCCTGCACGTGTGCAGTCGCAAAAGCATACCTACTGTCCGTATAAATATTTATGGATTTCCCTTCAGCCAGTCGCAAGGCTTGTGTGAGGGCCACGAGTTCAGCCTTTTGTGCTGAGGTCCCTTCTGGCAGGCTACTGGCCCAGACTGTGCGAGTCCCATCCACTATCGCTGCCCCAGCCATCCTCTTACCTTCTACCACGTAGCTGCTCCCATCAGTGAACCAGGTCAGCGCCTCTCCAGTCAGCGGGCTGTCTGTAAGGTCCTTACGGACCCCGGTCTCCTCAACCAATAGTCAGTGACGATCATGAGTCACTGGTTCATCAGACTCTTCAGGTAGAAGAGTGGCGGGGTTGAGGGTGACTGGTGTAGCGAATGTGACTCTTTCTGTGAGAAGCAGGCTTTGATAGTGGGTCATGCGGGTGTTGGTCATCCATCGGTCTGGAGGCTGCCGGATGATACTCTCCAGTGCATGGGGGGCTATTATGGTTATATTTTGTCCCAAAGTCAATTTGTCAGCGTCCTTGACCAATACAGCCACAGCTGCAATAGCCTTCAGACAGACAGGCCATCCACTAGCTACAGGATCAAGCTTCTTGGACAGGTAAGCAACAGGTCTCTTCCATGGCCCCAGAGATTGGGTCAAAACTCCCCATGCTACTCCCTTATGTTCGTCCACATAAAGGGTAAAAGGTTTAGTTACATCAGGGAGGGCTAGAGCAGGTGCGCTCAGCAAGGCCTTTTTGATGGCATCAAATGCTTTCTGATGCTCAGGAGCCCAGGAGAATTCCCCTCTTTCTTTGGTCAATGGGTAGAGTGGAGCTGCTAAGGTTGCAAACCCCGGGATCCACAGTCTGCAAAACGCAGCTGTCCCCAGAAATTCTCTTACTTGCCTGGCCGTGGTTGGGATTGGTATCTGAACTACAGTTCTTTTTCGTGCCTCCGTCAGCCATCGTTGCCCGTCCCGTAAACTGTACCCCAGGTATGTTACCTCTCTCCTGCAGATTTGGGCCTTCTTAGCTGAGGGTCGGTAGCCTAGGTCAGACAATTCCAGTAGCAGTGCTCTCGTACCTTCCAAGCAGTCCCGTTTGGTGGCTCCCGCCAGGAGCAGGTCATCTACATACTGGATGAGGGTCACCTGGGGTTTTGGGCCCTGAAGTTGGCCAGATCTTTTATGTAGGCTTCGTCGAAGATGGTTGGGGAGTTTTTGAACCCTTGGGGTAGTCGGGTCCAGGTGAGCTGTCCTGTTCTACCCATACCAAGGTCCCTCCACTCAAAGGCAAAAAGGGGCTGACTGGCAGGGTGTAATCTCAGGCAGAAGAAGGCATCTTTTAAGTCCAATACTGTATACCAACTCCGCTCAGGTGGGAGAACGCTCAGGAGGTTATAAGGGTTTGGGACAGTTGGATGTATGTCCTGTACCCTTTTATTGACCTCTCTCAGGTCTTGTACTGGTCGGTAATCATTGGTCCCAGGCTTTTTAACTGGCAGAAAGGGAGTATTCCAGGAGGATTGAACAGGGACCAGGATGCCTTGCTGGGTTAATCTTTGAATATGAGGCCAGATTGCTTCCTGGGCCTCTTTACTCATGGGGTACTGTCTAACTGATACTGGTGTAGCACTGGATTTCAGTTGAATAACCTGCGGGGGAACTTGTTTTGCTAGTCCCATTCCTGCGGTTTCTGCCCAGGCTTGGGGAAACTGCTCCAACCATGACTATATGTCTTGATTGGGCTCCACTAGTGGGGGAGTATAGCCAATATTCATCATCTAGTTGGAGAGTCAACATTGTAATGGGTTTATCATTCACTGACACTTCTGGTTGTCTTTGTTTAAAAGAAATTTGAACTCCCATTTTAGTCAAGTCTCTACCTAGGAGGGGTGCCAGGCACTCAGGGATAACTAGAAATGAGTGGGTTACCCGTTCCACTCCCAAGTCAACGGTTCTTCAGGTAGTCCATGAATACTGCCGTTGCCTGGTGGCACCCATCACCCAGGATTTTTTGTCTTTTAATTTTCCTAGTGGCTGTAGCAGGACAGAATGCTCTGCTCCAGTAGCAACCAGAAACTCGACTGGTTGCCCCTCCACCTTTAAAGTTACCCTGGGCCCGGGGAGGGGGTCTGAACCCCGTCTCTCCTAGTCTTCATCTTCCTCTAGGGCTAGGACACTTGGTCCTTTGTTTTGTTTCTTGGGGCAGTCCCTTGCCCAATGTCCCTTTTCTTTACAATAAGCACATTGATCCTTGTCAAGTAGGGTCCTGTTGCCCAGGTTCCCTGTCTGTCTAGGGCCTGTCCTGAGTTTCTTAAAATCTCTCTTTCTCTACTGTTTTTCCTTCAACTACTGCAGCCAAGATTTTAGTTAACTTCTTCTCCATGTTCTATCACGTCTTTCCTCTCTTTCTTCTCTCTCTTTCTTTTCTGTGTTCCTTTTCTTCCTCTGTCTCCCTTTTTGTAATACACTTTCTCTGCCTCTTTTACCAATTCATGTAACTCAGTCTCCTGTATTCCTTCCAATCTCTGAAGTTTCTTTCTAATATCCGAGCTGACTGCCCTATGAAAGCCAGGGCCACTGAGGTCTTCTGGGCTTCCGAAGTAGGATCAAAAGGAGTGAACCGCCTGAAGGCCTCCATAAGTCTTTCAAGAAAAACTGAGGGAGGCTCGGTTGGTCCCTGCATCACCTCTCTTACCTTGGCCAAATTGGTGGGCCGTCTGGAGGCCTCTCAGAGACCCACCACCAGAGCCTGGTGATAGATTCTTAAGCTCTCCCTACCTTCAGCCATATTGTAGTCCCAACTAGGGCGAGTCAGAGGGAAACCCATGTCGATCTCATTCTGCAACTGTGTAGGTCGCCCATCGGCCCCAGGAACATTTTTTCTAGCTTCTAATAAAATTCTCTTCCGCTCCTCAGTTGTGAAGAGCATCTGCAGCAGCTGTTGGCAATCATCCCAAGTAGGCTGATGAGAGAACCTAAGGGACTCCACCAACCCCATGAGGCGTTGGGGATCCTCCGAAAAAGGGGGGTGGTTAGTTTTCCAATTGTAGAGATCTGCAGAGGAGAAGGGCCAATACTGGAGGGGCTGCAATTGACCACCCGGTACAGGGGGCCCAAAGGTGCGCAGTGGTAGCGTCACGATCCCATCTGTCCGCTCCGGAGTGGCCCCTCTCCGGCTCTGGGTCCCTGCAGCCGGTCCTCCCATCACCGGAGCTTCAGGAGGGGCGGAGGATCCTCTAGCGACACCCTGTGCCGGATAAGGGGGTGGGAAAACGGGTTGGGGTTCCGGCCAAGCTGGCGGTTCCTTGATCTCGTGGTAGATGCGAGGAGAAATTTTAACTTTTTCAAGTGAACCTTTTCTTTCACTTTCTAGGGTCAGAACTCGGGAGTCTGGCTCCTTAGGTCTGTTTAGCCATGGTTTAACCCACGGTGGAGGGTCGTCTACCAAATCTCTCCATGTAAGGATGTAGGGCTCCTGATCGGGATGAGAGCCGGGTCCAGCCTGGAAAATAATTGTTTTAACAGCCTGAATAGTTTCAGAATTGAAGGTTCCCTCTGAAGGCCATCCAACATTGAATGTCAGCCATTCAGAGGCACAAAATGTCTACCAGGGTCCTTTCTTAACCTCAACTGACAAATTGTGAGCCCTAGATTTCACTTCAGTCCAATGGTCGAGAGTCAAACTAAGAGGAGTCGTCACCGTCTGTCCCATGACAAAAATGTAGACAAAGACACACAAGACAAAGACGCACGGAATTGAGACTAACAGATCCAAACACTTTGCGACTGGGTCCGCATCTTCCACAGGCAGGTGAAAGAATCGGACGGTCACAGAGAGGAAGCTTCCGCTTCAACAACAGAACTCAGTCCTCCGACCGACAGTAGGAGACCACCAGGGGTCCCTGGCTCTCCTCACCTCCCGGGGAGTCCCCCAGGGCGGCAGCCTGTGATCTTCCTAGCACACCTGCTGATCACAGTCCTCCGGTCCTTACGGCCCTAGAGGACAGCTGCAAACCAAAAGCGCGCATCGCAGAAAACAAACACTCAGAACAAAGACACCGGCCAGCACACACACACACACCTTAGGGGGATCCCCTTACCTCCAAGTCGGTTCTCGGTGTGAGGGGTGGTCACGTTTCCCGGTCAGGGAACCAAATGAAAGATCCTCAATCCGGGGACTCCCCGGGCTCTGTCTCGGGAAAGGCGGCACCCCAAATCACTCACGAGAAACAGTCTTGATGCAAACAGCAAGAGGATTTTTATTCCAAGCGTGCTGGGGCCCACAGTCGTACACCATGCAGGGGTAGAGGACTGAAGGCCCCGAGTGCAGAACCAGGACAGCTTTTATTGGGTTCAAACAAAGGAGAGGAGAATTCATAACATGATTGGTTAACAGGTAACAAGAATGTACATGTAGTAAGCTCATTGGTTAGTTGCTGAGGCACTTTGAGCAAACTTATCTATGGTATGAAGGCCACAAGTATGTATAACATTTACTTGGTTTCTTCTGACTGGCTCATTACAAGGATTATTTTGGGTACTGGGCAGTTTGTGGTTTTTCCAGTAACTGCAAAAGTGCTGTGTCAGCTCTGCCCAGAAATGGAAACTCAGGCCTGTGAATATCCTTAAAGCCTGTCATGGCGTTACTTTAGTTCGGGCTTTTCTTGCTTACATTCTCTATCCTACACCTCCATCTACATACTTTTACATTACAATCTTTGTAACCATTCTGTAACAATTTCTTTTATCAGATGTTTTTTTCATCCTTTCAGCAGCTCGTGCTTTTCCCAAATAAAAGCTTTCATCTTTGACTCAGAGTGGTCTGCGTGGCCTTGGTCACTCACAAACCTTACAAATTGGACTGGTGAGTTCTGACTTCACTAAGAACACTAAGGAAAGTGACTAAGAGTGATGGAGGAAGGCACTGGGTCAACCTCTGGCTTGCGCATAGGCGGGAACACATGCACACACACATAAGAATACACATATATACATGCACAACAAAATTCAATCAGGTTTCATTTGCTCTTAAAGAGTAAAACTTGACTATAAATAATCCAAGAACAAAAGTGGGAATAAGGCAGCGGTTTAGGGTGACTGGGCCCTGAAAGCAAAAAGCAGGAAGGTCCTTGTGCTTGCCCTTGCAGTCTCCACTTTGCTAGAGATCAGAGAAGAATCTGGCTTCTCCTTATCTCTTGCCTAATCTGTTTTTCCATAAATAACCTAAGTCCCTTGCTGGGAAGGAGTTCTACGTTCCTAAAATTAAGGTTTAAATCTGATCCTAGAGTTCGTTTCTTAAGCTCATCCCTGAACTTGGAGTCATAGCTTGATTCTTCCAGAGTCTGGGTCCACCAATCAGCTTTCTCAGACTCACCAGAGCCTGAGGGTAAAGCCCACCACAATAAAATTATAAATAGATACTTACCAGGTGATCAAGGCCTCTCGTAGGCTTTCACCTCTGCAGAAGTTCCAGGTCCCTGAGTTGGTAAGCTCCCTCTTCTCAGCCCTGCTGAGATGGCGTGGGAGCCTCCTATTCCCATGTGGGCTCTCTACCCCCTTCTGCCTTCCAAGTGGCAGGAGCTCTCCCAATAAAGTCTCTCTAAACCTTACCCTCTTGGTCTATGGATTTTAATTCATTTTTTTTTCTTCTTTAATTTTGTTTGTTTTGGTTTTTACAAGGTAGGGTTTCGCTTTAGTCCAGGCTGACCTGGAATTCACTCTGTACTCTCAGGGTGGCCTCAAATTCATGGCAATCCTCCTACCTCAGCCTCCCAAGGGCTTGGATTAAAAGCGTGCACCACCATGCCTGGCTCCTTAAAATTCTTAAGACAAGAATCCAGGGTATCCTAAATTTATTGGTGTGTTTGCATATTGGTATGTTGACAAAGAACCCCAAAATCCCCATGTCAAGAATATTAAATGTAAGACTTTATTCCTCTTGAGTGCTTTATTTATTTATTTATTTATTTATTTATTTAAAATATTTTAAATGTATATAGAATGAAGACAAAGAAGAAATTAAAGGTTTCATATGAATTGGAACCTATATTTATTACAAAGAAGATCGATTTTCAACCAGAAATAAATGCAAAGTTTAAGAAAAAATAATGAGCCAGGTGTGGTGGCACATACCTTTAATCCCAGCACTCGGAAGGCAGAGGTAGGAGGATCGTCATGAGTTTGAGGCCACTCTGAGACAACATAGTGAATTCCAGGTCAGCCTGAGCTAGAGTAAGACCCTATCTCAAAAACAAAAAAAAACAAACCAAAAAAAAGATAAATTTTTCTGCTCTCAGGAAAGTGTACTAGTTAATTTGAAGGTATAGCTTTAAATGGTCTTTTCCTAAAACTAAAGCTGAGCTTGGATATAATCAATAAATTTATAAAAGCCTGTTAAATCCCTTAATGACACTTTATAGTAACTGGAGTGTGGGGTTTTAATCTCTGATCTGGGGAGGGGTAGAAAAATATGTGGAGAACACAGAACTGAAAATTCCATTTTTCTCTAAACAGAGGCTCCCATTTTCAGAGGTCAGATGGGCAAATGAGCAGGAAAGAGAAAGATGGTGATATAGGGAGGGAAGGGATTTCTAAGGCTGACAGCCTCAGCCCTAGGATTTCCAGCTCAGTGTGTTCTCCAACAAACCAACCCTTGGCCAGAATAGAAAACACTCCTGCCTAGATGGACTCACCCTTCAACACTCCCTCTTCCTCTTTACCCACTGCAGGGGTCAGTCCCCTCGGATCCACATTCCAAGACTCCCAGCGAATGCCTGAAACTACAAATGACACAGACAGACTGGTTTTCCAAAAGAAGTGAAGGAATTAAC
Source organism: Orientallactaga sibirica (assembly GCA_036365145.1). Classification (NCBI taxonomy): domain Eukaryota; kingdom Metazoa; phylum Chordata; class Mammalia; order Rodentia; family Dipodidae; genus Orientallactaga; species Orientallactaga sibirica. The sequence goes on from JAEOAD010000011.1 coordinate 21,821,818, forward strand.
AAGGTGTCACCTTAAAATGAGCTGAATCAGTATATGAATTACTTGAAACTAAATCATTGGAAAAACTGTGACTTCAAAAAGGGACATTTTGCCTGTTCTTCCAAACATACAGCAAGCTATAAAGATTCTTTTGGGAGGAATTTCCTTCCCATACCAAAGCTGGAAGTAGCTTTGATCATCAGTGCCTGGTTATTGCATCCTCAATGAACCAAATAAAGTAACTGAGCTAACCTTGATCTTCTACACCTTCCTCTCATGAATTTCTTGGCAACAGCCATGCAACTACTAATGCATATACCCATCTCCCCTCTCACTCCCCACATGGATTGCTCTCTGCTCAGTCATTTCTTTGGACTTCACTCTCTTGAGAAGCCCCCCATGCACATGTCCATTTAAGAAAACCCATAGGCTTTTCTCTTGTCAAAAGATTGTTGTAGGGGGCTGGGGAGATGGCTTAGTAGTTAAGGCATTTGCCTGCAAAGCCAAAGGACCCAGGTTCAATTCCCAGGACCCACGTAAGCCAGCTGCACAAGGGGCACACGCATCTGGAGTTCGTTTGCAGTGGTAGAGACCCTGGTGTGCCCATTCTCTATCTGTCTCTCTTCTCTCTATCTCTGTCTGCTTGCAAATAAATGAGTAATTAATTAATTTTAAAAAAAAGATTGTTGTAGTAATTGGGTTTCCAGGTTTAGCCCAAGAGCACAAGTAAGAACTAAGAGGGCTGGAGAAATGGCTTAGTAGTGAAAGCACTTGCCTGAGAAATCTAAGGACCCATGTTTGATTCCACGGAAGCCAAATGCACAAGGTGGCTCATGCATCCAGAATTCGTCTGCACTGGCATGTCTGTTCTATCTGCCTCTCTCTCTCTCCAATCAATCAATCAATCAATCAATAAATTTTTTTTAGAAAAAAGAGAACTACTGTGTGGTGGTGCACGCCTTTAATCCCAGCACTCGAGAGGCCGAGGTAGGAGGAGTGCCATGAGTTCAAGGTCACCCTGAGACTACATAGTGAATTCCAAGTCAGCCTGGGCTAGAGTGAGACCCTATCTTGAAAAACCAAAATAAATAAATAAATAAATAAATAAATAAATAAATAAATAAATAAATATTAAAAAAAGAAAAAGAAAAAAGAACTAAGAGGAATAAATGAGGGGGACCCCTCCAGCTGGACTGCTCACAGCCTGGGGAAAACTCCATCCCAAGCAAGCAGCTCTCTTTGGCAGCCATCCCACAGTCCTAGCATCTCAAAACCACCCATGGTTCATCCTTACAGTTCCACTGGGACTCTAACAACCCTGCCTCATATTTCAGTATCCATTTCCAAAAGAAACACTTCATTACAAATCCAAATGACCCTCTCTTTCCTGCGTTTGTTATACTCCCATAATAAGAGGAAGTTACCAAATTTGTTAATTCTGGGGGGGGAACAAAGCCAACTTTGAAGAACTGGACCCTCCTTCAGCATTCTCGCCCCCTGCTTTCAAAAGAGTCAGCATTCTTTCTGCTATTCTAGTGTAGAACAACTTGCCCAATCACAATGGTGGTGATCTCTCAAACAACTGCAGCTCAGTCAGGCTAGTATCTCCTGCCCAAAACTTTCATTTCTTTCTGTGCCTTATCCTTCTGCTAATACCAGTCTATTTCTTCTAAATTCAATCCTGCTCAAGTTCTCAGGACATGGGCAAAATGTAGCTAGCCTCTCACACAAATTGCCTCTGGCCTAGTGCAGACAAGTCTCTTTTTTCCACTCATAAGCCAAGCCTCAGAGTCCACGGTTCTTTCTATATTTAGGTCTTGGAACTCACACAAGAATCCATCAGGCTATACTTACAGCACTGCAAGGCATCTCTTAGTCCAAGGTTTCAAATCCTTCCACATTCCCCCTGCCAATGCATTCCAAAAGACTAAAAAGCCACAGAGTTAGGTTTCTAGCAACAATGACCCTACTCCACGGGTACTACTTTTCTGCTGTAGTTACCTCCTTGTTGCTGTGATAAAGCACCCAATCAAAAGCAGCTGGTGGGAGGGAAGGATTTATTTTGGCTTACATGATAGCAGGGGAAATCACTGGGGCTCTATGCCTCTTTTCCCAGTGTGGTCACACTGAATAAACCTCCCTCCCTTGCTTTTCACTATCACTTGTCTATTTATATTGACCGACTGAGAACGTGTTTTCAAATCCAGCTGGGTAGGTCTGCCAAGACCAGGCTCTGACCTTAGTAACTCCTACCCCAGCAGCTGCTCCAATGGTCCACCCATAGGCTCCATCTCTGACATATTCCTATATATAACTTCACTGCACAGTTAATACCTATGTCTCTGTCAGAGAACAGCCCTCAACCTGTGACTCCTTTGCCTGTGTAGAGAGAGCTGGAAGCAGCCTTAAGCCAAAGTCTGACCAGTACAAGGGTATGAATACTCCAGTAAGAGGGCCCCTGCTCTGGCTGCTCTTGTGGGCCTACTTTGTCTCCAGAACTTTCCTGTGACATACAGTTCAAGTGCCCTCTTGTGGGGAAGGGGTTGTTGGATACACACCTTGTTTAGCTTCTTTCCCCACTAGCTCCTTTTCTCCTCTCCCTGATTTCCCTGTCCACAGGAACATTTCCAAGTCTATTTTCACACAAATCTTCACCTCGAGACTTGCTTCTAATGAACCTCATCTAAGACAAAAATTCTTGTATCTCATTCTAGGCAGAGAAGGCCAAATCTACACACACACACACACACACACACACACACACACTCACACATACACACATTCACACACATACACTCACACACTCACACACACACTCACACACATACACACACACTCACACATACACACACACATACACACACTCACACACACCCCTCACAGACTTTCACCTCCTCTCCACAGTCTATTGCATAGGCCATGATGCTGCCCAATACTGTCCTCAGCTTGTCACATGTGTACACTTCTTGCTTCTCTTCCCTGGCCCCAAAGCTTTCAAAGGGTCTTGACCATGTCTTCCCCATCATTCTCTGTGCTTTGGAGAAGCCAGCAGCAGCCTGGCATCCCCAGTGGGGCCCTAGCGGACTGTATGCTCCTCCTCGTGTGCACCATGCTTCTCTGGGTCCTCATTCCTGGTGTCTATTACTCCTGCCAAGAACCCGCTCGCTGGAAGCTAACACAAATGAATCTGTCCATCACTGACCTATTCTGGGGGAACAGCCCTGATTTAGGAAAGTCTAACCTATAGAACTTTCCTATCCACAGATAAGCAAACTGCTTCTAGGAGCACCAGGGAGGTGAAAGAAGCAGCTTCTGATACCCCTATCTCAGGGGTGGGCTAGCTGCCTCTAGCAGCTGCCTGAGGAAAAAGAAAACTGAAGTTTAGGGTAAGCCAATAGTAAACCTGCTGTGTCTGCTGTCACTGCTGCTCTGATGTTGCTGTGGCTATGGCTTCCTCTCTTGCATACAGGTTCTCATTGGCACTTTTATTCAACAGTGAAAAACCAGTAACACGTGAAGAAGTTTTGGATAATCCTTAAGCATTTGTTAAAGGAAAGGATTCAAGGCTATGACCTGCTGGACTCTGCTGACCCAGAACACACATACACCCTGACCATAAGAGCAATCACATTAAGTCCACCTGTTTCCTTCAACAGATCTGTGGGCCCAGTTACTGACCTCGTCGTCTGCAACACTATGATCAACGTTCTTATGCATGTATGTTTGTTCTGAGTCAAGAGTCCAACCAGGCCTCTGAGGAAAGGAACATAGAGCACAGCTTAAGTTCAGTCGGCATCTCTAAACACTGCTTGTCAATATTGGTCATTGGTGCTGTTCATGCCAAAGGTACACCCAGGCTGAGGAAACCCAGTCACATTGCCTTAAGCAATAGATGCAAGATTAACTTTACAGCAAGTTGCAAGTGGAGAATTTACCATCTCACAGCAACAATTATCACAAAAGCTATTTGTAAGATCTGTAAGAAAGATCCCCAGCTCTTTCCCATAGTTCATGCCCACAGTTTGTTCTTTTATTTATTATTTTTTTGTTTTTTAAGTTAGGGTCTCACTCTAGCCCAGGCTGGCCTGGAATTCACTTATGTAGTCTCAGGGTGACCTCGAACTCACAGTGATCCTCCTACCTCTGCCTCCCAAATGCTGGGATTAAAGGCATGTGCCACCACACCTGGCTCTATTTATTTTAAATATTTTATTTTAATTTATTTATTGGAGAGAGGGAGGGAAAGAGGCAGGAAGAGAAAGAGAGAGAGAGAATGGGTGCACCTTGGCCTTCAGCCGCTGTAAACCAACTCCGGATGAATGCGCCCCCTTGTGCATCTGGCCTATGTGGGTCCTAGGGAATTGAACCTAGGTCCTTTGGCTTTGCAGGCAAATGCCTTAACCACTAAGCCATCTCTCCAGCCCCCACAGTTTGTTCTTATCGTTCATTACCACACAACATAGCTTAGACATCCCCCACTATGACCCACTTCAGATGCTCAGAACAGAATTAAGTGTCCCCACTTCTTTATGAAATCCCATTACCCTTGAATGGAAAGAAGTCTGGGAACCCACCCTGCATCTGCTCTTTCATAGCTTTGTTCTTGGGAATGACTCTACCAACCTCAGAGTTCTAGGGAAATAGAGTTGAGAGGGGGAAGGTCTATAAATCAGGCTGTAAAAAGGTTATCTGTCTTGTTTAGAACATATGTGTAGCCCAAGGTTATTCTATAAATGGTGTAGAGACAACCAATGACAAAGAGTATTACTCATAATCAGGGTATGAGACATGCCCAGGGAAAATGAATTTGTAATACAGGGTATACACCATCTGTTAAGGCAGGAATCCCAGGATGCTGGAAGAATAGGTGGCTGGGGCACCCCATGGACAACAGATGGCCAGGAGAGGGATTCTGCTGTAGGGGAGGGATATGGGGCTGCCTGCTGCACTTCATACACCAGACTTCATTCAACCCCAATGGGGGAGTCAAAAAGCTTTGAGGAAGCCACTCTAAGTAAATGCCCTCATGACACTGGGATGAGCGCCCTCCTGCCTGCTTTCTCATTGGCTGCCAATCCCTTGATCTTCTTCCCTCATCAGGCTCCTTGTGTAACAAACCATGAAACCTTCAGACAGGTTTTAGTGTCCACAGGGGTGGAGTGTCCTTTGTTCAGCAACACCAGCCCAGCCAAGAGTCAGCAACCTCCTAACACCCCCAATCCTGTGTTTGCTAATACCGAAAATGTAACCTCCACCTTTTTCTTATCCAGACCCCTGCATTGCAGAGTAAACTAAAAATAACTCAAATTTGAGGCTATTGAGTTTAAACTCCATGCAAATGTAACTATTCAGGCAGAAAGAGGCATTCTAAAGAGACATTTGTGCCCCTCCCTTTAGCTATCAGACTACTAAAACAATGCACACCCCCCCCAAAAAAAAAACATTAGAAATTTACCCAGAAAGCTTATGCTGGGAGAAGGAGAAGGCTAAAGTCTAGTGCCTTCCAGGGGAGGAACTTATCTCTCAGAAAGAGGGTGCACACAGTTCTGAGAACTTTTATCAGACCACTTTTCAAGACACACTGGAACTGAGACAATGATTGGCAATGATGGGTAGAACCGTACCATGACCAGGATTGCTTAGTCATACATACCTCTTGCTTTCTAGTTAAACCTAAACTTCAAGTCAGGACCCCAAAGATGGATTTGCTGGGACAAAGCATCTGACCAAAAGCAGCTGATGAGAGGAAAGAGTTTGTTTTCACTCACAGTCGCAAGGGGAACTTTCATCATGGCAGGAAAAGAAAGGATGGTAGAGCAGAGGCTGGACATCACTTCTTGCCACAGCAACTGGCAGAAAGCAGCAAGCGAGTGAGCTGGGCTCTGGCAAGGGGGAGCTAGTTATAAAACTACTAAGCTTGGGCCTGGAGAGATGGCTTAGTGGTTAAGCTCTTGCCTGTGAAGCCTAAGGACCCTGGTTCGAGGCTCAATTCCCCAGGACCCACATGAGCCAGATGCACAAGGTGGGCACATGCATCTGGAGTTCGTTTCCAGTGGCTGGAGCCCCTGGCACATTCATTCTCTCTCTCTAACTCTTTCTCTGCCTCTTGCTCTGTCTGCCTGTCACTCTCAAATAAAATAAACAAAAAAAATTTAAAAAAAAAACAACTACTACACACTTCCTCTAGTGAGGTTCCACCTCCCAAACTGCCAGCAGCTGGGAACAAGCATTGAAAACACATGAATTAACAGGGCATATCTGATTCAAACTACCCCACTTTGGGTCACAGTGCCTCTGGATTTGTTCCATTTCCCAGTGTGGCCACAGTGAATAATCTCCTCTCTCTGCTTTTCGCTATTACTTGTCTCTCTGACTGGAACTATGGAGAACAGGTGGCCAAGCCTAGCTTGTTAGGGCTGTTGGAACCCAGGCTTTGGCACAAGTGGCACAAGTATGTGTGCACACCAAATCAAGCACTGATGACACCTATCTTTGCCTGTGTGTGCCCACATCACCTGCCAGGAAGGGGCCCTTGCAAGGGGTCAGATTGCAAATGAACCTTGATGCCAGCCAAGACCCCACACTTTCAACATTATTGAAACAAGAAGCCCATGGCTCTACTAAACCAATGACACAAGAAGCCCAGGAACCAGTACACATACTTGTTCAGAGCACACATAATGTCTTCCAGCGCAATTCGGTGGCAAGTTTTATTAGATGAAGAGAAGCCAAAAGTGTCTATTGGTTCCTCCCAAATTAGTGTGTATGCTTAGTATAAGAAATCCTTGGGCTGGAGAGATCGCTCAGTGGTTGAGGTACTTGCCTGCAAAGCCTAACAACCTGAGTTCAACTCCCCAGTACCCACGTGAAGCCAGACGCACAAAGTGGCCCAGATGTCTAGAGTCTGTTTGCAGTGGCTGGAGGCCCTCGTGTGCCCATTCTTTGTCTCTTCTGTCTCTCTCTGCTTGAAAATAAATAATATATTGGAAATAAATAAATAATAAATAAAATATTTTATTATTTTTAAAATATTTTAAATATATATATATATATATATATATATATATATTTTTTTTTTTTTTTTTTTGGTTTTTCGAGGTAGGGTCTCACTCTGGCCCAGGCTGACCTGGAATTAACTATGTAGTCTCAGGGTGGCCTTGAACTCACGGAGATCCTCCTACCTCTGCCTCCCAAGTGCTGGGATTAAAGGCATGAGACACCACGCCCAGCTAAAAATATTTTTTTGTAAAAGAAATTCTAGGGAATAAAATTTGATTGAAAGTGCTAATAGATGAATTTGCCAAAAATGTTTCTGGGGAAGAAAGGATAAAAGGGCACGACTCACCTTTCCAACTGCTGTGCATATGTGTTGTGAAGCTGGAGAAAGGTAGTTCATGCACAAGTGATGGAGGGGCCTGGGGTCAGGCAGAGTATTGACGAAGAAAAGATCTAAGTTTCCTTCTTCGTTTACACACACCTGCCAAGTTCTCCCAAATGAACTTAAACTAATATGTAAAACTAAACCATGAGAAGAAACACAAAGGCTTGGCTGTTTGAGTACTTGGAGAGGTTTCTCTGCATTCAGAAACCACTAGTGAAATCCAAGGGAAATGTACAAATAGTAGATGATGCAAAAAGGTAAAGCTCTTGGCTGACAGAAGGTCATCAACACTCATAACTTTCCAGAAAAGTCTGGCAGGAATACTGCTGAGTGCTGAGATGTGGCCTCAGTCCGCTGCGCCTGTGTGCTGAGGTCAGCCAAAGCCCAGGCCAGTCCAGCACAGGTGCAGCTGCTGCTAGCAGCTGCCAGGTGTGGGTTCTTGGCTGACTTCCGGAGACCCCAGAGGTCAAGTGCAGTCTAACCCATGCAGTTGCCTTTGGGGTTAATACATGCCTCCACTCATCTTTAAAGTATTCTTGTAATTGAGCCATAAGTTAAATGCAGTGGGGAGTTAACTACTTGAAGACAAGTGGTTTCCTTAATAATGAAAATACTTTTAAAAGCAATTAAAGAGCCAGGCGTGGTGGTGCATGCCTTTAATCCCAGCACTTGGCAGGCAGAGGTAGGAGGATCGCCAAGAGTTCAAGGCCACCCTGAGACTACATAGTTAATTCCAGGTCAGCCTAGGCCAGAGTGAGACCCTACCTCGAAAAACCGAAAAAATTAATTAATTAATTAATTAAAGCAATTAAAGAGCTGGGCATGGTGACATACTCCTTTAATTCCAATACTCCAGAGGCAGAAGTAGGAGTTTGAGGAGAGCCTGAGAGTACATAATGAATTCCAGGTCAGCCTGGGCTACAGTGGAAACCCTACCTTAAAAGAAAAAAAAATTAAAATTAATTTAACTTTATTTAAACTGACTAAATGTTTGGGGTTTTAATTTTTTTTTTTTTAATTATCTGCACGTGTATGTGCATGCATGCATGTGTACAAGTTTGGGTGACAGGGCCTCCTTGCCATTGCAAAATAGACACCAGAAGCTTGTGCCACTTTTTGTGTCTGGCTTATGTGGGGGACTTGGGAATTGAACCTGGGCCAGCAAGCTTTTCAAGCCAGTGCCTTTAACCACCAACCCATCTTCCCAGCTCCTCTTTTTTCTTTTAATATTTTATTTTTATTTATTTATTTGAGAGAGAGAATGGCAGATAGAAAGAGAGAATGGGCATGCCAGGGCCTCCAACTGTTGCAAATGAACTCCAGATGCATGTGCTACCTTGTGCATCTGGCTTATGTGGGTTCTGGAGAATTGAACCTGGGTCCTTTGGCTTTGGAGGCAAGCACCTTAACCACTAAGCCATTTCTCCAGCCCTCCTCTTTTTTGTTGATTATATATTTTTTATTTATTTAAGAGAGAGAAACACATACAGAAAGAATATGGGCACACCAGAGCCTCCTGCCACTGCAAAAGAACTCCAGACACATATACCACTTTAGGACTACAGAGTGAGTTCCAGGTCAGCATGCGCTAGAGTGAGACCCTACCTCAAAAAAGAAAAAAAAAAAAAAAGTCTTATTCAGGTTGTAATGGACATAGTCTCACTAAAATATAAATTCAGCCGGGCATGGTGGCTCATGCCTTTAATCCCAGCCCTTGGGAGGCAGAGATAGGAGGATTACCATGAGTTTGAGGCCACCCTGAGAATATATAGTGAGTTCCAGATCATCCTGGGCTACAGTGAAACCCTACTTGAAAAACAAAAAAAAAAAAAAAAAAAAAAAAAAAAAAAAACAAAAACAAATTCTACTTTTTGTCTTAGACTCTTCCACAAAATTGAGAAAATTGAGCATGTTTAAATTTCTGTCAAGCCACTGGTAAGTTTAAAAAGTTTCTGCTACAAAAAAAAAAGTGTTGTTTAATCCTTCATTTGTTGTATAATGATTTTCTGGAGTTCTTTTGCTCCTGGGCATATTCTGTGGTTCTGTCCACTCTCTATAGACTCACTGAACTTTTCTGGTGTATGTTAAAACTGCCTAAATGGAATATAACCCAATGGGAATATGATCAATATGTTCATACAATAAAGTTCTCAATTTAAAAAATGCTTAACCTCCGGGGATTATCTGTGTCCTGACCAATCATTGCAGAAATGGGTCACAAGCTAGCCACTGAAAGTTCTGGATCACCTAGCTTGACAGTACAGGCTCTTCTTCCCCACTCACTGCTTCACATTCCCTTTCCAAAACCCCCAGACATGGTATGGTACTTTCAAACAATGGCCCCCATAAACTCCTATGCTCTGAATGCTTGGTCCCAAGCTAATGGCAATTTTGGAGGTGACAAGGTGTGTTGTCAGGGATGAACTTAGGGGTGTGAGAGCCAGCTCATCCTTGTAAGAGCTCAGCTCACTCTCCTACCACTGTTGCCCACTGGCTGTGGCAGAGGTGATATCCAGCCTCTGCTCATGCCATGCTTTCCCTGTCCTCATGAAGCTTCCCCTCAGACTGTAAGCCAAAAGAAACCCTTTCCTCCCATCAGCTGACTATGGTTGGGTGCATGGTACCAGCAACGAGAAGGGGTTTTCAGAATTCTACCTTGACCCCATTGCTCCTTGGCCTAGGCTCTCTCCCTGGGTACGTTCCTAAACTCTCCATGTCTCTCAGTGACTCCTGTTTTCTGCTGCTTACTGTGCCTTTCAGGTAGGTGATATGAACTCAACAGGTTGAAAATGACATTCAGAGCTGGAGTAGGGGCCTGTCATCCCAGCACTGTGAGGCTAAGGCAAACGGACTCAGTTTAAGACTAGACTATGCAATTTAGTGGGACAATCTCAAAACCTAAATAAAACAGGGTGGGGAATGCCTAACATAGACAAAGCTCTGGTTCAGTCCCCAGTGCTGGGAAAATCATACTCAGTATTTCTTTCCACCATCTTTCTTAATCACATATGCAGAGTATGCAAATGCATATGTGTAAATGTATGTACACATACATGCACACACCCCTCCACAACTCTATGGCTTGGCTAATAACTCTTTTTACAATTTTTTAAATTAGACAAAGAGAAAGAGGCAGATAGAAAGACAGAATGGGCATGCCAGGCCTCTAGCCACTGCAAAGGGACTTCAGACGGCAGCACCACTATGTGCATCTGGCTTATGTGGGTACTGGGAAATCGATCTAGGTCCTTAGGCTTCACAGGCAAGTGCCTTAACCACTAAGCCCTCTCTCCAACCCCTAACAACTCTGTTTTTATAAAATTCTATCTATTTTTGTTTATTTATTTACTTGTAAGCAAAGAGAGATGGAAACAGAGAGAATGTGTATGCCAGGGCCTCCAGCAGCTGCAAATGAACTTCAGATGCAATTTGTGCATCTGGCTTTACATGGGTACTGGGGAATTGAACCCAGGTCATTAGGCTTTGCAGGTAAGCACCTTAACTGCTGAGCTGTACCTCCAGCCTCTTGGCTAACAATTCTTTATCCTTCTAGTCATCTTCTTTACTTCCCTCCCCACCCACCAGGCCCATCCCTTCCCTAACACTGGTGCTACTGCCCCATTCAGTACAATATGAATCATACTCTTTACTTTCTACATTTTGAAAACAAACAAACAAAAACTCATGAAACAAACCCTGAGATACATTTTCCCAGCACTGTGAACCTAGGAAGGTCTGCAGACTACATGCAAAGTCATACCTCTTTTGCTCATCATATCCGCCCTTCATCTCTCTTGAATCGCAATGGAGATTTGAGAGATCTAGATTGCACACTAGCTCTGATTTAGAAGCATCTGGTTTCAAACAGTGGGCACACAGACTCTGGGGGCTGCACCTCTGGGGTGAAGGATAGCTGGTAGCAGCTCTTTTTTCGAGATGTAAGCCCCTCAGAAAGTGGCTGTTGCTGCAACCTTAAACATACACTGCCATTGTAGAGAATCCGTGTGGGCAGTCCCCAGCAAGACAGGAAGGGAGCAAAGTGAAGACTCACTGAGTGCATGCATCTCAGGAAGATGATCAACCCAGATAAAATAGTGTTTTCCAGCTGGGTGGTGGCTCAGTGCTTGCCTAGCATGTGCAAGACCCTGAGTCCATTCCCAATACCTCAAAATAAATTATATGCTCTTGTTCCAGTTACCTTCGTGATGCTAGACAAACATCTGACCAGAAGCAGCCTATGGGAGAAAAGAATTTATCTCAGGCTTACAGAATCCAGGAGCAACACCATCAATGGCTAAAGCAGTTGGCTCACATCCATAGATCCAAGCAGAGAGACGCCACTGAACAGCCAGAACTCAAACTGGCTCTCAACACACCTTAGGGGTGACTACAAAGCCACTCCCAGTAACATACCTCTTTTCCAGCAGGGCTGGAGACTCATTCTGTAAATTTAATTAAAAATACCTCTGGTGGCTGGGCATGGTGGTGTATACTTTTAATCCCAGCACTTGGGAGGCAGAGGTAGGAGGATAGCTGTGAGTTTGAGGCCAGCCTGGAGCTACAGGTTAGCCTGGGCTAGAGGAAGAACCTACCTCAGGCTGTGGGGGACATACTTTCACATTCAAACCACCACAGCTCTCAACATAAGAGCCCTGGGGTTTCCACCCCACATCCACATTGCCATTTGAGGACAGAGGGCTAGAAAGGCTGGCTGAGATGGCAGCTCCAGAGCCTCAGGTCTTGTCACTCCCAACCGCCAGAGGCACTGAGGGTGGGTGGCTATGACTTCCTAATGTTCAGAATGTATATTTTCACTGCCCTGAGCACCATGTACTGGATGGGATCCACTCTCCTTGGAAACTGGCCTACCTGGCAGCATGCTTTAGATAAAAAAGCAACACCTCACGTGGACTCCTTGGAATACAATTTTAAGCAGATGCTGCCTAAGAAAGAGGGCTGTGTGCCAGGTGAAGTTAGCAAACATGCCATATGATGGTGTCATACTAGAATCCCAGTGAGTGGTTCTTTTTTAATAATAAAGGCTCTGAAAAGTCCTACTGTAAAAACCCAACTTACTCTTAGCATTTCCCCAAACACATTTTATCAGTCACTTCATAAAGCTGCACATGAACACACAGCTCAGTAGCTCCTGTTTTAGGCCACACAGCAGCAGTCTGCCTCAGAGCAGGTCTACCTTTATCAAGTCTGCTGGACCTGGCGCCCTGGCTCTAGCCTTGGGGCTTTGATCCCTCTTGGTCTCCATAGCCTCATTTACAAAATGCAGTTCAGATAATTGAGAATAACTGAGGTACTTTCCATAATTATGCATTTTCTTTACAGCCTTCAGAGTACCAAAGATGTATATTTCTTGCTGGGACACTTTACTAGTTTATTCATTCAACACACACTCCTTTACGAGCAGGTCATAAGGATCTGGTTTTGTACTCTGGGAAGCTCACTGAGGGACTGTCTTCTGAGGCAAAGGAGGAGGAAGACAGGGCAACCATCCTTGCTGAACCACTAGGATTCTTGAAGGATCATTAGGCAAGATGGGTGGATAATAGAAGGTTGAATAGAACTCAAAACCCTATATGTGGGCTGAGAAATGGCTTAGCTGTTAAGGCACTTGCCTGCCAAGCCTAAGGACCCAGGTTTGAGTACCCAGGACCTAAGTAAGCCAGATACACAAGGTGGCGCATGCGTCTGGAGTTTGTTTGACGTGGCTAGAGTCCCTGGCATGCCCATTCTCTCTCTGTGTTTCTTTCTATCTCAAATAAATAAATGAAATATATATATTTAAAACCTTACATGTGAAGAATGGGCCCAATGATTGACAGAAGGATTTATCTATCTCCTCCAAGAGAGGGGAAGGCTGGAGGCAAGTAAGGAGGTTGCTTCTGGAGAGTATAACTCCTCTTTGCAGTTGACTTTGGAGAGGCAAAGGGAAGGGAACCCTTGGGTGGGGATGAGAGCTGCTGGGTGGTCATCTCTCAAAAAGTACAGCTCTAGCCAATAGGAGAGTTACCCCTCTTCTCAGAGAGCCTACCTACTGGAGAATAGCTCCAGATAAGAGAGGTCATGGGAGCTGGTTGTCCCACCCCCCAACCCTATCTCTACTTCCAATGACCTGGAGCAAGTTCCAAACCCAAAAGCTCCTGTCAACAGCCTTCTTCCCAAGTCTTAAATGTAAGGAGTCTTCACTGGCCAGCCCCTTCCAACCCTGATGTCCCCTAGGGAGGCGGAAGCCAGAAGAATGTGAATATCCAAAGACACATGGAGCCTGAGGCAAAGAGGAAAATGAGTACCTAGATGCCCTTATCAAAACATCCTCCCCAGCTGGAACTGGGGGAAAGGTTAATAAAAGTTCTACAGTCAAGCAGGACTATGTACAAAGCCCAAGCTGCCCAGTCTGCACATGTCATTGTCAACCCTCATAAACCACAGAGCAGGGGGCAGATGGGCGGGGTGGGAACTGGAAAGACTGTGTGCTGCTGAACAATGATGCAGGGACCTAACAATCACCTGACTTGGTGTAAAATGTTGGTATTTTGATCATCGTGTCTTTTTTACATTTTTAAAACAGTGCACTAAAGTGATTAACTTAATGTGAGACTGTTGTCGTGTGTGTGTGTGTGTGTGTGTGTGTGTGTGTGTGTGTGTGTGTGTTGGGGGAATGGGATGGTTTGGTTTGGTTTGGTTTGGTTTTTTAAGGTAGGGTTTCAATCTAGCTCAGGCTGACCTGGAATTCGCTCTGTAGTCGCAGGGTGGCCTGGAACTCAAAGCAATATTCCTACCTCTGCCCCCAAGTTCTGGGATTAAAGGCGTGAGCCACCACGCCTGTGTGTGTGTGTGTGTGTGTGTGTGTGTGTGTGTGTGTGTGTGTGTGTTTCCTTCAATAGTTACCCAGTCTTGTGGGTGAACCAATGCTCTGAAGTTGTCTTATTGACTCTAGTATGTTTCTAGGGAACCACAATGTGCCCAAACCCTGCAAGAAATTGGTTACCCTGTTGGAGTGTTGCCTTTCCTGCCGAATTTAGGAAAGCCCCAGGGGCTTAAGAGCTCTGAGGAGAGGCGCCTCTCAGAGCCCAGCCCTCCCCCCACCCCCAGCTTACCCTGTATTTCTTGGCAACATATCTAATCAGCTTTACAGCTGAACTTCGGCCCACCCAGCTGCCCCCCAGTCGTCGAAAAGCACGCCATCGAGAGCGAGTGGACACTACTACTACGCGCGTGGGATCCCAGGCCAAGGATGGAGAACCATCCCACAGGGGTAGTGAGGAGGCCTCAGAGTGGAAAAGTGACCCCGTCCTTCTCCAGCTGGAACCCAGCGCTCTTCCCCCGCCCGCTGCGCAGCCATCAATCACCGCGACTGTCCCAGCGGGTCACTCCCCCGCCCCGCCGCCACTCGCTCACTCCTCCGCTGCACTGTGGGGAGCAAGTCTCGGGTGGGAGCCCGTGCCCTGTACCCGGGCTGTGGGACTTGAGGTCCAGCTCGCCAGGCACTCGCTGGCAGCGCATTTGACACACCTCCCAGCTCGGGTGCATGCGCGTGCACACACACACACACACACACTCACCTGAACCTCCGCCGCGCACCGGCTCTCGGCGGTCGCCCCTCACCCCACCCTACAAAGGTCAACCGAGGACACCCCGTGCACTTTCCAGCATCCCAGACCCCCTGGTGCGGCGGAATGTCACTGCGCCCGCGAGCCCGGGCATCCGGACTCCCTGATGTGCCCTCCCCACTCTGTGCCCTGGACGCTGGGCTGACGGTGGCTCCCTCTTCCTGACCTCTGGGGACATGAGAGCGGGAGTGGGGGGGGAGATGCATCTCGCTCGGAGACTCGGGGCTGGGGTCTCCGCGGCCGCCGCCCCTTACCTCTCTCTCTCCTGGCTCGGGTCCCGGAGCAGGGGGTGACCGGTGACCCCGCAGACGGGCGCGCTGGGCTGACTTTCCCCGCCCTGGAGGAGGAAGAGGAGGCGGAGGGGCGTGGCCAGGGAGGAGGAGGAAGAGCGGAGGGGAGGCTTTGTGTCTGCCTCCGCCCAGCCCCGGGCAACGACGACCATCCCCCTCCTCCTACTCCTCCTCCCGGCCCTGGCCACTGCTAGCCCGAGGGATGGGGCGGGGGCGAGCGGGTCGGAGGTGGCGAGCTAGGCGCCTGCGCGTCCCCGGGCGCGGCCACCCCCATCGCCTGGTCCCGCCCACCCGGGGCGCTCACCGGGTCACCAGGAACCCCTGCATCGGGAAATTTGTCTAAGAACCGTCCCCGACCGGCCTCGGCGCTCCCGCCGCCGCTGCGTCCCCCTCTGCGCGCCCCGCGGAAAACTAAAGTTTGTTCGGGGAGGGCTTTTTTCTTTTTTCTCTCTCTTTCTTCCTCGCGCGCCACCCCATCCCGGGAGAAGCCCAGCTGGGAGGCGGGCGTCGGCGAAGCCCTTTGTGCCCCGGGCCGCGAGATCCCCAGCGTGGGGCTGAGGTCCCCCCCCCCCACGCTGCGGGTTAACCGCTGGGTCGGAGCAGGGCTGGGCCGCCTGGCTTTGTGAGTGTACTGCTTGCTGCTGCTGGCGGAGTTTGGCTCTGCGCTTCGACCTCGTCACCCCGCTGGAGGCCACGCAGAACTGCAGGCAAAGGACAGCTGCGGGACCTGTCCCCCCACGAGGAACCGCAGTCTTGTTTTAGGAGTGGGGTGCGGGGCTTCGATTATGGGCCGGGTTTCCCTCCACCTCCCTTTCCGTGGGCTGGCAATATTAAGCAAAGTGGCCAGTGTCACACGGGGGAATCCTCAAGAGGTGTCAAAGAGCTCCTTGTTTTGTTCAGAAGTGGAAATAAGAGACCTTTTTTTTACCCGACCTACAGCAGAGGAGCCCTGGATTGCATTGGTGGTGGTACTTGGAAAAGAAACCTGGCTTTATAATCCCAAGGTGTCTTTGTCACCAGCAAAGCATAAAGTCACTGATTGCGCTTCTCTTTGTGTTCCAAGTCACCTGCTTAATAATTGAACAACTGCTAAGCATCTGGTTCTGTTCTAACGCTTGGGACGTGCGGGAGAGAATAAAGCAAAAATCTTGCTGTGGTGGTGAAGATGTGTCGAAAGGGAAGGGGTGGGCTACTGAAGGGACGACGTGAGCATCGGCAGATACATTATTGGGATGTTAGAAGAAAAAGGATATGGCTGGCTGGCTGGCATGTTGGTGGAGGTGGCTCGCCTAAGACCCTTTCCAAGCACGTGGTTATTTGAGCAAAGATGAGGGGGAGTTGAACAAAGGGTATATCTGGGGGAGATGGCAGGAAGCCAGGGCTCTTAGGAGTTGGGGGGCAGATAGAAGCTCATGCCCATCTCCGCAGCCAGCTCCACGGTCTGAGGTTATGGAAGACCCCACTGGTGCCAGGTCGGCACAGTCATCCAGGCTGGAGGTGCAAACGGATGGAGCCAACTCATAGCCAGACAGGTGGAAAGGAGCACCTGGATTCCTGCTAGGAAGGCAGTGCTAACAGCCGTTCCTGAGAGATTGGCTATGTGGGGGAAAGGGAGAGGTGAACAGAGGGCTAGAATATACCCTGCATCCTTCCTTCCCTCTCACTCGGCCCCAGTGTGATTCAGTTTGATAGAGTGAGCTCCAGCTAAATGCTGAAAAGACCTAGGTTCTGACTCTCCTCATCCTTTTCCACATAACTTCTTACAAATTTCCACTGTGGACACTGCTCTGTGGACCTTCCCACAGTCAGTCTCTTAGATGCTGCGGCCCAAAGGGCCATGCTCTTTCCACCTGGGGACTTGCATCTATAACAGCAGGATACAGTGGATGTTATCCTGCTTTCTCTCTGCACTCACTGGAAGAAGTTGGGGGAGGGGGACTTGACACGTGGCCCAGAGTTTCCCCAGGTGGTCGTCTGATGACTTACCTGGGACAATTTACTCACATAATCAGAAGGATTTTATCCACTGCATTTGTCTCTCCCCACCCCCTTGCTTCCATCACCACCTTCTTTATGGTAACCCACATTCTGTTGGAACCCATGTTCTAATGGAGGCTGAGGAGAGCTATGGAGGAAAACTCACACCTTAAGAGGAAGAAAGCATACTTGGGGTTTGGGGGCAGGGAGGGAGTCATAGGAGATCTGAGGGATGCAGCCCTATAATACCTCATGTGCTCACCTCCTGCTTGGCAAGCTTGACCTCCCACCATGGGGTCCTATACACTGGAGTGGCCACTCCATTCAGCTACCTGCAAAGCATGCTCTCAGGAAATTTCTGTCAGTGGGAGACCAGCTAGCCAACAACATGTCATTGCCAATAACGTCATTTCCCTTTTGAATCTATCCAAGTAGCATTGATTCAGAAAGCATTTTCCAGAGCTGACAGCTCTGCAGTTTGTTTCTCTCTTTTTTGGAGTAGAGCAAAGAGAGATGAGTGTCGTGCCTATAAAATGACTAGGAAAGAACAGTTCATAACTCCAGGGCCTAAGCTGTAAAATAATAATATGGAAGTTATTTGTTTAATGATCTGTGCTCATAAGGTGTGATATTATTTTGCCCAAACTCCCATAACCACCCAGGCAGACAGATAGATATTATCAGTGAAGAGTTAATGTCTCCAGGTTTTAGGAATTACCTAATAGTTAGAAATACCCACCTTGGATCCATGCATGGTAGTTCACATCTATAATTCCAGCATGCTGGACGAAGGGGCAGGAGGACTGCAGCATAGACCAACCTATTCTACATAGCAAGTTCCAGGCCAGCCAGAGCTACATAACAAGACCTTGTGACCTATCTGGGCATGGTGGCACACTCCTTTAATCCCAGAACTCAGGAGGTAGGAGGATTGCTATGAGTTCAAGGCCATCCTGAGATTTCAAAGTGAATTCCAGGTCAGCCTGGGCCAGAGTGAGACCCTACATTGAAAAACCAAAAAAAAAAAAAAAAAAAAAAAAAAAAAAAAAGACCTATTTGTCTGGGGAGCCAATGGTTCTTGGGAGAAGGGATATTAACAAAGATATATAATTTTTTCAGTTTCAAAATTAAGAAAGAAAAGGATGGTACCAACATGTGTTGTTTACATACAAAATATGTCCATATCTAATAAAAATTAAAAATAAAAAAAGAAAGAGCCAGGCGTGGTGATGCACACCTTTAATTTCAGCATTCAAGAAGCAGAGGTAGGAGGATCACCATGAGTTTGAGGCCACCCTGAGAATCCAGGTCAGCCTGAGCTAGAATGCAACCCTACCTCAACAACAACAAAAAAAACAATAATAATAATAAAAGAAAGAAAAATTAAGAGAGGAGTTAATGATCATCTCTCTACTTTGGAATTATTGGGATTTTAACTTTTCAAGTTGCATATTAATAAAATTTGAATATTTAAAATACACTAATATTTTAATTAAAAAATATTGATTTTATACATAGAAATACAAGTGTAGAATCAGACACAAATAATTACCTAATACTCTTTCTTTCTTTCTTTCTTTCTTTCTTTCTTTCTTTCTTTTTTTTTTGGTTTTTCAAGGTAGAGTCTCACTGTAGCCCAGGCTGACCTGGAATTCACTCTGTATTCTCAGGATGGCCTCAAACTCATGTCCTCCTACCTCTGCCCCCCAAGTGCTTGAATTAAAGATGTGTGCCACCACGCCCAGCTCTTACCTAATACTTTTTAAAAAATTTAATTGATAACTTCCATAACTTTAGACAATGAACCATGATAATTCTCCCCCCTATGGAACTCCACTCTCCCTCTCAATTAGTCTCTCTTTTATTTTGATGTCATCGTCTTTTCCTCCTATTATGAGGGTCTTGTGTAGCTAATACCAGGCACTGTCAGGTCATGGATATCTAGGTGATTTTGTGTCTGGAAAACTGCATTGTAAGCAGTCCTACCCTTCCTTTGGATCTTACATTCTTTCCTCCACTTGTCCCACAATGGACCCTGAACCTTGGAAGGTACAATAGAAATGTTTTAGTGCTGAGCACTTCTCTGTCACTTCTTCTCAGCACTATGGTGCCTTTTGAGTCATCCCAGTGTCACTGCCATCTGAAAAGAGAAGCTTCTCTAACCAAAAGTGAGAGTAGCAGTAATATGAACATTAAGAGAAGTGCTTACCAGGCAGTTTGGTGAGCACAATATATGCATTTAGCCACCAGCAGGTGTACATCCCTAGGGCTGATGACCTACCCCCCATCATAGGTTTTCAGTATCAGGCACATATTCCCTCCCATGGAGCAGGTCTTCAGTCCAATTAGAGAACAGTTGGTTTCCCTCATAACAGGCATGCCACTATTGCACCTATTGGCTCATTTGGCCTGGCTGGCCAAACTTAAGGCTTGCAGTGTCTACTGTTGTTTATCTCAACTGATAACTTCTCTCTCTCCCATAGAGCTGCATGCAGCATCGTTTTTTCCAGATTTCAATCAGCTGGTCTACACAGAGGAGGTTTTAAGCTCAGCTCCAGCAGGATTTCTCAGTGACCTTGCAGCCCAAACATGTGGAATCTTCAGCTGTAGGGTCTTAGCATCTATTCCTGGTGGAAAACCAAGAGCCTTGGCAATGACCTATAATGTTTTGGAAGCGTCAGAGACCTCCTTGGCCAGCAACTCACTGGATGGTATCCCATCCCTGGCACTGAAATTTTTCTAGTAACAATCTATGGCTTCTGGGTGTGCCATTGTCCAAAGTAGGTTTCCATATGTCTAATTCATATCCTCTTAAATTTTGATTAACCCTCCCCCACCCTTCCTTTACTCATCCTCTTCCCTTGACCTCACCTAGGTCTTTCCACCCCCCAGTAATCTGTTCATCTCCTTACAAATATATAATACCATCCCTATAAGCCCTTCCCCCCCCCCCTTAGATCCTCTTTCTAGCTTACTGGTCTCTGCTATCGAATTTTATTCCAACTCACATACAAGTCCAAACATTTGTAGCTAGTATCCACATATGAGAGAGAACATGTGGCACTTGGCTTTCTGGGCCTGGGTTACCTCCCTAAGTATAATCTTTTCCAGATCCACCCATTTTCCTGCAAATTTCATAATTTCATTTTTCTTTACCTCTGAATAGAACTCCATTGTATAAATGTACCATATCTTCATTATCCACTCATCGGTTGAGGGACATCTAGGCTGGTTCCACTTCCTAGCTATTGTGAATAGGGCAGCAATAAACATGGGTATACAAATATCTCTAAGGTAATGAGACAAGTCCTTAGGATATATGCCTAGGAGTAATTACCCAATATTTTAATGCCCTTTTTGACTTTATTAATTAAATCATCTTAAAATTTCTATGTTACGTTTCCAAGTCTGTGGCAAGCTTCCTGAGAAAATGAAAAGAAGGGAAGATTTGGAGCTAGGGAGATGGCTCAGTGGATAAAAGCATTTGATCTGCAAGCCTGATGACCTGAGTTCAGATCCCTAGAACCCACATAAAGCCAGATACAAGTAGTACACATGTCTGGAACTGCAGGACACCTGCAGCAATGGGAGGCAGAGTTAGAAGGATCCTGACGCTCATGGGCCATGTAGTCTAGTGTTTGCAGCGGTAAGAGAGATCCTGTCTCAAATAAGATAGAAGGCAAGGACCAATATTCTAAGGCAGTCCTCTGACCTCTACAGCAGTACGTGGGCACACACACGGGAGGATTTAGTTTGGCTTATGGTTTCAGAGGCTTCAATTGGTGGCAGTTGGTGCCATCACTTGATCCTGCTCACCTCCTGGCAGCTGGAAGCAGAGGAGGACAGGCCAGGTTCCACTATCTCCAAGGACACCTACCCAATGACCCACCTTCTTTCCAACAGGCTCCACCTCAGAAAGCTTTCACTTCCGTCCCACCATAGGCTGGGGTCCAAGCATTTAGTGTCTGAGCCTTTGGGATGTTAGGGATTCAAACCATAGCATTGAGGTTTATTGTACTTCAAGTTTTGTTATTAGGGTCTCAATTTATCTTATTGTGATCAAAGAATGTAGCTTGTATAGTTTCTGTTTTCTGAAATCAACTAGAGTTTTCTTTGACTTTGGAAAAAAACATTTCCATATTTATCAGAAGACATATTAAACACCCCATGATCTGGGTCTATACTTAGCATGCAGTAGTTGTCCAAAAAGCATTTATGAGTGAATGTGACACTAAGTGATTAAATGTTAATTTACCTTACAATTTATTTCAATTCTCTATGTCATTTATTTCTACTGTTTTATTTACCAGCCACTTTCCTAGTTTATATTTTGATTTCTCTCCTAACCACTTTCCTGATAAAATGGATTTTGGGCAGATATGTTAATATCTTCCATTTCTTTGGCATTCTGACATTTTTCTTTGAATTTCAGATCTTTGCATTCCAGCACTTTCATGCTGTGTTACACAGCACATAAATATTTATGCGTACTTCACTGCAGATTGCATTCTTTATCAGTATAATAAAGCTCCTTCACCCATCCCCTGATGGTTTGATTGGAATTCACATCATAACCCGTGTTTATTCGGTTTACAATTTCTTAATGAAAAATTGCCCATGCTCTATTTTAAAGTTCTTTGGATCATTTTATTTTAGATGAGTCCTTCAAAAGCAACATATATTACAATTAGGTTTTATCTTCGAACTGAGCTGGTGAAATTGGTTTAATTTCTAACATTGCTTTCAGAGTTTTATAAAACCCTATGCCTTCCCAAGACTTTTTTTGGTAAAGCCAAGTGCACAGTTATTTATTTATTTATTTATTTTGGTTTGTTGAGGTAGGGTCTCACTCTAGCCCAGACTGACCTGAAATTCACTATGTAGTCTAAGGGTGGCCTCAAACTCACAGTGATTCTCCTGCCTCTGCCTCCTGAGTGCTGGGACTAAAGGCATACACCACCACGCCTGGCCATTTTGATTTCTTTATATATGCTCCAGGTGTTTGGAAAATAAACTTGTTTGCACATTTTTTTCAGCACATCATAAGTTTGTATTATCTACTGTGTGGCAGGCACTGTGAGCAATATTGTGAATATAACAAAGAAAAAAATCTTTCTTCCAGAGTTCTTCCATTTAACAGAGTGACAGACAATAGCCACATGAATAATTTAATATGAAGAAACACAGGGCATGATGTGGATTATGAAAAAAAACAAAACAGGGGTTTGGAGAGATAGCTTAGCAGTTAAGGTGCTTGCTTATAAATGTTTGACTCTCCAGATCCCACATAAACCAGATGCACAGTGATGCAAATGCAAGGTTGCACATGTGCACAAGATGGCGCTCACATCTGGAGTTCCATTGCAGGGGCTGAAACTTTGGTGTGCCACTTCTCCCCACCTTTTTTTTTTTTTCCTGAGTCAGGGTCTCACTCAGGCTGACCTGGAATTCGCTATGTAGTTTCAAGGTGACCTCGAACTCACAGCAATCCTCCAACCTCTGCCTTCCAAGTGCTGGGATTAAAAGCATGCATCACCACACCTGGCCCTCCCCCCTTTTGCATAAAAAGAAAAAATATAATAAAGAAGCAGGGTTGTGAGGGAGAAAAGCAGGAGGGCTTATTTTGGGAGATGTGTTAAGTTTCTATTTCTGTGACAAAGCACTTAAGAAAAAGAATGTAAAAGAAAGAAAGATCATGTTGATTGTATCAGAGGCTTTAGGCCATGGTCACTTGACTCTTGATTCTGTGGCTGTTGGCAGAGCATCATGTAGGGAAGAGGGTAGAACAGCTTATGGCAGCCAAGAAGCAGGCAGCAGAGTGAGATGAGGAGAAAGGAGAAAATGGAACAGAAAGCCAGAGACAAGATCTACCCTTCAAAGTACACCATTGCAACCTTCTTCTACCAAATTAGCAAATGGATCAATTCATCGATAAAGTCCGTGCTCTCATCATCCAGTTGTCAGTGGACTAAGTGAGGGGACTAAGGCATGACTCTAGGCTGCCACTCTCTTATGTTACACTTTTCTTCGGGTGATGTAAACAAATGCCTATTCACCCCAGATAAGGCACAAACAATAGACCAAAGCATGATTACACCAAAATCCAGTTTGGGTGAACCAGTGAGTTTCTTGGGTTACTTACGGAGCATGATGACTTGAAGGAGCGGTATCATTGGAAGCCCACCACAGCATAGGGGACAACTCAGGAAAGTCACATCCCTGCCTGACTGGCAGCAGTTGTTTACTCCCACTATTATTGTGAGGTGCGGGGGAGGGGGGGCGGTCATTTGACTTTGTAAGTTTCAGGTTTCTGAGATGCTCCCCTGTCTCCTTAGCCTCTTTCCTCCCCCCAGAAGGGAATGTTTCAATTCTGGGGAAATTGCTACAGAAGCCCCTCAACAACCTGAGGAGTTCTAGACTTTTAATGTCCTCAACTCAGGCAAACCCAGGATTCATGGCTTCCATGTAGGAAAGAGTTCTATGAAGAACCCGTATGAAGCAGGGTTGGCCATTTTATTAAAGGTATTTTAATAAGCACAAGTGAGAAGAGAAAGGTGGTCAGAAGAGAATGAGGGGTTGGGGAGATGGCTCAGTGGTAAAAGGGGCTTGCATATGAGCCTACTGGCCCAAGTTCACTTCCCCAGCTCCAACATAAAGCCACACAAAAAAGTGGTGTATGCATATGTGATCCCAACACACCTATGACAATGGAAGGTAGAGCCAGGAGCATCTGGAAACTTGCCGGCCAGCTAGACTGATGCACCTGCAGTGGGAAAGAAAGAAAGAAAGAAAGAAAGAAAGAAAGAAAGAAAGAAAGAAAGAAAGAAAGAAAGAAAGAAAGAAAGAAAAGAAAGAAAGAAAGGAGAGAGGGAGAGAGAGAAAGAAAAGAAAAGAGAGAGAGAGAGAAAGAGAGAGAGAGAGAAAGAGAGAAAGAGAGGGAGGAAGGAAGGAAGGGAGGGAGGGAGGGAGGAAGGAAGGAAGGAAGGAAGGAAGGAAGGAAGGAAGGAAGGAAGGAAGGAAGGAAGGAAGGAAAATCAAGGTAAACTCAGTCTAAAAAAAGGTGGAAGAAATCGACAAACACCCCAAGATTGTCCCGATTTCCACATGCACTCATACACACACACAGTCACACACACACACCACATAGATGTGCGCACATATTGTAAAAGAGAGAGCAGGGGCTAGAGTGATGGCTTAGTGGTTAAGGTGCTTGCCTGTGAAGCCAAGGACCCAGGTTCGATTCCCCAGGACCCACATAAGCCAGATGAACAAGGTGCTGCATGCATCTGGAGAATGTTTGCAGTGACTAGAGGTCCTGGCATGCCCGTTCTCTATCTGCCCCCCTCAAACAAATAAATAAATAAAGCAAAAGCACACCTGAGAACATGGGTGTGGGCTTCTCTAAGAGAGAGAGGGAGAGAGAAAGACCGAGACAGAGAGAGATACAGACAGAGAGGGAGGGAGAGAAAGACAGAGAGAGAGAGAGAGAGAGAGAAAGACTGAGACAGAGAAAGAGAGGGAGAGAAAAAGACTGAGACAGAGAGAGGGAGGGGGAGGTAGATGCATTTAGGTGTCCTGGTGACAAGTTTTTGAAGTTCCATTGTTCCGGAGTTTTGTAGGGACCTTCCGCTCTCTAGATCTATTCCCTCTTAAATAATTGAGGCTGTAGAGAGGTTTAGGAGGTGCCACAATCTGATGAGATAAAATCAGGAACCACTAAGTTTGCCTAAGGGATTTAGGACATGGCTTTTACTGTAAATGAGGTTTTCCAGTGGAATTCCTGGAGAATTGTAGGTTTACAGTGGGGAAAGGGAAAAAGTCCTTCAGCAGTTGGTAACAGTGCTTATTGTTGCTGGTGAGAGACTTCCACCAGACTCCTGGGTGAGTGGCTGCTTTCCCTTCTCATGTCTTTCTATCTTGCCTCACCATCACCTCTGAACATTGCTGTCCAGCCAAGCCTTCAACCTTTTTAGGGAACACTTATATCCAAACCACAACAGCTGACCAAAGAAAACCTCCATAAGAAGGTTGTTCAAATGGATGAATGACAGAGGATCCAGACAGGCGACTATCTGAGGAAGAACATTCCAGTCTACACAGAAGGAACATCCAAAACCAACACCCTCAAGTGGGTGTCTAGGAACAGGTCCAAAGTCACTGCCCGGAGCCCACTTGAGGAAAGCTGGGGAAGACTTCTGTCAGGGAAAGAGCTGGATTAATTCACATTTCAAATGACCACAAACGCCACTGTGAAGAGAAAGGATTGTAGAGTGCAGATCAGCAATGAATGGAGGCAGGAAACAGCAAGCCAGGCTTGCAGATCTGGCAAGGAATGATGTACAGTAGAAGGTGAGTGATGGGGGAAGGTCAGTGGCCTCAAGGCATATTCTAAAGATGAGACCTGCCAGGCAAGCTCTCATCCTCCTGGAGTATGTGAAGATGCATTTCAGATGACATTTTAGTTTCATTTGGACATCAGTACATTTTACTCAACTTGGAAAATAGCAAATATATACTTACTTCCTTTTAAAAAATACTGATCATTTCTTTTGAGATTGTGAAAGATCAGAAGTTATGAGACAAGATGGAATTTAGAAACAATGTATGTGTGTGTGTGTTTACTTCAGAATACCCTTATTCTGCATGCTCCAGGGCACAAGACAGAAGTCCTGTAGAGCAAAGTGAAATCACATAAGAACTGAGGTTTTTGGCTAAGAACCTGGGTAAATTGTAGGGCTATTTATGGAGATGTTTGCATGGAATGGGAAATAGAGTCCTAGTTATCCTTTCATGAACCCACTTACCATGACTAGCAAAATAAAAGTACCCTGCTTTGTGCACATGCAGTGCTGTCCAATCCTCTCCTCACACCCAGGCACAGCCTCCATATTCTTTCCATCTAGTTGTTTAAAACGCATACTTCTATTACTGAATCACTATTTTTAGATGACATGATTCATCTCTCAAGAATTGTTTTCATATCTGTCTTTACATACCACTTCTATTAATAACAATTTCTTAGATTTAATTCTGTTTAAACTTTATTATTCATAGCTTTCTCATGCTCAATGGTTTACTTTTTCATTAGCTACAATATAACTTAAAATCATTTTTTACAAGAAGGACATGAGGGGCATACATTTTCTGGGAAAATTGGATCACTTCACACACCACAGAATGTAGAATTCTTGTTTTCTGTGGCAGACAATCTGTGACAATAATCCTCTGAAGTTCTCCCATCCCAGTGTATTCTTATCTGACACTTTTCCCATGAAAAGCCAATCTTTCCTCCACTGAAATCTACTCCCATCTTCTGACTTGCTTCAACCAAAAGAAGGTGAAAAATGCAGTGCTGTGTTACTGTTGTCTAGGGACTTTAGAGGTCTTATTGTCCCCATTTTGTGCTTCATGAGACCCAATGCCAGATAATCTGGGGCTAATGTGATACTAGTTATGACTGACAACTTGACTGGATTTAGAATCACCAAGGAGATGCACTTCTGGCTTTGGCTATGAGGGTGTTACAAGAGAGGTTGAACTGAGGAGGGAAGGATACACCCTGGATATGTTTGGCACCATTCCATGAGTTCCTGACTGCAGATGCTATGTGACCAACCACCACACCCTGCTGCATCAATTCCTTTCCTGCCATGCTGGATTGTATCCCTGCTTAAGCCATGAGCCAAAGTAAACCTTTCCTTCCTAAAGCTGCTTCTGTCAAGTACTTGGTCATAGTGATGAGAAAAGTAATTAATACAGACAGGCTCTTGATAATGAGACACTGTGTGGAAAAAGAGAGCCACTGACAGTTTCTAGCTATGTGGTCAAAGGTCCAGCCATCATGAACGATCCAGATCTAGCAGAGCTTCCAGCTAAACTCAGCCTCATCAGGGATTTTCCCTGCTACCACCAGGTGCAGAAGAACCAGCAGCTAAGCCCTACACAGGTACAAAATGGTGAAACGTAAGCAATAGTTTTAAGCCACTGAATTTCATAGTAGTTTGTTACACAGCAATATAACTGACACCGTTTCTTCTCGGAGCCCTGTAGATGATGTTTCATTACTGCTATGATTTGAATGTGTCCCCCCACAAGGGTTCATATGTTGGAAGATTGATCTTCAGAGTAGCAATGTGGGGATGTTATGGGATTCCAGAGGGGGAGGGGACAGGGAGCTTCTTTCTCTGGCCTGTGAATCCTGACTTTTAGGTCCTTGTTTATTCCAAAAAGAACTGAGGAAATGGATTCTGAAAAGGTTAAATTATAAGGGTTTGTCTTTGTTGTTTTGTCTTCTCACTCTGTAGTCTCAGGCTGGCCTTGAATTCACAGTGATCCTCCTACTTCTTTTTTTTTTTTTTTTTTTTTTTTTTTTTTTGGTTTTTCGAGGTAGAGTTTCACACTAGTCCAGGCTGACCTGGAACTCACTATGTAGTCTCGGGGTGGCTTCGAACTCATGGAGATCCTCCTACCTCTGCCTCCCTGTGCTGGGATTAAAGGTGTGCACCACCACACCTGGCTTGATCCTCCTATTTCTGCCTCCTAAAGTGCTGGGATAAAAGGTGTGTGCCCCCATGCCCCAACTATAAGGTTTATTTGAGAAAATTAGTATCCAGAGAAAGGCTGGAATGGTGACAGGGATTTCCAGGGAAATTGAAAAAGAGCCAGAGCTTAAAGGAACACACACACATACACACACAGAGAATCTATCTTATTAATGGCTCAGGGTGAGGGTTTTAGCAAAGGGGACAAGGAACCAGGAAAGTACACAGTAGATGACAGGGGTCCAGAATATGTGCTGCCACCAGCCCAGCAATGGTGGAATGTGGTGGTGGATGTCAGGTGTTAGGGAAAACCTGGAGGGATTAATGGACAGAGAAAGTTTAGATTTGTGTGCATTGGTGGTGTGTCTGGGAGAAGGCAGGGGTTGGGTAGAAGGGGACTCTGAAGCCAGGAGAGAATGAGAAAGAGAGAGAGAGAGCAAGAGAGAGAAGATGAGATAGAAGATAAGGACATGGGTAGACGGGAAGGGGCATGTTGGAAGAGAGACAGATAGATGAGCAGCTGAGACAGAGAGCGACAGAGGGAGAGATAAAGAGAAATAGTACAGTTAGAGATAGAGAACACACACCTTACTTCAAGAAAGAGGGCAGGCAAAGGAGTGACTGAGGGGCATCTGGGAGCTTTTATGCCTTTGGGCAGAGTCAATTTCCCAGTGAGAGGAGCATGGTTTGCGCTGATGCTCAAGGAAGAAGCCAGGTTGGCTAGATCCCCTGTTGAGTTTTGGTCAAGTGGTAGGGAACAAAGGGATGGTTATGTATAGAGGTCTCTGATGCTCTAACAGTAATATATATTCATTTTATCAGTTTTGTTCTTCTAGCGACCCCTGACTAATGCAATGCTGATTTCTATTTCCCTGCAATAGTCTGTCTTGAACCATTATTCACTGTTTCAGAAGTGGGGTTGGGTGCAAAACCACCCAGGCATTTCTAGGTGAAGCAGTTCCTGTAGTCCATGAGCAATCCTCCACAGAATCTGGGAACAGGGTGCCTATACCTGCAAGAGGTATCTTGGTGGGGTGGCACAATAGCAGATGATACAGTGCAAAATCAGGGGCTTTTGCATATTTGGTTTAAGGATATACAATAAGTGAAAAGGCAAGATAATATGACATTTAAGAACCTAAAAATGTCAGAAAAGAGATGAATGCAACAGATTGGTAAAGCCAGAGTCTTCCTGAAAAGTTGAGGCTGGGCTGTGAATTGCCAGTGGTACCAAGGGGATTTCCTTGCCTCTGCGAGTTCAGCAATTGAGTTTGCTGAAACAAGCTGACAATAGGATGATTAACAGGAGAAAACAAGTACAAACGTATTATCATGTGAGCACAAGGGACTCACACAAAGTATGAATGAAGCTCAAACAAGGCCCACATGGTGGCAGCTTAAGTACTCCTTTCACACTAGAGAGGGCAGTGGGAGCTGTAGCTAATACTGGAGGGTGAGTATACGGCTTTTAGGGAAGAACAGACACTGGCCTGGGACAAAGGTCTCCTGAGTGTGGTTGAAGATTTTAAGACTTACCTACTAGTTAACCTTCTCTGGTTTATGGTTTATGTAGACTCCAGAGAGAGGATTCAAAATTAGCAATCTATTCCTTCTGGAGCAGTGACCTTCTGGCCCCCTCCCTGTGTTCTCAGAGAAGAGGAGGGAGAAGGTAGAGAGACCTTGAGGCTACTTCTCTCTTGCTTTTCCTTTGGCCCATACTAAACACACCTCTATCTACCTGCTCTCCTCACAGAATTTAGCCTGCATCTTCTTTTTCCATGTTGCCAACCTAAGTCAAGCCACCTCCCAGTGCTCTACAGCCAGCTCCCACCCCTGCTAGCCCCTGCAGTTGCATTCTGATTGGGATATCGCAGCTAATTCTGTCCCCTACTCGTCATTTCTCACACAGCTGGCAGAATGCTAGAAGGTCACTTTCTGCTCAAACTGGATCAGTTACTTTCTTCTTGCTGGGTTAGAATATTTTGGACCAGAAACAACTTAGGGAAGAAAAGTTTATTTTCAGGAAACCAGAGTCACATCTTCACATCAGCAGAGAGGAAGGAGAGAGAGAGAGAGAGAGAGAACGAACACCAAGTGGGGCTGGACTATCAAACCACAAGGCCTGATCCCCAGTGACACATTCCCTCCAGCAAGGCTCCACCTCCTACAGGTCCACAACCTTCCCAAATAGTGCCATATGCTGGGGGAAACCACGTGTTCAAACAAGTGAGCTTTTGGGAAGCATTTTGTATTCAAACCACCACATTCCATCCCTGTCCCTTATAGACTCATGATCATCTCACAAAGCAAATTACATTCAGTTTAAAGGTCCCCATAGTTTTATCAGTCCTAACGTCATTCAGAAGTCTAAAACCCAAAATCTCATGTGAGACTCAAGGGAGTCTCTTAACTGTGAACCCTGTAAAATCAAAACACAAGCTAGACCGTTCTCCTGTGGCTTCTGGGGACTGTACAAATCATGGGAAGAATGGCAGAGAAAATGAAGGAGATCCAAGATCCATCAATATGAAAAGAAAGGATAACATGGCTCACCACAGCATGTGCCACCTCTACCACATCTGCCATGGCCTAGGAAAATGGCAGGAGCTGCAACATGAGCACTGCTTTCACTACTAGCCTGAAAACCAGCTCCAGGGTGATGGTGACAGACACTGCTGTCAATCAAAATCCATCAAAGCAGAAATCCAGAGGCTACAGAGAACTCATCACTAAATCAGACTGCTAACAAGCCTTCAAGGCTCAGGGAATATTGTGGAAGAGGGGGCATTGTTCATGCTTCTAAAATCAATACCATGTGGGCAACATTGTCAAATTCTGCTGCCAGGTCAGTATGCAGCCTGGCCTTGGACCATGTTGGAGCAGCCTCTGTATGTTAAACTTGGAAAGCAGAAACTACTTTAGCATTCATTCTTCCTTCAGACCTTTTATTTTCAAGAGAATTTCCATTCTTCCTATCTTGAGCCTTTAGTGGGTTGAGTCACCCATTCCCTCAGGGAATCTTTCTTATTGTCCCAGTGGAAGAGGCTATAGTTTCTGGGCCTGGGATTTTAAGTTTACTTACATTTTGTTTTCTTTTTTCAGTCCCAAACTTCATAATTTTCATATATTTCTGTTCTGTGTTTTCCTCTCTTTCTTCATAGATCTGAATTATGAGCAACAAAAAGAAACCATGTCACAGACTCAATGCTTTTCTACCTTGAAATTTTCTCTACCAAACACATTAGCCCACTACTTTTAAATTCAACTTCAATCATGTCCTCAGAACATGTGCAGAATGCAGCCAGTTTCTCTGCCAAAATATCATAGGAATTGCTTTTAGGCCAGTTCCTGATAAAGTCCTTATTCTCCTCTGGAACCTCAAGAGCCAAGCCTTACCAGTTCATGTTTCTCTTTGCATTCTGGTCTTTCAACTCCCACTGAATGGCCCAGTAAGCTCTGCTTACAGCATTGTAAGACTTTTCTAGTCTAAAGTTCCAAACACTTACAACCATACTCCTACAAACCAATTCTAAACACTCAAGAGCCACATGACCAGATTTATTACAACAAAGGACCAATTTCTCAGTAATAATTTTCTGTATCAGTAACTTTCTCATTTTTTAATTTTTGTATGTATGTGTATGTGTACGTATATGTGTGTGCATATATATATATGGTGGTTTTTCAAGATAGGGTCTCATTCCAGGCCAGGCTAATCTTGAATTCACTCTGTAGTCTCAGGGTGGACTTGAGCTCACAGCGATCCTCCTGCCTCTGCCTCCCGAGTGCTGGGATTAAAGGTGTGTGCCACCACACCTTTTTTTTTTTTTTTTGGTTTTTCAAGGTAGGGTTTCACTCCAGCCCAGGCTGACCTGGGATTCACTATGTGATCTCAGGGTGGCCTTAAACTCATGGCGATCCTCCTACCTCTGCCTCCCGAGTGCTGGGATTAAAGGCGTGTACCACCATGGCCCGGTTACTTTCTCATTTTTTAAAAAACATTTTATTTATTTGTTTGAGAGAGAGAAAAAGGCAGATAGAGAGGGAAAGAGAATGGGTGTGCCAGGGCCTCTAGCCACCGCAAATGAACTCCAGATGCATGTGCCACCTTGTGCATTTGGCTTACATGGGTACTGGGGACTCGAACTGTGGGGGTACTGGAGTAGGCAGTTAGTTTAAGTAGGCAGGACTAGGAGGGCCCTTAAAGGGAGGTATCTTAGAATGTCACACCCTCGCCCAGCCTGTGTCAGATGTGGGATTTAATGTTTGCTCACCCCATCCAATTAGATCTCTCTTGAGTGTGCACCCTGCCCAGGTGTGGGTGGATTTATCTTCTAAGCCCAAGCTGGTTGACTGGGATGCCTGGTGTAGGTGTGTCCAGGTATAGTGGCCCAAGTTCTAAAGCATATCTCCCCAGGACCCACGGAGTCAGGCATTTCTCTCTCTCTCCAGAACTGGAAGCAGTGTTTTTGGGGTCTAGGATTAGTAAGATCTCCCTCCCACCCTGGCCAGGGTGGGAAGAGACACTTTTTATCCTTTGTTACTGTTTTTCCTTTTCATCTTTTTGGAAGGGCACATTTTTAAAAATTCCTTTTCATGGTTTGTTCTAAGATCCATGTTCATTTACATGGGCTCCTGGGATACACATGGCCTACATGGGCTTTTAGGCTCCTTGTGGTGTACTTCTCCCTACTTCACCTTCCCTTCCTCACCCACCCGGTTTCTCCCTTCCCCACATCTTTGTAAGATCTGAATAAAATGTGGTATTTTAAAAAATCATTTTTCTTGAATTTGGAACCACCAGTTCTTTGATTAGTTGGCAGATATGAACTCGGGGCTTAGAGTTGTAGAAGCACCCCAGAACCCCAATTTCTCTCCATTACAAAACCTGGGTCCTTAGGCTTCACAGGTAAGCACCTTAACTGCTAAGCCATCTCTACAGCCCAGTTACTTTCTTGTTGCTAGAACAGGATACCCAACTAGATGTAGCTTAGGGAAGGAAAGAGTTTATTTTTGGCTTACAGTTCTGGGGATGGAGTCTATCCTGGTGGCAAAAGCACGGCAGAAACAGGAAACCAGTCATATCATCACATCAGCAGGGAGGAAGGAGACCATGAAGGAGAACACCAAGCAAAGCTAGATTATTAAATCTCAAGCCAACCCCTACCAGTATACTTCGGCCATCAAGGTCCTACATCCTAAAGGATCCACAACCTTCCCAAATTGCTGGGGATTAAGTGTTCAAACACATGAGCCTTTGGGAGACATTTTTACATACAAGCCACCATACAAAACTATAGTGGTTTTACGTTGCTTATTCTTCCACAAAATCTCAAGTCCTTCTTTTTTTTTTTAAATTAATTTATTTATTTGCAAGCACAGAGAGATAGAGAGAAGAGAGACAGACAGACAGAGAATGGGCACACCAGGGCCTCTAGCCACTGCAAACGAACTCCAGACACATCTGCCCCTTGTGCATCTGGCTTACATGGGTCCTGGGGAATCAAACCTGGGTCCTTTGGCTTCACAGACAAATCCTTAACTGCTAAGCCATCTCTCCAGCCCTCAAGTCCTTCTTTTGATCCACATGGACTCCATACTCTTGCCCATGTGTCTTTAATTCCATTTCCAGTTACTGTCTCCCTCAGCACTGTGCTCCTGGGTTCCTTTTATGCTCCCCCTGAGCACTCTGAGCTCTTTCCAGCTTCAGAACCTTTGCACCAGCTGGTTCCTCTGACTAAAGCTCCCTCCTCCTGGTTCTATGCGTATTTGCACCTCTTCCCTGGGGCACCTGTGTGGACATCATATATGCTTGAAGGTATGTATGGCTTTTATGTCCTCTCTGCTTAGTAACAGTTTGGCTAGTTACAATGTTCTAGATTCCAAGCCACAGTTCTTTAACACTTTGAAAATGTTATTCTATTGGCTCCTTGAGTCAAACACTGCTGTTGAGAAGCCTGAGGTCAATTTGATCTGTTTTGGCAGTCTGGAAACTTTTGCAATAACAACTTTGTTCTCAACATTTTGAAATTCCACTCTAATGTAATCTCAATGCTTTTTTCTTCTCTCTACAGGGGCACTCTTTTACATGCCTCTTTAAGCTGAAAAATTGCATCTGTTTGGATTCTAGGTAAACTTTATTATTTCTTTATTATTTATTTATTTTAGAGAGGGAGACTAAAAGAGGGAGAGAAGGCTGAGGGCTGGAGAGATAGTTTAGCAATTAAGGCACTTGCCAGCAAAGCCAAAGGATCCAGGTTAGATTCCCTAGTACCCACGTAAACCCAAATGTATAAGGTGACACAAGTATCTGGAATTTGTTGATAGTGGCTAGAGACCCTGACATGCCAATTCTCTCCCTCCCCTCTCTTTCTCTCAAATAAATAAATCCATAATAAAGTATTTTTAAAAAACATTTAAAAAACAGAAGGAGCTGGGCATGGTGGCACATGCCTTTAATCCCAGCACTTGAGAGGCAGAGGTAGGAGGATCGCCATGAGTTCAAGGTTACCCTGAGAATACATAGTGAATTCCAGGTCAGCCTGAGCTAGAGTGAGACCCTACCTCGAAAAAAACCAAAATAACAACAACAACAACAACGACAGAATATGGGTTGCCAGTTACATGTGTGCCACTTTGTGCATCTGGCTTAACATGGGTACTGGGGAATCAAACCTGGGCCATCAGATTTTGCATGCAAGTGACTTTAACCCATCTCTCCAGCCCAAACTTCATTATTTCTTGAAATATTTTCTGCTTCCCATTTCTTAATTCTCTCCTATGCTTGGGACCTGCATGCTCATTCTATCTTCCCTATCTTTTAATGTCTTCACCTTCCATCTCATTTCCCCAGCTAACTTCTTAGAGAAGCTCTGGGCCACGTCTTCCCGCTCACTGTTTCTTTGGATGTATTTATCTACTTTTTTTTGTTTATTTTTTATTTGTTTTTGATTGTTTGAGAGCAACAGACAGACAGAGAGAGAAAGAGGCAGATAGAGAATGGACACGCCAGGGCCTCCAGCCACTGCAAACGAACTCCAGATGCATGCGCCACCTTGTACATCTGGCTTATGTGGGTCCTGGGGAATCGAGCCTTGAACCAGGGTCCTTAGGCTTTACAGGCAAGCACTTAACTGCTAAGCCATCTCTCCAGACCCCTACTTTCTATAATTAATATAATTATATGTATTATAAACATGTAACAATATATGCTTTTCATTATAATATAAAGTATTTAATTTGTATATTTGGGGTGGGTGTTGCGACTCATTCTATTGCCTTGTGCATGCTAAGTACATGCTCTACCACTGAACTATACCCCCAGCACCATTTTCTATATTAAAATATTTTCTTTCTTTTTTTTTTTTTTTTGAGGTATAGTCTCCCTCTAGACCAGGCTGACCCATCATTATGTAGTCTCAGGCTGGCCTCAAACTCACAGTGATCTTCCTATCTCAGCCTGCCAAGTGCTGAGATTAAAGGCATGCGCCACCACGCCCTGCAATATTTTCTATTTCTTATCTAGTGTTTCCACTTCCTTTCTTTCATGTGATTTCCAGAAGTCTAATAGAGCTAATTGCATCCCTTACCTTCCTTATCTTTTTATTACACTTATTGAAAATGTTTGGCTCTCCCATTAATTTGGATGTAAGTGGTTTAGGTGGTTACTTTTCTCTTTTGCAGTTGTACTCAGGTAGGTGATGTTTGGTGAGAGCCATGATGATTTCAGGGCATTGTTTATTCCGACTGGTATTTGTATAAAGAGAGGATCTGGGTGGAGCTTCTGGGTCCTCCACCTCAGATTCTCACAGGGCTGTAAATTCACGTGCAGGCCACGGCTTTGTTCGGCCTCATCTGTGACCTCTGAATTCCTATCCAGATTCTCCTCTAAGCTCATGTGGCTGTTGGCAGGATTCACTTCTTTGGAACTTTGTTACTGAGGCTCTTGGCTCTGTGGAAATAAATGAAAGCCAATCAAATGAATTTAAGCAAAGGGCATCGATCCAGGGCTTTCTATAGCAAGGGAGTGGTTTGCACTCTTGCAAAACCTTCTTCAAGGCACGCAGAGGAGCTGGCAGGCTTTATAGTGGAAGAAAAGGAAGGCTTCAGATGTGCTCTGGTGGGAAGCTGCTGGCCGGAGAAGCTGCAGGTAGGCTAACTGGAAGAGGGTGTCCTTTGTGATGGACCAGTGATGCCTACTCTCTTGGGTTGCCCATCTGTTGGGCACAATAATCAGGAAAGCTGTCAGTTACTCTTCGAGTCCTGGGTGTGTGGCACTGATAGTTACAGTGCTATTGTTTGCTTCTTGGAGTAGCTGGGCACCATCTGGCTACTAAGTGTGGCTTAGTTTTCTAGGCTGGGTGATGCAGGTTGAGGATTACCATTCTGTGTAGATAGGATCTGGCCATTGTCCTTTCACATGTGCAGCCTTTGAGCTCCCAGAGGCCACCTGAAGGCCCCTACCACACAGTCCTCTCCAGTGACAGTTCACCACAGGACATTTGCTTATTCTGGTTTGTTTGTTTGTTTATTTATTTATTTATTTATTTATTTATTTTGTTTTGAGGTAGGGTCACGCTCTAGGCCAGCTGACCTGAAACTCACTATGTAGTCTCAGGGAGGCCTCGAACTCATGGTGATCCTCCTATCTCTGCCTCCTGAGAGCTGGGATTAAAGGCATGAGCCACCATGCCTGGCTTGCTGGTGCATTCTGGAAAGGTGGAGCTTTTGATGCCTGTCATGACATAGTCCCAGAGTGACCTCCCTTCAGTTTGCCATGTTCTAATGGCTACAGACAAGTCCCAGTTCCTGCCCAGTGGAGGAGAGGATTACATGGGGCAGAACTTAGCACATTTTGCCTACTACATTAAGATTCTGTCAATCTGGGCTGGCAAGATAGCTTAGTGGTTAAGACACTTGCCTGCAAAGCTTAAGGACCCATGTTCAAATGTGCAGGTCCCACATAAGCTTAAGGTGATGCAAGTGTGCGAGGTTGCACATGCGCACATGATGGTAAATGCATCTGGAGTGGCTGGAGGCACTGGTGCACCAATACTCTCCCCCCCCCCCCACCCCACACTCATAAAAAAAGATTCTGTCAATTCCAGGAGGGAAGAGAGCGAGCCTACCAAGAAGGTTAGGTCATTGGACACTGTCAGTCACTGGCTTTTCACCAGAGAATCATCTCTGGTCAGAGGTCCATGTTTAAACTTGGAGAGACTGGGAGAAAGCTATTTCCATGTGTCACTACATCTGCCCAGCCCTGGGACCTTTAGGAAGGGTTCCTCGTTCCTGTGAGCCTCTTTCCAACATTTCTCATCATAAAGTTCTCTTTCTATCACTTACCATTGGGTGGCTGTGGTTCATGACAGGGAAAGTAGGCGGAGAGGCCAGAGCAGAAATAAGAGGGTTCCCCCCCCCCAAACTATCTTCTCAGTGCCTTATCTGGCTTCATGCCACCAGTGAGTAGGAATTGATTCTGAATTCCCTCTCTGGCTATGATGAAAAATTCTGGGTCTTGCCAGGCGTGGTGGTGTACGCCTTTAATCCCAGCCCTCAGGAGGCAGAGGTAGGAGGATCGCCATGAGTTCGAGGCCACCCTGAGACTACATAGTGAATTCCAGGTCAGCCTAGGCTAGAGCAGGACCTTATCTCGAAAAAAAAAAAAAAAAAAAAAAAACAAAAGAAAAGAAAAATTCTGAGTCTCAGTATATCGGGATGGGTCTGCTTGGCTTTCCTGGTCTCGTCTGCATCCTCATGTGTGTGGTCCTGGAGACACGGGATGTCTCCCTGTCACTGCTGTGATACATTGTAGGACAGTCGGTCACAACTTCGCATGTTACAATCAGCCAGTAAGTCTTATAAAATCCTGATGCCCAAGCCACAGTTCATACCTATTAGAGTCTCTTAGCTGGGATTCAGGTATAAGAAGTTTGGTAGCTACCCAAGTAAGTCCAGTATATAACCAAGGCAAGGCTAATATGTTGCCTTGAGTGTCACGGTTCTCAGAGTTGGAGCCTTTAAATCAGTTCTCAGCTTTGGTCAAACACTGGAATCAGCAGATAACTCTACCTTCATAACCTCCAATGCCACTCTTCTGGGTGTGGCCTGGGCACCAGGATTTTTAAGGCTCCCAGGTCACACAAGCCAAGGATGGAACCCACCAGCTCACATCCACACAGTAAGGTGCCCACATGTTTGTGGCCAACCTGAGACGACATAGTGAACTCCAGGTCAGCCTGGACTACAGTGAGACTCTACCTCAAAAAAACAAAACATAAAAGGTGGGGCGGGGGAGGGCTGGAGGGATGGCTTAGTGGTTAAAGCGCTTGCCTGCAAAGCCAAGGGACCCAAGTTCAATTCCCCAGGACCAATGTAAGCCAGACATACAAGATGGTGCAGGTATCTGGAGTTCGTTTGCAGTGGGTGGAGGCCCTGTGGCATGCCCATTCTCTCTCTTTCTCTCTGTCAAATAAATAAATAAATAATAAAAAATATATTTTTTAAATCCTAGCCAGGTGTGGTGTGCACGCCTTTAATCCCAGCACTCAGGAAGCAGAGGTAGGGGGATTGTTTCCAGTTCAAGGCCACCCTGAGACTACATGGTGAATTCCAGGTCAGCGGGGACTACAGCAAGACTCTACGTCAAAACACAAAACAAATCCCAGCACTTGGGAGGCAGAGGTAGGAGGATTGCAGAGAGTTTGAGGCCACTCTGAGACTACATAGTGAATTCCAGGTCAGCCTGA
This sequence comes from Orientallactaga sibirica, assembly GCA_036365145.1. Taxonomy (NCBI): domain Eukaryota; kingdom Metazoa; phylum Chordata; class Mammalia; order Rodentia; family Dipodidae; genus Orientallactaga; species Orientallactaga sibirica. The sequence continues at coordinate 21,860,359 of JAEOAD010000011.1, forward strand.
ACTAGAGTGAGACCCTAACTTCCAAAAACAAAACAAAAACAAAACAAACAAAACAAAAAACCCCAAAGAATAATGGCAGCTGGAAATCCAAGATCTGTGTTGCTTTGCTTTGAAAGGCGAAAGCTTTGGGAATATCATTTTCAAGGACGGGTCACATTCCCTGTCTTAGGAATCTTTTCCAACAAGTCATTGAAATTTCCCCCTTGATACCATGTTTTGCTTTTAGAAGCAGTATTAAGAAGGTGCTAGTCATATCTGCTTCCCAGTAAGACGGCTTGAGTTTGTAGAGCAGTCCCCAACTGTGGCTTTGGTTTCAGCTGTGAGCTCGCTGAAGGCCCCTAGTGGCCAAAGGCTTCTGCATGGACAAGTTGACACAGGGGCGGAGCCTGAGGGGTGCAGAGGCTAAGGGCGTACAGGGGGATTACATCAAGTAGACACACAGCTCAAAAGATACAGGCGAGGGCTGGAGAGATGGCTTAGCGGTTAAAACACCTGCCTCCTAAGCCTAAGAACACCCGTTCCAATCTCCAGGTCCCAGGTTTAGCCAGATGCAAAGTGACGCAAGGGCGCAATACCGCACTTGACCAAAAGGGGGCGCACGCATCTGGATTTTGTTTGCAGCAGCTGAGAGACTGCTGGAGCGCCCATCTCTGTCTTCCTCTCCCTATCTCTCTCTGTGTCTCCCTCCAAAAAAAAAAAAAAAAGATACAGGCGAGGAGAAGGCTCGGGAGGACAAGCATTTTCTAACTACCGTAGTGATAGAACTTTCCCTTCCAATTGTCTCTATTGGCTACATACTTGATTTTATAAATGTGTTCTGCTCTACCATCCCAAATCTATAGGTTGACTGTAAAGACTGAGCGGCAGCATCACCATCACCACCATCAGGATGGCTGCTGTGTGTCAAAAACCCTCAGAGTAAACCAGGCTTCCTCTTTCTTCCTTGTGAATTGATCATTAACCCCTTAGTATATAGAGAAAAATTATTCTACAAGGTCAAATGAAATCTCTCCTTGATGCCTTCAATTCTTCAAAACCATGATCTACAATTATAAACTCTACATTAAACTTGCTCCACATTTGAACAATCTTTTTCTTTTTTAAAAAAAAATTAGCTGGGCGTGGTGACTCACACCTTTAATCCCAGCACTTGGGAGGCAGAGGTAGGAGAATCACCACCGTGAGTTCGAGGCCAGCCTGAGACTACATAATTAATTCCAGGTCAGCCTGGACTAGAGTGAGACCCTACCTAGAGAAAGAGGCAGAGAGAGAGAGAGAGAGAGAGAGAGAGAGAGAGAGAGAGAGAGAAATGGGTGCACCAGAGCCTCTAGCCACTGCAAACAAACTCTAGACACATGTGCCACCTTGTGCATCTGGCTTACATGGATACTGGGGAAGTGAACCTGGGTCCTTAGGCTTCACAGGCAAATGCCTTAACCACTAAGCCACCTCACTAGCTCATAAACCATCTTTTACTCAAGATCACCCCCATCTTGTGTCTAATTAGCTCTCTGTTCCCTCTTTCTTTCCTTTCTTCCCTATCCATCATTTATTCTCTTCCTCCCTTCTTTCCTTCCATTTCTTCTTTTCTTCCTCCCACCTCCCTCCTTTTCTTCCTTTTCCTAAGCATACATATTCCTTCCTTCTTTTTAAAGGCGCATGCCTTTAACCCCCAGCACTCAGGAGGCAGAGGTAGGAGGATTGTCATGAGTTCGAGGCCAGCCTGAGACTACATAGTAAATTCCAGGTCAGCTTGGATTAGAGTGAAACCCTACCTCACAGAACAAACAAACAAAAAATTATATTGTCAACAGAGGACATTTACCACAGCAGATCTTCAGAAAGACCTTTAACCTTTCCATTGTACAAACTGCAGGGGATCCAGCTTCTCTCTGCAGGTACACTTCCAGAGACTTCAGCAGTGTTGTAGAACTGCCTATTTTCTGGGAACTATACTTACTATTACACCACATCCCTTTTTTCCCTATGCACTTCTATGTAGAGATACTGTTTCCAAGAATCTCATGTCTTCTCTTATTTTTTTTTTCTTTGTTTATACCAGACCATCAGGGCTCTAAGGAATAAGTTCTATTGCACGGTAGAGTGACTGTAGTTAACAGCAGTGTATCATGCATGTCAAAGCAGCCAAGCACAAGGATTTCGAATGTTTAACCACAGAGATGATGAATGTTTGAGGTGATGGATAGGGGAACTGCCCTGGTTTGCTCATTATAGTATACACAGGCATTGAAACATTATGCTCTGTAAATGTGTTCAGTTGTGTTGTTTAATTTTTTCTAAATGATATGCAAACAAAAATGTGGGCATATAGAAAGAAAGAAAAAGAAAGAAAGAATGGAAGGAAGGAAGGAAGGAAGGAAGGAAGGAAGGAAGGAAGGAAGGAAGGGGGAAGGACAAGCTCCAGAAGACTTATTTGCAGAGTTTGTGTCTATCTGAAAACATTTATTTGGCCTCCATGCTTGGCAGATATTTTGGTTAATGGTGGCATTTTGGTTCAAGATTTTTTTTTTTTTTTTTTTTTTTTTCGAGGTAGGGTTTCACTCTAGCCCAGGCTGATCTGGAATTAGCTATGTAGTCTCAGGGTGGCCTCAAACTCACAGCAATCCTCCTACCTCTGCCTCCCAAGTGCTGGGATTAAAGGCGTGCACCACCACTCACGGCTTGGTTCAAGATGTTTTTCATCTTAATTGGAAAGCAGTCCCTCCACTGGGCGTTATATCTGGAACTGCTGAAAACAGATCTGTGCATTCGTGTGTGTGTGTGTGTGTGTGTGTGTGTAGATGCTGGTTAGTGGCCTTGTGTTCTGACATGTGAGTGCACTGAGCTCAGTTTTCCTGCTGTGCTTCCCTTCATCTTCAAGTCAAATGTGAGCACCATGCAGAAAAGGCATGTCCGCAGATGAAAGGAATTTAGCTGCCTGCATTGAGTTCTGTCGAATTTATAATATTATTGATTGATGGATGGTACTGGAGAGGAAATCCAGTGAATATTACATAAGTGTTCCACTTCTGAGCTACTTTCCCAGCCCTTTAAAATTTTTTATTTTGAGACAGGGTCATATTAAATTTCCCAGACTGGTCTTGAACTCACTGTGTATCCTAGGGTGATTGATTCTCGTCTCAGCCTCCTGAGTGCTGAGATTATAAGGCTGTGCGTCACTTCCAGCTTGAATTAATATACAGTATCTGGAGGTCTTCAAAAGAAGTGAGACTTCGAGAAGAAAGACTTGAAAAAAAATTTATTAGTCGAGTGTGGTGGTGTATGCCTTTAGTCCCAGCACTCAGGAGGCTGAGGTAGGAGGATTGCTGTGAGTTCAAGGCCAGCCAGGGGCTACAGAGTGAGTTCCAGGTCAGCCTGGGATAGAGCCAAATTCTATCTTGAAAACAACAAAAATGAAAATCATGTGTGTGTGTATATAATGTGTATATGTGTGAGCATGTTCCCATGTGTATTCATGGGTGTGAATGTGAGAGTGCTAGGGCCATAGTGCCCACATGGAGGTCAGGAGATGAACTTCAGGGCAGTCTTCATCTTCCACCTTGTACCATTCCTGAGCTTCTGGGAGATTCTCCAGTCTGCTGTGTCCGCCTCCCTTCCCTCCTGGGTGCATCTGGATTACAGAAGCCCACAGCTTCTGGCTTTTACATGGGCCTGGGGCTTTGAAACTCAGAGTTCCATGGCAACTGCCAGCACCCAGAAAGACTTCACATGAAATTTCCAGAATCACAGGAAGTTCAGGCCTGCTCAGTTGAAACACCTGTGAATACAACACGCAAGGAATGATTTCCATCGAAACCAAACAGCGTTTTGTGTGACTAGCTAAAACTTGTAAATCAGGCCCAGAGATGATTAGCATGAAGAGGCATCACTCAGCAGGCCCATGTGAGGGTTATTGTGTGAGCTAGGGGGATTCATCTCTGGTTCTCCATTTGTTCTTGGCTAAGGGCCCAGACATCATGAAGATACATGTTAACTTGGGGGTCTTGTCGAAGAGGGGCCAGCCATTTCCATCAGGGACTGAAGATGGGCATAAGTTGAGTTTGGATGGAATAAAAGTGCCAGAATTAAATGCCTCATTTAATTGTGCTTTTTACAAACACAGTTCTATAATGATGGTCCCAGAAGATGGGAAGGAGCACTCAACCCTGATTCCCAGGTCTGTTTGGTTTTTTAACTTATTTTTATTTTTATTTATTTATTTTGAGAGAGAAAGAGGGAGGGATAGAGGGAGAGAAGAAGGGAAGAAGAGAGAGAATGGGCACACCAGGGCCTCCAGCCACTGCAAATGAACTCCAGAAGCATGTACCACCTTGTGTATCTGGCTTACATGGGTCCTAGAGAATCAAATCTGGGCCCTTAGGCTTTGCAGGCAAGCATTGTAACGGCTAAGCTATCCCTCCAGGCCACCCCCCGGTCTGTTTTGTACTTGAATTGAGGGTGGGAAATAAGGAAGGGAGAGTTGGGGATGGTAAAAGAGTAGCAAGAAATCCCTAGTGAAATCCCTAGTCTGTTTGGGTTTAATATTCAGCATTTGCCATGCCAAGAGCTGCATTTAAATTCCTTTCACAAGATGCAGGAGGACAGCATTCCATTCTTGCTCACATCGTTGGATTTCACGATGCTACACAGCGACTGAGGACTGCCACTCCTCTGCGTGTAGAAATTACCCAGTGTCTGTGCCCTGTGGGCCGCTACTTCCTGGCTGTGTTTGCTTCTGGCTTTGACCCTTACTGCGATACAGATGGTTCCCAATTATCACATCAAAATTAACAACCTGTCCTCCTGAGGGACCTGTCCCTACACATCTCATGAAAATTCTTAAGTAAAACACTGTGTTCTTTGTCCTAGTTTCTGCACCTCCCTTTTTGTTGCTAAATGCAATGATTTGTTTTCTTTTTCCTTTCTTTTTTTTCCCCTGCATTTGTCCTCCCTCCCTCCATAGCATCAAAAGAGGAGAGGCAAGTCCAGCAAGGTATCTAGCAGCATCTCCCAGGGGTTTCCAGTTTACAGAACGGTGGGATGGGTATGCAAATCAGATGAGTTACAGCTTTGCCTTGTGCCTGAATTCTCTACATTTTTCTTCTTTGCCCTCATGAAAATCAACTCTTAGTGGAATGAAAATGTTACTCTTTTGCTTTTTCCACTTAACTCATCCGGTTCAAATTGTAAATGCATTGCTCTGTAGTTCTGGTACCTGCCAATATTTGGAAATTCCAGAAATCTACTCGGTTAACCATGGCAATATAGAGTGACCTTTTGGAAAAGGACTGTGTGGGCGGTTACATCTCTGCAAAGTAGATTGAAGACAGCTACTGATAGCACTTCTTGGGCTTGAATATTCACACAGATGACCCCCCAGGGGGGATTTTGTTAGACATGTGGCCTCCAAGTCAGGAGATTTGGGTAGGGCCTAAGAACACGTATTGCTAAGTTCCCAATATATGCTGCTGTTGCCATGGAACCATCCTTTCAGAGCTCCTGCTCTTCAGCATCTAGTTCAAGGTAGCCTCATGATCTTGGTCTAAGGCAGAAGTGTTACCAGAGCTTTTAGGGTCCAAGTCCAGGCTATGACTGCCCTAACAAGCTGAGCTCTACCACCTGTGCTCAATATGCCAATTAGAAAGACAAGTGACTGGAAAGCAAAGAGAGAGAGAGAGAAACATTCAACAACTGGTCCATATTGGGAAGAGAAACAAATCAAAAAGTCCAGTGATCACAAGTCCATCATCAGGGGCCTGACATGAGGTTTAGGTTTAAATGAAGGGAAAGAGGGGTGCAGAACTAAGCAGTCCTGGTCAAGGTGTTGTCCCATATACCATTGTCTCATCATTATATGTGCTCCACTTTGTTTTGAAGATGGTCCTGTCTGATAAGTTGTCAGAACTGTGTGCTATCTCTTATTGGTAGGTAAGTTCCTTACCTGGCATCAGGAATGCATTCCCCACTGCTCTTATCTTCTTCCCCCAAAACCTCACCAGAGGAGGTCTGGTCTTATCTCTTCCTTTCTTAGAACAGAATGTAAAGGGATTACTCTTGTTCCTGAGAACCTGGTGGCACCCAGACACCTACCTGCTTTAGGGACTGAACTGACCAGTTCAGCTCCCATCCAAAAATTTCCCTTAAAAGACCCAAATCTAGGTCTCTAGGAAAGTTTTTCCATTTATGGAAACCCCAACCTGCTCCCTAGCAGTAGCTCTGTGTTATTTGGGTCTCTTAAGCTCTATCTCTATGAGGTCTATAATAAAATATTTCTAAACTTTATCCTCTGTTCTATGGGTTTCATTTAGCGAAATTCGTAACACAAGAAGCCAGAAGGCCACTTTTAGTGGAAGCTTTGTGTGACCGTGTCAGGCACCCTGGCTTCTTAGTTATTGCCCACCCAAGAGTCCAGAAAGGCTTTGACCTCTCAATTCTCATATCACCAGCATAAGATTCCTAGAGAAAGTCCAGTTCTTTGGAGTTCATTATTTCAATCCCTCTTCTTGCTCACTCCTCTGTCCGTCTATCCCATCCCCTCTGTCTCCAGAGCTGCTGGGGCGAGATCCCACACCCAGTAGCAAAGATCTACATGATACTTAGCAATCCTTTTGGAATCTACAAAATAACATGTCCCAAATGGTAAGAACGGAAGTATCCTTAAGTCAGTGGTTATGAACTTAGAATGCACTTTGGAAATGTCTGGTGGGCCTTAAACTCTGAGATTATGGTGTTTCGGGCAAACAAATGATTCAAACCAGAGTTGTTGGGATGCACAGAGCCTGGGAGTTAGTATCTTAAAGTATCCTAGCTGATACGTGGGACGTAGGTAAAGAGCCATTGTTTAGGTCTGGATGCAATATCACAACCAACCCTGGCCCATAAAACAAGGAAGGCCAGGACATTTTTCTAGGCTTATAAGAATAAAGAACTCTTCTATCTCTGTTCTAAGTACTAACCTAACCATGCCTGACTCTCTCCACTTAGCTCCCTAGATGAGAGGAGATTAGACACTATCAGGGTAGCAGAACTCCTCTCTCTCTCTCTCTCTCTCTCTCTCTCTCTCACTCTCTGTGTGTATGTGCTGGACTTTTGCCTTTTATGAGCTAGACTTACTGGTAAGATGGCATGTGGAAATGAACTATAGTAATGAAATACGAGCCCAGGCTATCATGAATGCTTATCACTTAGCTTGACCCATAGTATACCCAAGTAAATACCAAGCATGTAGTACACACCTTATTGCAGTCAGCTTTGTGTTGCTGGTGGAAACCACCTGACCAAGAGCAGCTTGTGGGAGAAAAGTGTTTATATTGGATTACAGGCTCGAGGGAAAACTCCATGATGGCAGGGAAAATGATGGCGTGAACAGAGAGTGGACATCACTTCCTGACTGACATTAGGTAGACAACAGCATCAGAAGAGTGTGCCAACCACTGGCAAGAGGAAGCTGGCTGTAACACCCATAAGCCTGCCTCCAACAATACACCACCTCCAGGAAGCTCCAATTTTCAAATTGCCACCATCTGGGGACCTAGCATTCAGAACACATAAGTTTATGGGGGATACCTGAATCAAACCCCCACATTCCTGTAATCCTAGCACTGGGGAAGTGGAGACAGGTGGGTTCCTGAAGCTTGCTGACCAGCCAGTCTTACATAATCAGGGAGCTCCCGGCCAGTCAGAAACCCTGCACAAGTGTCTGGAGTTTGTTTGCTGCACCACAGGCCCTAGCATACCCATTTTCCCTGTTTCTGTTTCTCTCTTTGCTTGCAAATAAATAAATAAAAATATTTTTTAAAAAGAAGTGTGTTAACATAAAAATGTTTATAGGGAGACAAGAGAACATATGGGAGATGAGCATAATCAAATACATTATATTAATGTATAAAATTGTCATACATAACTAAATATGAAAACATATTTTTCCTCCTTGAGGAGGCAGACTGGCTTTAGGTGGGAGGATCACCCAGGCTGAAGGCTTTGTGAGCAATCCCCTTTGATTGAGCCATCTCCCCATCCCTAAACACTTCTTTTTAATACTTAAATTGTTATATTTATCCAGGTCAGCCTAAGAAAAGGCACCATGTGGCTAGAGATCCCCGTGGAGGGCCTGAAAAAAACCAAAAAGAAAAGACAAAAAAAAAGTTATTTTTCCTGCCATGTGGGGAGAGAGAGGAGGAGGGAATGGGCAGCCAGCCCAGGCTAGCTGAGGAAAATTCTCACCCATAATGAGTTCCCCAGACACATAGTGCCAGCCTCTTTGTGCATCTCCACACTTCTTTTTTTATTTTTAAGATATTTTTGGGTATTGTGGGGAATCAAACCTTAATCCCCATCGGGAGGCAGACTTTGGAGGATCACCGTGAGTTTAGGCCACCCTGAGCAAAGTGAGTTCCAGGTCAGCCTGGGCTAGAATGAGACCCTACCTTGAAAAAAAAAAAAAAAAAAAAAAAAAAAAAAAAGATATTTTTACTTAGTGAGAGAGGAGGAGGGAATGGGCACACCAAGGCTTCTGTTCTTGCAAATGAACTCCAGACACATATGCCAGCCACTTTGTGCATCTGGCTTTATGTGGGTATTGGGGAATCAAACCTGGACCATCAGACTTTGCAAGCAAGTGCCTTTAACCACTGAGCAATCTCCCCAGCCCTTAACACACTTCTTATACCCATGAGTATTCCTATGAATGTCAGAACCAGGTTGGCCGTGGAACCATGAAACCCGTTACGGTTAAGCCAGTCTCTCTTAAGTTGGATTTGCCTTGCTGTTTGGTCACTACCTGGATGGAGTAGGTATGTTAGGGCTACTTGTTTTCTATGCTTGATGTATAAACCAAGAAAATACCTTTTATGAGCTAGACTTTCTGGTAAGATGGAGTATGGGAATGAACTATGAGAATGAACTGTGGGAATAAACTGCGGGGATACTTCCTATGGACCTTACAAAGAACTTTTCTAGGAGTATTTCTGTGAGATGCTTTTTCTGGTAAATTCCTGTCTTGCGACTTGCCCTGAAGTTAATCTTACAACCGTGCACTCAGTTTTCTTGAGATAATCTAATCGGATTTCCTCTGCTTTAGCTTGCCTTTGCAAAACCTAAACATCACAGATGACCAATATTGACAAGGAACATTAAGAGATGCTGACTGAGCTGGGTGTGGTGGTTCATACCTTTAATCCCAGTACTTGGGAGGCAGAAGTAGGAGGATCATCATGAGTTCAAGGCCACCCTGAGACTACACAGTGAGTTCCAGGTTAGCCTGGGCTAGAGTGAGACCCTACCTCAAAAAAACAAAAAAGGAGAGAGGGGGGGGCAGAGAGAATGAGAATGAATGGGCACACCAGGGCCTCTTTGCTACTCGAAATGAACTCAAGACACATGAGCTACTTTGTGCATTTGGCTTTATGTGGGTACTGGGGGAATTGAACCCAGGCCATCAGGCTTTGCAAACAAGCACTCTAATCACTAAGCCATCTCTCCAGCCCTTAACCTATGCATTTTCCCATACTTTCTCAGTGACCTACTTGTATTCATGATCCAGAACAATGTGTGTGTGTAAGATATATTAAGTACTGTTAAAAGCAAATGGAGAGCCAGGCGTGGTGGCGCACGCCTTTAATCCCAGCACTCGGGAGGCAGAGGTAGGAGGATCACCGTGAGTTTGAGGCCACCCTGAGACTACAGAGTGAATTCCAGGTCAGCCTGGACCAGAGTAAGACCCTACCTTGAAAAAAAAAAAAAAAAAAAAGCAAATGGACATTAAAAGTAACAAATTGCCCTCAGAAATGTTGAAAGTAACAGGTAGGTTTAAAGTGATAGTATTCATGAGCAGGATGTGTGTGTGTGTGTGAGTGTGTGTGTGTGTGTATGTGTGTGCTCTGTGTCATCCAAGTTCCCTACTCCTGCCCCTAAATCTGTTCCTTTAAAGCAATTTTTAAAAGAATTTTTTAGAGTCAAAGTTCCTTGTTCTTTACTCATGTAATGCTGATTCCCCACTCACATGTGGCCTGTCCTTTGACTACATAACACTAATTTCTCACACATTGCTGTTTTTTCGCTGTTCCATAAAAATACCAAGGAGTGCCTGTAAACAGCAGCAGCAAGCAGATGCAGGGACATCAGAATCAGTGGGTTCACTCTTGACTTAAATAAATCCAAGGGTTAGTTTTATTTCTTTCAGACTCTGATCTAAAAAGCAGGTAGCATATATGGTCATCCCTTCTAGCTAGTACTAACTTCTCTCTCCTTTGGAGAATTTGCTTATCTTTTTTCAGATGGACAATGAACCTGATGGGAGGATCAGCTAATCGCACCTCACCAGGGCCCCAGCTGAAACCATAGAACAACACAGGGGAAGGGCAAGAATACAGCATTCATGGCGATCATGACACCAGAAAAAGGCTGAAGGAGATAAACACAGAGAACATCCAACTCCAACTAAGCCAGATATCCAGGGACACAGAGGCTCCCAAAACCTCATCACTGAAGCCGAACTAAAATGACCCCAATGTGGCTCAGGGAAACTTGTGGAAGAGGGGCGGAAAGATTGTTAGAGTCACAGGTTGGGGCATTATGCACAGAGACTTGGCCTACCCCCCAGAACTCTTGACGACCCCCACAATGCATGACCCACATTCCCCATTGATGAGGGTCCCTTTGGAAGAGGGAGGACAGGGAGGAGGATAATGGAACCCAAACTATGAATGTAAAATCAGTATAATAGAAATTAAAAATAAATAAATAAAAAAAGACTAAAAAAAATAAAAAATAAAAAAAGCAGTTAGCTTGCTCGTGAGTAAACAGATCTAAGAGTCAGTTTCTATAATTCCAGGACAATGCCACAGTTGGGCAATGGAGGACTAGAATCTAGTTCTGTGAGACTTGGTAAAGGAGAAGAGTCAGAATAAGAAAAAACAGACTCTATTTTAAAGACAGAAAGAGAAAAAAAAAAAGTGCCAGAAATTCACGAAGGGAGTGATACCGTCACCATGGTCTTGCATTGGCCTCCTCTCTGCTTCCTGGTGGTAGGAATTAGGAGTAATTTAATCCTCTTTTTGTAGGTAGTCAGGGTTACAGGCCCCAAAAGTATATCACTAATTACAAGTCCAGAAAACAGAGTTTAGGGTCTGAATTACAAAAATCCTCAAGATTCACCCATGACTTGCCAAGATGTTGGCTGACCACTAGCCTTTGTGCCCTTTTTTTTTCTCTTTAAAGATTTATTTTTATTTATTTATTTATCAGAGACAGAGAGAGGGAGAAGAAGAGAGAGAGACACAGAGAGAAAGTAAGAATGGGCACACCAGGGCCTCCAGCCACTGCAAACGAACTCCAGACGCATGTGCCACCATGTACATCTAGCTTATGTGGGACCTGGAGAATCAAACCAGGTCCTTAGGCTTCGCAGGAATGCGCCTTAACTGCTAAGCCATTTCTCCAGCCTCCCCATTTTTTTTTTTTTTTTTAAAATCAAGGACCCCCATATACATTCAAAGTATTAAATCCAGTCCACATTGACTTGCCGTCTCATTTCCATCCCCATGGGTGGGACCCCCACATACACTCAAAATAACCAATCTAACCCATTATGACTTGATGACTAATTTATGTCCCTGAGGTTATAAGAACCCCTGGTCCCAGTCACCAAATGGACTACTTACTTCAGTGCGCCTCCCAACTTGATGGGAGATTTCTGTGTTACTTTATAAAAATAGATTTGTTTTTGCTTAACTTCTTTTCTTTTATTATTTTTTTTATAAAAATATTTACTTAGGGCTGGAGAGAGGGCTTAGCGGTTAAGTCACCTGCCTGCCAAGCCTAAGAATGCCCTTTCGATCTCCAGCCAGATGCAAAAGTGATGCAAGTGCACAATGTTGCACATGCCCACAAGGGGGCACACACGTCTGGAGTTTGTTCACAGTGGCTGAGAGGCTGCTGGTGTGCCCATCTCTCTCTCTCTCTGCCTCTTCCTCTCCATCTCTGTCTCTCTCAAATAGGAATAAAAAATATTTATTTATTTATTTATTTATTTTTTTTTTTTTTCCAGGTAGGGTCTCACTCAGTCCAGGCTTACCTGGAACTCCCAGGCTACCTTCAAACTCACAGTGATCCTCCTACAGTGATCCACCACACCTGGCCATATTTATTTATTATTTAGAAATAATTGGCATGCCAGGGCTTCCTGCCACTGCAGAGAAACTCCAGACGCATGGGCCACTTTGTGCATCTGGCTTTATGTAGGTACTGGGGAATTGAACCCTGGTTGTCAGGCTTTGTAAGCCATAGCCTTTAACCACTGAGTCTGAGCCAGTTTGTGGGTCATAAGACAACAAACTCAAGCAAGTCAGTAGCTTTGGGAGTTCTAGTGAACATTGAGTGTCTGGCACTGTAACCACTCAGCCAGGCCCAACCAGAGCTGAGAAAGGTTCCATCACCCTCGAAACCTGCAACAGTGGTCCTTCCTTGCAATCTTTGTTGGAAGAATTCAGATGAGACAGTGGATAGAATTGAAGGTGATTAGAGTTATTACATGGTAAAATGAAGCACTTCAAGGGTGAGAGTGGCTAATGGCTGTAGGACCATTGCCATAAAACACTCTTAAGGGATGAGAATGTACAGTGGCCAACAGCACCATTGTGCTGACTTGTATTGTAGGTAGGCTTCATAATAGTTCTCAAAATCTCTTCAACAGACAGCTTGCCCTGATAGCTGTTTTTCTACCCAGGCGACTGCCAGGCCCATTTGTGGAAACTCTTTTTGGGGGAGATTATGGTATGTCTTTGTTCTTTGCCAGAAGGCCTCTGGTAAGATAGCACTTTTATGACTTTCTGGGACGTTTAGAATGTCATGTCTTCACCCAGGGCCAAAGATATGACTCAGATCCCATTCTTTGGAGTGACCAGATCCCTCTTGTCCCAGTTCCTAGTTGTATAAGCTGCTGGTGATGAGGGAGGGGCACCTCCCCCAACAACTTTCAAACTTACTCATATATAACCAGCTATCTAGCAACAGAATACCTGAAAAGTGCTGGCAGAAAAGATGGGTGACTCATGGAAAAGAAGCCAAACCAAACCGGGCTCCAAGGTGGGGTGGGGATGCAGAAGACCCGTGCAAGATGTGAAAAGACTGGGGTCCTACTTTTAGGACAATCCTCACACGCCTCAAAGTGAGAGCTAAGTGGTTTTTTTTTTTAAGTTTTATTTTTATTTATTTATTTGAGTGAAGAGAGAGAGAACTAGGCAGGTAGAGAGAGAGAGAGAGGGAGAGAGAGAGAGAATGGGCATATCAGGGCCTCCAGTTGCTGCAAATGAACTCCAGATGCTTGCATCCCCTTGTGCATCTGGCTTACATGGGTCCTGGGGAATTGAAACTGGGTTCTTTGGCTTTTCAGGCAGGCACCTTAAGCACTTAGCCATCTCTTTAGCCCAAGAGCTGGGATTTTTTTAAAAAATATTTTTATTTATTTAATTAAGAAGAGAGAGAGAGAGAGAGAGAGAAACACGAACACAGAAAGAGAGTGAGTATGGGCATGCCAGGGCCTCTTGCCACTAATCATGAACTCTGGATGCATGTGGCATTTTGTGCATCTGGCTTTACATGGGTACTGGGGACCAAAACCTGGCCATTAGGCTTTGTAAATGTGCGGGTTAATAAGTCTGGGGTCCCAGCAATCATTAGAGTCACAGAAATTACTGGGACATTCTGGCACTGGAACAGGCTTTAGCACAGAGGCAATTCTTTTGGGTTGTAAATAACTTCCCAAACCACAACCTGGTAAGGTCACCTGCAGTGTCCTCCCTGGGAAAACAAGTTGTTGCAGTCAGGTTTTGCTGGCAGAAAACATCTGACCAAGAGCAGCTTGTGGGGAAAAAAAAAAAGTTTTGTTTTGGATTGCAGACTGGAGGGGAAGCTCCATGAGGGCAGGGGAAAACAATGACATGATCAGAGGGTGGATATCACCTGGGCAACATCAGATGGACAACAGCAACAGGAAAGTGTGCCAAACACTGGCAAGAGGAAGCTGACTATAACACCCACAATCTGCACCCCCCCCAACAATACACTGACCCCAGGAGTGTTTAATTCTCAAATTGCCATCAGCTGGGTACATGGCATTCAGCACATGTAAGTTTATGGGGGACACCTGAATCAACACACAAGTCAACAAAGGAAATAGCCTTGTTACATTCTTTTCCTTTCTCCCTTCCCCCATTCTCTGTCCTGCTTGTCCCTTCCTTTAAATATCCAGAGCAGATGCTTCTGGGCATGGCAGCCTCAAATCCGCGGAATGGGCAGGCTGTCCTCTGTTTACTTGCTCTCTGATGAAGAACAGCCTGCTGTTGAGATCATATGTTCTCTCTCTCTTTATTTTCATGTCCTCTAATTGGTTTAGCCCCAGCTCTGATCCAATAGCAACCATGTGCCTTTAACCACTGAGCCATCTCTCCAGCCCCTGAGAATTGGTTTTTTGGTGAGAGTGACACTGGAAGTGTCAGTAGTGGTCTGTCAATCTGTCTGACTCTGGGTATAAGGACTGAGGTTGAAACTGATTTATCCTGGGAGTCTGAGAAAAGGAGCAATCACAGATGTGAAGCTTGAATTTAATCTGTCACAACCCTAGCATAGCAGAAAGCCCTGGGGAGGCAGCTGTAGACAATGGGATAGCCAGATGTTGACAAGTCAAAAAGTATAGGCACAAGTTGGCAAGCTGGCCCCGCCCTCAGTTGCTGGAAGCACAGCTCACCACTGAGCATAGATAGCCCTGGAGTTTGATGGCCCGGGAGCTAAGCTCTCTGCTGTTTACTGCTGTAGAACCTGAGAATGTATGAGTTTTGGGGGTCTAACCTGACACCCTCAGCCACATTCCTCCAGCTGACTAGTTAAGGCAGGCAATCTTCAAAGTCCAAAGACAGATCCTCTGCTGGTATGGAGCTCAGTCATTGTGTCTCACACTCCTAACGAAATTGAGAGATCCCTCTCAGATAGAATAGTAGCCACCCTAAGGGGCCATAAGCTGAGGAGTCTTGGGGAGTGGGTGGGTGCAAGAAGCTGCCCAGCCCACAGAGTGCAAAATTAAATGCAGGCAGCAGAGGTACTTTCCCAAGGAAGGGAAACCACAGAAGTGAGGACAGATCTGATAGACAATGGACACTTGTTCAATACGGGCACAACACCAGCATCAAACACAGGACATAGAAGAGTCCACAAGTTGAGCTAACCCATCTTTCCTCCCCTGTCCCTAGAACCAGCTATCTAGAACCCAGAAAAGCTGTTCCACCACTCCACCTTTTATTGATTATTTGGGTTTATTTACTGGGGTTTTCTCCTTTTTCTTTGCATCATGCATTGAACAGCATTTTGACTAAATATTTGAAATGTTTATACTTTTTAATTAGTTATCATCTATTCCTCTAATTTTGTTATGTACTTTTTATTATTGGGAAATACTTTTTCTTTTTTTCTTTTTTGGCACCTATATTTTCCATTTTCTCTTTACTATGCTTTTACTAGTATTTTTTAAACATGGTTTCATTTTTTTCCCTTTTTATATATAATTTTGTTTATAAGCTTTCTCGTGATTAGGAAATCTTTCTTTTTTTTTTTTTTTTTTGTATTGTCTTTAGTTCAGTTCTTTTTAAAATCTTTCCTAATATCTTGTTCTTTTCTATTCCTCTTTATAACATTCTTTTCCACTTCTCTTCTTTAACATATAACATTGCTTCCCCTCTATTTTCCCTGGCAATGTCTACTTTATATCATTCATTTACTAGTTCTACATTTATCCCAAATAAATTTTGACTTCACAAAACATTCTATATTTTCTCATCTTCTAGTTTTATGGTCATTGTTGTTAGGGAGCTGTAATCCTTTTTTTTTTTTTTTTTTGGAGAGAGACAGAGAGAGAGGGAGAGGAAGACAGATAGAGATGGGCAGGCATGCCAGCAGCCTCTCAGCTGCTGCAAATGAAATCCAGATGCGTTCGTTTTCCCCCTTGTGGTCAAGTGCAGCATTGCGCCCTTGTGTCACTTTGCATCTGGCTAAACGTGGGACCTGGAGATTGGAACTGCTGTAGATTGGAACCAGTATTTTTAGGCTTAGGAGGAGGCGCCTTAACTGCTAAGCCATCTCTTCAGCCCCTGTAATCCTTTTTAAAAGATATTTTATTTTATTTTATTTTATTTGTTTTTTTGAGGTAGGGTCTCACTCTAGCTCAGGCTGACCTGTAATTCACTATGTAGTCTCAAGGTGGCCTCAAATTCATGGTGATCCTCCTACCTCTGCTTCCCAAGTGCTGGGATTAAAGGCATGCGTCACTATGCCTGGCTTAAAATACATTTTATTTTTATTTATTTGAGAGAGAGAGAGAGAGAGAGAGAGAGTAAAAGATAGAGAGAGAGGCCACTGCAAACAAACTCCAGACACATAGGCCACAAAATTGTGCATCTGGCTTACGTGGGGAATTGAACCTGGGTCCTTTGGCTTTGCAGGCTTAGCCTTAACAAGCCATTGCTCCAGCCTTCTCTCTCTCTTCGAGGTAGGGTCTTTCTCTCTAGCTCAAGTTGACTTGCAATTTACTATGTAGTCTCATGCTGGCCTTGAACTCACAGTGATCCTCCTACCTCTGCCTCCCAAGTACTGGGATTAAAGTTGTGTGCCACCATGCCAGGTGGCCATCTTTTGTTTTAATAAAGTTTTAAATTAATTAATTAATTTTTTATTTTTTGGTTTTTCAAGGTAGGGTCTTGCTCTAGCTCAGGCTGACCTGGAATTCACTATGTAGTAGTCTCAGAGTGGCCTTGAACTCTTGGCAATCCTCCTAGCTCTGCCTCCTGAGTGCCCAGATTAAAGGAGTGTACCACCATGCCCAGCCATCTTTTTTTTTTTTTTTTTTTTTTAATGATTTTGTTGAAAACACCTACTATGCCTTTGGTGTGAAATTCTTCTTTTTCTACTATCCCTTGAATTCTTATGTTTCATCTTTTCATAGTGTCCTGAATATCTTGAAATTCCCATTCATACCTTCCTATTATTTTGTCTTTCTCTTTGTTGAACTATATTAGATCTGCCAGCTGGTCTCCTAGCTTAGATATTCTGTTCCCTCCTTCATCCATTCTACTAGAGAGATTTTCTACAGAGTTTTTAATTTCACTGACTATGTTCTTCATTGCTAGTATTTCTGACTGGGTTTTCTTTATTCTTTCTATTTCCATATTTAAGTCTAGTATTGACCTCCTTATTTCATTAAATTGGTTTCCTGTGTGTTCTTTGAATCCTTTGATTTCCTTTTTGAGGTCTTTGAGCCCTTTCATTTCCTCTTTGAGTTCTTTGAACATGTTTATAATCATTCTTTTGAAATCTTTCTCAGGCATTTCCTCTCATTCAGTCTCACTGAAGGTCATTTCTGATACACTAATACTTTTTGGTGGATTTATATTGTCTTGATTTTTTGTGTTTCTTATATTATAATGTAGGGAATTTTGCATCTTGGATTAATTTAATGCTTGAGTTTTCTAATTATCTGCAGTAATATTAGATGTATCAATCAATCTGATATTATATATCACAAAAGTAATCACAAAAGTGACCCTAGGTGTTGGGTTTGCCTGCTATGAGAGTATTCAAGTGGGCTGAATGGAATAGAATACAGTCAGATTCTAAAAATTTAACTAAACAATGTACCCATTCAATACAGCAAAGAGTATTTGTGCAAAAGTAGGTGTTATGACAAACAGATCCTTAATACCATCACAGTCCCTAAGGATGTGTGTTGCTCCACACCCTTAATCCTGTCAACTGGGAGGCTAAGATTTCTGGTCTGTAGAGGGTTCCAAGGTCAGTTTGTGACCCAGTCAGACCCTTTCCCAATGAATGACAGAAGAGGAAACAAAGGCACTATAAATCAGGAAGCACCAAACGAGCACCCCCAAATATAGCTTATTTATGAGTGTCAGATCTGACCATCCATCAGGTTTAACATATAATTTACCCTGACATGGAAAGTGCAATTAGTCTTTCCAATGCAAATGTATACACTGGGTTTATTTGGTGGGTACTGATCTGGTGTAATCCCAGTTACCTTTTGGGACGGTTTTGGTCTCAGCTATGCTGTACGGCTGCTTGGATCCTTCTTTGCTGTGTTTTGGGCTCAGGAAGGCCGGCTGCGTCTGTGGGTCACTGCTTTAATGGCGCTGGGTGCTGGGTAGGTGAGCTTTCTTCCCCAGGTCTCTGGTGCTTGCTGGCGCTTGTGCTGGCGGTGGGGGAGGGGAGGCTGGGAATGGTGACTGAAGTCCGTCTGCTCGTCCACACGATCCTCTTCCTCACAAGCCGCTTCGTTGGTCTCTGCCGTCCTCCTTCCACGTTTCTTGAGTTTGTGAGGAGGCCGGTGTGACTGGAGAATCCCCTCACCTGGCTTTAAAATCCTGCGGCTCAGGCAGACCCTGGCGGCTGCTGCCGCGTGGAACTCACTGCCACTGCTGGAGCCGCTTCTGCCCGCTTCTGTGGGCTCTAGATGCTCTGGGTCTCTCCTACTTCTCTGCTGCGGTTGATAATTTCCTGTACACCTCACTTTTTAGTAGAAGAGTGTATTTTGCTCGTTTTTTTTTTTTTTTCTTTTGCCCCTAGCCTGTTTTGGCATGGTTCCTATGCCGCCATCTTAACCGGAAGTCTCTCTCTATTTTTTTTGTAATTAAGAAATTATTTATTTCTTTGCACACGTGTGTGTGGAGGGACATGCTAGTGCCTCTTGCCACTGCATACAAACAACAGACACTTGCACCACTTTTCATGTCTAGCTTACATAGGTGGCTTGAGAATTGAACATAGGCCAGAAGGTTTTGCAAGCAAGTGCCTTTAACTGTTGAACCATCTTCCTGACCATACTTTAATATTTAAAAAAATTTTTTTTTTATTTTATGTAAGAGAGAGAAAGGGGGGAGAGAATGGGTGCTCCAGGGCCTCCAGGCATGCAAATGAACTCCAGATGCATAAACTCCCTTGCGCATCTGGCTTATGTGGGTCCTGGAGAGTGAACCAGGATCATTTGGCTTTGCAAGCAAATGCCTTAACCACTAAGAAATATCTCCAGCCCTGCTTTAATATGTTTAAAGTACGTTTTTTTTTTTTTTTTTTAGTTTTTCAAGGTAGGGTTTCACTCTAGCCCAGGCTGACCTGGAACTATGTAGTCTCAGGGTAGCCTTGAACTCTTGGTGATCCTCCTACCTCTGCCTTCCCAGTGCTGGGATTAAAGGCGTGCGCCACCACACCTGGCTTTTTTAAAGTGCGTTTTTACATATTGTATGGCTGTGATGTTGTTGCTGTAAGATAACATGAGTTTTCTACTCCTTGAGTGGTACTGGGAATTGAGCCCTCGAGAATAGGCTGTTCAATTAGAGGATCACAAATAAAGCTAGCAGAGATATCCAAACCAACAGATGCACGGAAATACAAGAAATAGTAAAAGCCAAGGCAACATGACTTCTACAAAAACTGTAATTCTTCAGCTACTCATTTCAAATATAGTCAAGTAGGCAAAATGCTGATTGAGAACATCAGCAGCATGGATGAAAAAGTAGCAACATACAAGAAATATTTGGCAAGAACCTTGATAAAAAAAGAATAAAAATAAATAAATAGTAAAAGGGTAAAAATGAGTATTATCACAATGTGTAAGAACACTGAAACACAATGAAGAGACCAATCCTAAGTATCCACAGGTTAGAAGAGGGAACTGAGATGATTACTAAAAGCAAAAGCAAAAAAAAAAAAAAAAAAAAAAATCAATAAAAAAAATCAATTTAGTGAAATTATAACCCTAACCCTAAATTTAGAGAAAACAATAGACATCTGAAGACAAGCAGTATTGAGAAACCCAAACACATTACTGGAGAAGAATCTCTCCACCACATATTATAGTCAAGATGTTAAAAATACAAAGCAAGGGTCTTGGGAGAAGGCTTAGCAGTTAAAGACACTTGCTTGCAAAGCCTGTTGGCCCAGGTTTAGTTCCCCAGGCCCTGGTACAACAATATTCTCATTCTCTCTCTCTCTCTCTCTCTCTCTCTCTCTCTCACACACACACACACACACACACACACACACACACACACACAAATAAATACATTAAAATACAAGGCAAATAAGCAATATTCAAAGCTGCAATAGGAAATATCAACTTACCTACAAGAGTACACACATCAGAATAATACCTGATTTATTTTAGCAGCAACTCTAAAAGCCAGGAAAGCAAGGAATGATATATTTTAAGCCCTGAAAGCAAATAACTGACAGCCACAATGACTGTATCTAGCAAAGCTAGCTCCTAAAATTGATGGACAAATAAAGGCATTTCAAGACCAGCACAAAGTAAGCAGTTTGGATAACCAAGACAACATTGCATAAAGTACTTAAGAGAGCAGTGCACAGAGGTAGATGAAAGACAGTCACAATCCCAAGAGTACAGGAAAGAATAAATATCATAAGAGGAATAGATGAACAAAAGAGAGTTAGGGAGGAATCTGTCAGGTACAAAACAGTGATCCAACAAACCTGTAGTACTCATAGGGGAGAAAGAAAAGAATAAATAATAATCCAACCAACCAGAAAAAGAATAAGTCAAATCCCAGGAATTTGTTAACATTTCTTAACTTCTTAAATGTGCATGGCCTCACTTCACCAACATAGAGACCCAGACTGGCTTATTGGATTAAAAGA
Source organism: Orientallactaga sibirica (assembly GCA_036365145.1). Classification (NCBI taxonomy): domain Eukaryota; kingdom Metazoa; phylum Chordata; class Mammalia; order Rodentia; family Dipodidae; genus Orientallactaga; species Orientallactaga sibirica. The sequence continues at coordinate 21,881,068 of JAEOAD010000011.1, forward strand.
CTAGATCTAGTGTCTCCAAGAAATCCACATCATTGGCAGATCCACGGAGTGTGATGTGAATCCCAGGATAGAAAAGAACTCATCAAGTAAATGAAAGCCAAAAACAAGCTAACACAGCTATTCTGACATCTCATGCGTTAGGCTTCAAACCACAATGAGTCAAAAGAGGTAAAAAGTCTACCCCATATTAATAAAATCAACAATTCATCCAGGAGCTCAAATAGTTGTTAAGTGTATATGTACAGAATGTTGGTGATCCCAGTTTCATCAAACACACACTAATGATCATATAACATGTGTTAGGTCCTGATATAATGATAGTGGGTAACATTCTTATTTTTACATAGATCATCCAAATTAAAATCAACAAAGTTCAAGTAAACCTATACTATAGATCAAAGGATGCCTACAGAACATTCTATCCAACAGAAAGAGAATGCATTATTATTCTAAGAAGTCCACAAAACCTTCTGTAAAAATTAAAAAAAAAAAACATTCTTGATTGTGAAGCAAGTCTTAGCAAATACAAAAGAACAGGAAGGTTTTTTTTTCTTTTTGTATCTTCATAAGATCATAGTGGAATAAACATAGAAATCAAGAGAAGCTGAGCAGGAAACATGGTCCAGTGAATAAGGCTCTTATCTGCAAACCCTAACAGCCCTGGTTCAATTCCGCAGTACCCATGTAAAGCCAGATTCAAAGTAGTGCATGCATGTGGAGTTTATTAGCAGTGGCTGCAGGCTCTGGCATGCCCATTCTCTCTCTCTCTTTCTCTGCCTGTCTTTTTTCTCTCTGCTTCTCTTTGCATTCAAATAAAGAAATAAAATTTAATTTAAAAAAAGAGAAGCTATGAGGGATTGGGAGGGTATAGTCCCTACGAGAGAAACTACCACTGTAGTTTGGCTACATAGATATGTTGTGCCCATCAAATTGTCCTCTAAATATGTATGTTTATGCCCATACATTAAGGTTTCTCTCATATTTGGTTAGAGAAGCTTCTTTTTGAAGATGACAATGGCTACTGAGGAGTCTAAAAATTTGTCATAATGCTGAGAATAAGTGATTGTGGAGGGCTCAGTGCTAAATAAACCAGGTAAATCACCCAGTCCAAGGCTCAGGGAACATTGTGGAAGAGAGACTGGAAAGAATGTAAGAGCCAGAGGCTGAGGAGGAGTGCAGTGAAATGCTGTCTTTCAGACATGACATGGCTGTCGCATTCACACCCTCACAATGACTGTCATAACCTGCACAAGACCCACACAGTACTGGGCCCATCAACATTCTGTCATGGATGATGGAGGGGGTCATGAGGCCCTTACTCCTCCCTAGGGAGTTCATGGTAGCTGGGGGAGTGAGAGACATTTTCTGCAGTGATACAGCCAATGGAGGGATCCATGTGATCTGGTAAACAATCCCCTACCTAGGCTCATGCAGGCAACCCCAATTGACCTCAATGAGAGTCTCACACACACACACACACACACACACACACACACACACCAAAAAGATATCAAACTAGACACTGGGAGACAGATGGGGTTCAGTGGAAGCAGGATGGAGATGGGGGTCAAGAGAAAGTAATGGGAGGGGATTATGATCAGAACATATTATTATACATTATAGAAAAGGAATATCATATTCTATAATGAAGTTGATTTCATCCCAGGGATGCAAGGTTGGTTCAGCATATGTGCAAATCCATAAATGTAATGCAACATATAAATTGACTTAAGGACAGAAATCACAAAATCTTCCCAATAAACACAGGCTTTTGAATAAGATCAACATGCTTTTGTGGTAAAAACTTTGAAAAAACTAGAAGTAGAAGGAACATATTTCAACATAAAAACCTATGATGGGGGAGGAAGTCATGAGCCCTAGATGGGTAATGTCTGCTGGCGACTGGTTAAATGCATACATTATTCTCACCAAACTGCCCAGTAAACACTTCTCTTAATGTTCATACCTATATCTCACTTTTGGTTAGAGAAGCTTCTCTTTTCAGATGGTGGTGACCTCTGGGATGACTCAAAAGGCACATAGTGCTGAGAAGAAGTGACAGAGGAGTGTTCAGCACTGAAACATCTTGATCACACCTTCCAAGGCTCAGGGTCCATTGTGGAAGAGGTGGAGGAAAGAATGTAAGAGCCAAAGGAAGGGTAGGAATGCTTACAATGCATTCTTCCAGACACAAAATGGTCTGGATATCCATGACCTCACAGTGCCTGGTATTACCTACACAAGACCCTCATAATAGGAGGAAAAGTTGATGACATTAAAATAAAAGAGAGACTAATTGAGAGAGGGAGGGGATTAATGGAAAGTGGAGTTGCAAAGGGGAAAGTGAGGTGGGAATGGTTTATTGTTTATAATTATGGAAGTTGTCCATAAAAATTTATTTAAAAGAAGAAGTGATACAAATGACCAATAAATATTTGAAAAAGTGTTCAACATTGTTAGCCATCAAGGAAATGCAAATTGAAACTACTTTAAGATTTTTATTTCACCTGTGTCAGAATGACTATCATTAAACCAAATGACAACAAATATTGGGGGGTGTAGAGAAAGTAGAACCCTAATCCATTCCTAGTGGAAATGTAAACTGGCACAGCTACTATGGAAGTTAGTGGGAAGTTCCTAACAAACCGAAAATAGAATTCCCATATGATCCAGCTATATTACTCCTGGGAATGTATCCAAAGGACTCGAAGTCAGCATCACAGACTCACTTGTCCATCAAAGTTTACTGCTGTATTATTCACACTAGTGAAGAACTGAACAAGTTTAGATGTTCATCCACACATGAATGGATAACAAATGTGGCAATATACACAATGGACTTTAATTTAGCCATCAAGAAAACTGAATAATGACATTTGATGAAAAGTGGATGTAACTAACAGGAAATCTCAGTTAAGTGAAATGAATGAGACTAGGGAAGGAGAGAGGAGAAAATAAGAGAGAAAGAGAGAGAGACAGAGAGGGAGGAATGGAATTCACGTGATACAAAAGCAGAAGAGAAATGGATCTATTTGGAGGGAGGAAAGACACCAGTAAGAGCAGGATAAGAAGGATAGACAAGGGAAGTAGGAGAGGGGAATAAGAGCAAAGTATAGGCTTGGGGAGATGGCTCATTGGTTACAGGTGCTTGCTTGCAAGCCTGCTGACCTGAATCCAGTCCTCTCAGCACCCACACACAGCTGTCACCAAATGGTACCCATGTCTTCGATCCCCATTTGTTTCTGGCAAGGGAGGCAGAGTCAGGAGAATCCAGAAGAAATAAAGAATGAGGGCATTTAGTCACCAAAACTAAAACATCAACAGTACAAACTGATTACAAAGAGATGGCTTAGATTGTTCAGCTGCACTGGCATTTATCCTTCAGTGCACAGTGGTCAAGTGATACATGATGTCAATGTGATATCAGAGCTGAGTCACAGGCCCACATACACTCAACATGACTCTTCAAAGAGTTCCTTTTCTATTTCTATGTCTTCTCTCTCTCTTTTGAGGTAGGGTTTTCACTCTAGCTCAGGTTGACCTGGAATTCACTTTGTAGTCTCAGGGTGGCCTTGAACTCACTGAGATCCTCCTACCTCTGTCTCCCGAGTGCTGGGATTAAAGGCATGCGCCACCATGCCTGGCTTCTTTTGTGAATTTTTTTTTTTTTTGGCTTTCTATTTCTATTTCTTATGTCCTTTTCCTGAGCTCTTGTGTGTCTTCCCATCCCCAGAAGACAGGCTTCTTTGGAGAGTCTGGTTTTTCTCACATGATTAGTTGTGGGTTCTTGCTGTTCCCAGGGGTCGTTGGCCACCAATGTCCTGGGCGCAGGAGGAGTTTGGGGGAAGAAGCAAGGTCCTGGAATGGGTGAGTGCAATGGGCAATGCACACCTGGGAGGCAGTCTAATGGATAGCATGCTCTCCAGTATTCAACAGGGGACTGGGTTTATAAATACTTGAGAAAGGCTGAGAAGGTACACACAGAGGATATGGCGATTGGATACATAGTTTAGGGGTTGCTATCTAGTTGGTTGAAAGGCAGAAGTGCAAGGGAGATAGTGGCGGGAAAAGCTACGTAACTTCAGAGTTGCCAGGGAGGAGCTGTAAGGGAGATAACAGGAATGGTGGACAAGCTACGTGACTTCAGCCACATAAGGGTTTCTTGGGCAGCTAGCCACAAGATCAGGAACTGTGGGGAGCAGGCAAAGCCTGACTATGGAATGGTCAGATGCTTTTGGGATCAAAGGGGGGAGGGCCTCTCCAGTTCTGCCCACTCTGGGCGATGACAGGGCACACTACAACCTTACCCGAGGGCAGGGAGGGCCAGTCACTGTCGCCAGGGTGGGTTCCCGATGATAAGGCCAGCTGTAACCCTGACAGCCCAAGGTCCCAGGCCATGTCCAACAGCTCAGGCCAGCTTCCTCACAGTCCCAGCCCATTTTTAGCAATGCCCAACAATTACTGTAAGTCGTTGATATGTAAAAAGTGCACCTCCTTTAAAATTAATGTATTTGATGCATCAGAGTGCCTAGTGTGCCTGAGGCCTTGGGTTCAATCACCAATACCAAATATATATATATAATTTTAAAAATGTATTTAGTCCCTGGAACTCTAAAAATTCTTCTTGAGAATGACAATGGAATGAAATCAAACCAAGTTTTTTTTTGCATTACAGATGATGTCCACAATTATATAAGTTAGAAAACCTGACAACAATAGAAATGAATTTCCAGTTACCAAGGAAGCAAAAACGCCTAGATAAACTTGGGAACTCTTTTATACCAAAATTCACACAAATCCTGTTTTCACAAAATTCTTAATTTTTGGAGGGAAATCACTCTCTTTTCTAAATAGTGCATCTGAGCAGGCAAGAGCTTCCATAATCATGTGATCTAAAGTATTTATTTGCAGAGAATGAGAGAGGTCAGGATTCCTACCATTGTGTCGAAAGCCTCTATATTGTGGCTTTCTTAAGAGGGCAATTTATGGCCATCACATTTTTATGTAGAGTTTGAAAGTTGGAGTAGAAATGGTCTTTGTTTCTTTGGCTGTATCACAGAGGCCAAAATTCCCTGGGTTGGAATGTCTTCATGGTGTGAGCCTCATCACGGATGAGCTGGTGAGGAAACCCTTGAAGTACTCACCTCTGGCCACTTTTAAGCCAGCTAGAGGGAAGTTGCTTGCCAATATTTAAACCCACTTCCTGACTCAAAGCAAAATTTTCAGTGGACTTTATGACAACATGGCTTTTGTGTCAGGCATGGTGTGGTACATGCCTTTAATCCCAGCACTCGGGGGGCTGAGGTAGGAGGATTGCTGTAAGCTTGAGGCCAGCCTGGGCTAGAGTGAGACCCTACCTTGAAAAAACAACCAAAAATGTGGATTTTAATGCATCATATGGGAGCACTCTGAGCCCTTGTAGATTAGCCAAGAGGCCACACCTGATAAAAGGTCTGGCCATTGGCACACACCATACCTGTCTGAGCCTCTCCCCTGGAAGCCTCTGTCATTTGTCACTGGGAGTCACCATCTGAGCTCAGGGGTCTCTGAACCCCAGGCAGATGTGTGGCTGAAAGTGTTCTGTTCTTGTGTCTTAGGCAAAACTACAAAGGGTATGTGTATGTATCTTAAACATTTAGTAGCTCATTCTGGGCTTTTAATTTCTTTTGAAATGTGATGTCTTTGTTAGATTAATTTAAGTCAAAGTAACACATTTAGAACCATACCTGTAATCTCAGCATTTGGGAGATGGAGGCAGGAGAATCATAAGTTTGAGGACATTTTGGACCACATAGCAAGTCCCTGTCACAAAATCCAAAGGAGAGGGATGTAGCTCAATGGTAGAGCCCTTGCATAGCATGTGCATGGTCAGGCTTCATCCCTCAATAGCGTAAGAAACACACACACACACTCACACACACTCAACAGATTTAGATTAAAAGTTTATTTGTCAGGCTGGAGAGATGGTTTAGTGGTCAAGGAACTTGCCTGCAAAGCCAAAGGACTCAGGTTTGATTCCTCAGGACCCTATTGTTTGAGACATACAGAGTCTCAAATACCAACTATGCAATTTTATGACTATAAATCAGAAAGGTGTGTAGCAAAATTTTAGAAAATACAGCCAACATCCCAACATTTTTACCCTCTATCTTTCATTACATTTTTTTTTTCCCCTGAGGTAGGTTCTCATTCTAGCCCAGGCTGACTTGGAATTTACTATGTACTCTCAGGCTGACTTCAAACTCACAGCGACCCTCCTACCTCAGCCTTCTGAGTGCTGGGATTAAAGGCATGTTCCACCACGCCTGGCCTACAGAATATACCTTCAGAAGTGCACATTCTCCAGAAGGTAGGCCAGCCGAGAATACATTTCCAATATGCCTAGAACTGTGCCCTTGGGTGGTTTCTTGGTGTCTTTGAAGCCACCTGAGGGTATGGCCGCTGGCAATGACCACAGGCAAGCCCAGGCCAGGTTGATGTGCTCCGGAGGATCTGTGAACTCCTGCTTGCATCTCTCCTTGGCCAAGGCCAGGGTGTCTCACTTAAGTATGAGGCTATTGCCTCCATGGTTGACTGGAGGGAGACAGTGTAACAGTCATCTCAGACCATTGCTCTAAGGGTGTCTTTAGAGAGATATCAAGTTTGAGATATAGGAAAAATTTCTTTCCTCCAACTCATCCCAACCCTTCCCAAGTTCCAGCAAAGCAGCAGCAGTGAAAAGGCAACATTAGCGATTTTGCATCACAGGACAGCTGGCTTGCTGGGAACTACATTCACAACCAACATTTCAAGATTTAATTGTGCATGGCTGAAATCCAGGCAGAAATATGCTAAATTCTCATTTTAAAAAGGAACCTTCAGAGCTCCTAGACTGGCATCTTTATGGATAAAAACAGAGAAGCTGGCTCACCTGAGGATTTATTTTCTTTTTCTTTCCTTTCCTCCTCCTTTACCCTCTTCCTCCTTCTCCTCTTCCTTCTTTTTTCTTTTTTTTTTTTTTTTTGATAGGGGTCTCATAATGTAGCTCAGGCAGGCCTGAAATTCGCTATGTATCCAGACTAGTCTTGGACTTTCAATCTCCTTGACTTTTCTCCTAGGTGCTGCTCCTATAGATGTGTGCTACCATGCCTGGCTTTTATCCAAGGATTTTTACTTTTACTTAAGGAAATCGAGACATCAAATACACTTTCTAAAGATTTCATGGAAAATGTGTTGTGGGCTGTGTGTGTGTATTATATGTGGTGTAGTGTAAGCATGTGTGTGTGCAGATGTTCATGCCGAGTATCTTGCATGTGGAGTCCAGAGAAGAGTGTGTCACTCATCTACATGTTTCCTTAAGACAAGGTCTCTCCCTGAATCAGAATGTGGCTTTATTGTAAGTATACGTTACTGTCTCCTGAAGAATTGGCTTTGGGGAGACATGTTTTGTTTTGTTGACAGTCTCACTATAAGGCCCAGGCTGGCCTTAAACTTAGGTTCTTTCTGTCTCAGCTTCCTGAGGACTGGGATTACAGACATGTGCCACCATGCTTGGGTGGAGGAGGTCTTCGTTTCCATGGAAAAAAAAACTTTATAAAATCAGGATGGAGAACTTGACTTGCTGTTTGCATCACCTGGGATGTTTTTGCTTCCATGTCCACTTGAAAGACAGGATTGCTAACCCAACCTCATGGGTACTCTTCCACAGGTGGAGTTCTAGAATTCTGTGACAGGACCACAGGTCTAAAGTCCCTTTAAGATTTAGATCGGACTATGACCTGACACTTTACTGTTGCCATCCGCTAGACTTCCCAGCATGTCAACCCAGAAACAGTAGAAGCAAAAATACCTGGTTCCACAGGGACCATCATCATTTACCGTCCATACATTCTTTTTCTGTAAAACAATGACAGTTTAGCTGAGAAAGAAGTATGCTCTGCTTGAGGAAGGATATAGAACAGAGAAGTTTATTTTACACCATCCGTCCATGAAAACAATTGCCATAAACCAGTGCAAAATGTGCAACAGAATCACTAAGTGTGTCTTAGCTCTGAGAGCCCAAACTGGTGATTTCCTCTCCTGCTCCTTGGCTGGGCAGGTGTGCCCTGGGCTGACGCAACCCTCGGTTTGTAACCCAGACAAAAACATTCAACCAAATTTGTAGCAGGTTATTATTTTTTTAAAACAATTCATACCAGAATGTATACAAGGGACTGGGAAAACTGTATCGAATGAATGATAAATGATCAGTGCTTAAAGTAAATACGAGGGCCAGCACGGGCGGGCAAGAATCCACAGTTTTCAATAAATACGAGTGTAACAAGCATGGGTATGTCTCAACTGGTGGAATTAGTCTGCATAATAATTCAGCATCATACAAAATCTAGCAGGGCGGTGGAGCAGTGATTGGCGAAATGTTCATAATAACTTAGGCTCTTGAGCGAGAGTCTGCGGTTAACACATTCTGTGATTTCCAAGGCGTTGTCAGTTCTCTGCTTTCTTCCTCCTTGGCCAGCCCTCCAAGGAGGAGAGCGGTGAAGCTGGCCAGCTTGGTGGTGGCATCCTGTGAGGAAGGACATTTGCCCGAGAGCCAACCATCAGGGTCCAGTGTACTCGATACCAAGTGGCAAATTGGGACTTAATTGACAACAACTGTGCAAAATGCGCGTCTCTCCATTTTCCAAGAAACCAGTGTCTGTAACTCCTGCCCCAGAGAGCAGTGGTGGCCTCTGGGACACTCCCTGTCACCCCAAATGCCAAGCAAACAAGAGCACATCTCAAGGACTCACACGCTGGGGAAGCTTCTGTCATTGACTGCCTGGCGCCTTGCTGATGGACAGTTAGCCAGGGCCTTCTTGTCAAAGGCCTCAGGCAGGCTAGAACTATTGCTTGAAAAACTAGAAAGAACCTAGTGAGAAAGAGATGGTCGTAGTGAACATGTGCGAAGCAAGTTTCTTCCTCTAACACCTTGCGCCCTCCCCCCAACCAGGTGACACCCACAGGACATTAGCAAGATGTCCTTGGGCAGAAAAGGTCATGCATTTGTTTTCAGTGGCCTCACCCAGTGGTTTCCCCCACTAAATTGCTAAATCCACGCATGCTCCAACATGCCTGGGGCTCATCCCAGGAGATGTGGCAATACAGTTGGTGGATGATCCACTAAGCCAGAGCCCAGTGAAAGAAGACGCAAGGAGATTTCTCCATCTCTGGACGAAATGTAATAAAATGGGAAGTCCCCTCGAAGATCACACAACCCCCACCCCAAGCCCAGCAACCTAGGAATCACCTCCAAACAAAATCTTCCCAAACACTCCCTGCCATCAGTGGACCCTCTCCTCTGCTTCCTCCATAGTCTCAGGTCATACATAAATTAGGGTATCTTCCATGAAATAACTTAAAAAAAAGGAGAAGGGATTGTAGTAAGTTGTGCCTGGCTTGGGCCAGTTAGCAGCCAGTTTTGTTCTAGAACCTCAGTCACTGTTCAAAAATGGAGCTTGAAAATTCACGCGGATGTTGGACGTCTTCACATGGAGAAGGCAGGGAGGGGTGGGCGGGCAGGTGACAGGGGTGTGATGGGAGGTAGGACCAAGGATGTAGGGGAACAAGGGAGGTGGCAAAGGAGAGCCTGGGCCTCCACACAGGAACAGAGGCCTTGTGGAGATCACGGGAGAGACTGACGCCGCGGCCCTGGGAGGGGCCCGCATGACTCGGGGTGCGGTGCGGCAGGGTCTCGTATTGCACAGAAAAGAAGGATCTAGGCCTTGGCATGTGGCCTGGCGGATCAGTGGTCCCCACACATGGGCAAGTTCACAAAAGTGAACACGTTGAACTCCGTCATGATGGAGAAGCACAGGAACACGCCATACAGGAAGAGGCACCCGCACCCCAGTTTCTTGTCCAGCTGCCATTTGTTCAGGTGAACACCAAACACCTGCAACACACAGAATGGGTCAGAGGGCTCCGGGAGGAGGAATGGGAGAAGGGCTGCTTGTGGTGGACCAGGCAGGGTGCCGGGCCCTTCTTGGGCTACAGTGTATCCATTTCTCAGAAGGCAGAACGTAAAAATGTCAAAATCCAGCAGAGAGGAAGGTGGAGCCTGCAGGTGAAGGTCACCCCTCTTTAACAAAAATGACAGGCCCAACTCACAAAGTTCCCTTGGCCTCTGGCCCCACAGCCCTCTGTGTGCAGTAGGTTGGGCCTTCTCCATCTTGCCTTAACAGGTTCTGCTGCTCCCAACCCCTACCCCCACACCATGCACGCCCTTCTCAAGTGGTGGCCTCACCCGGCAGCTTACCACTGTCTTCCCACTAACATTCTCATTGAAGGTGAGGGACGTGGTTTCTCTGACCCCCATGGCTGCTTCTAAACTGTTATTTCTCCCCTCACACATTGCGTGTGAGGGGAGTGTGGCACCTCACATTATCTCAACCAGCAATTCCTCTCTATCCTTCTTGGTTGCTGTAAACCATGCAACACCCTGGTCATCTCTGTTGGAGCTGTCTGTCCCAGCTCACCACCACAGCCCAGCAGTGCACATCTGCTGTCTTTCTGAGTGACTTCAGGTCCCACTGAGAGGACTTTCCCCACACTTGTCATCGCAAGTTCTTGCCCTTCATCCTGCACTGTTCAACTATTGCCACACCTGAGACCTTTGTTGTACCCACCAGCCACATGGTGACCCACACTTACATTTCAATGAAATGAAATTCACTAGTTAACATTCCAGGTGCTTAATGCCACACAGTGGTTGCTAAGTAGCGCAGGTACAGCTGCTTCATCTGAGACGGTTCTGCAGGACAAGTCTGTGGTCTTGACCTTCTTGTTATTACCCATAGCAGAAACCTCTGGTGTCTTAGCACCAAGCATGTTACTTTCCAGCTGTAGCTTCCTTTCTTGTTGTTTTTTTTTTTTTTTTTTTTTTTTTTGGTTTTGCGAGGTAGGGTCTCACTCTGGCCCAGGCTGACCTGGAATTCTAAGTCTCAGGGTGGCCTCGAACATTTCCTACCTCTGCCTCCCGAGTGCTGGGATTATTCCACATTTCTATTAGTATTCCAACTCTCACGACTGTGCAAACTCAACTCCCACGGCCTGCAATTTCTTGGTAGCATCAGAGTGCCAATGGGTTTTACCCTTCTTGTCTCTCCCCGGCTCTCCTTCCATTCCACTGACAATTGCGAGGATTGCTCCCAGATATTTGTTTTGATTCTCTGACTTCTCTCACTTTGTGTCCTTGCTTGGTAAAGCCACGGTCCTCTGGTTTAAGCCATGCCACCATTTAGCCATACTGGATCCACACAGCTGACTATTGAGGCTGGAGGATAAATGCTCAGTGACTCTGCCTATCCTCACTTTAAATTTGAGACCACTGTCCTTAGGTGGATTAGTACTGCTTTTATCTTTTTATTTTTGTGACAGAGAAGAAGAAGAAGAAGAAGAAGGAGAAGGAGAAGAAGAAGAAGGAGAAGGAGAAGAAGAAGGGGAAGGAGAAGAGAGAGAGAGAATGGATGCACCAGGACCTTCAGCCATTGTGAACAAACCCCAGACCTGTGCATCCCCTTGTGCTCACAGGCAACATTGTGTGCTTGTGTCACTGTGCTTCTGGCTTAAGTGGGACCTGGAGATTTGAACGTGAGTTTTTAGGCTTCTCAGGCAAGCGTTTTAACTGCTAAGCCATCTTTCCAGCCCTAGTAATACTTTTAAAGAAGCATCCTGTCTTTCCCTGGGCCCTGTCCATCCCTTTCTCAGATGGCTATTTCATACGTCCTTTCAAACCTATACCGTTCCTCTCCACTTCCATTCAGCAGAGCTCCCACCACCTCCCAGCTTCTTCCCTGTTAGCGAGGAGCCACCATTCACAGCCAGCTCCACATGTACGTGGACCAGATCCCATCTCTCATGCTGTTTAAGGATGTGGTTCTAAAACCTCTGCCGTCTTTCATCTTTCTCCACATCCCCTCCTCCACTAATGGACCATCCAGGGATGCTACCGCACCTCCCACCTTAAACCAAACAACACTTCAAAATTTCCATTTCTTTCCATCCTTAACAAACCATCTTACAGATCATTCGAAAGAGTTGTGGCATTGTCTCCAACCTCTCTCCTATTCTCCTTAGCTTATTCCATTCAACCTGCCCTCACTTGACAAAGCCACTCCTGTCGAGAGCACAAGGAGAGGAATCAAACACTATTTCTGACTCTAATGGCCAGCCCTCAGAGCTCATTTCTCTCGACACAGTAGAGCAGTCCCCTCTAACTTGAAACACCTTACATGACTTCCGGGAGGATACACTCTCTTTTCTCATTTTTTTAAATTTACTTATTTATTTTCATAAGGTCACATTATGCAGCCCAGGATGGTCTCAAACTCTTGATCCTCCTGCCTCAGCATCCCGATCAGTAGGATTACATGTGTGCACCACCGTTCTTAGCTGTTTCTATTGGTGTTTTGTCCTCACCATCCTGATTGCCAAGTGTTTGAGCCCAGCAGGACTCCGAATTCTGTCTATATTCACTGTCCTAGAGATTGCACCAAACATCAGGGCTTCCATTAACATATACCTCCAGGTGTCTCCAGTTTGTACCTGTCTGCAGAAATCAGACTTGTGTCTCTACTGGCTTTTATGACCTCTCTCCTGGAAAGTGGGCATTGCAAAGCGAAGGTGCTCTTCTTTCTCAAACACACTTCTCTCCCACCACCGCTTTTCTACAAGTGGCTATCTCAGTCTCCTGTACTTTGGATGACTAAAACACCACCCCAGGAGAAGCACAGCCCCAAAGCACACAAAGTGATTATAATTGGTTTGTTCCATCATTTTTCTGCCCTTTAGGGATTTTTTTTGGTATAATGGAGCTGATCATAGTAAACTGGGGGGTAGGGAAGGACCCCAAATGGGAAAATATGCAAAGCATTCAGCACAAAGTATCATGACTCAGCTGTGCCTCATGGCACAGATCTGTAATCTCAGATACTCAAGTTGCTAAGCTTGGAGAAGTTCAAGTTCAAGGTCAGTCTGGGCAACTTCATGAGATCCTGGGAAACTTAGTGAGACAATACGTAACAAATAAAAGACAGCCTAGGTTCAATCTGCAGTATAGATTGAAAAACAGATAAGTGGCTGGACAGATGGCTTAGCAGTTAAAGGTGGTTGCTTTCCAAGTCTTAAACAGCCTGGGTTTGATTTCCTAATAGTATCCACGTAAAGCCAAATGCACAATATGACACATGTGTCTGGAGTTCATTTGCAGTGGCAGGAGGTCTTGTTGCACCCATACTTACTCTGTGTGTCTCTCAAAATAAATAATGAAAATATTTTTTAAAACCCCCCAAAAACGGATAAGAAAAAACTCAAGGAACATCCTAAACTATGAAAGACTTATGAAAATGTTCAGGTCTGTGTAAGTCAGTATTTGTTTGTAGACTCTTGACAGTCTCACAGCCTAAGTTCCCCCTCTTCCTTCCAGTCTGCCTTTCGAATTCCCAGTCCTTGGCATATGCATGTCAAAAACATTCCAGGTGAGACTCAATGACTATTTCCTTGGAATGTTAAGAAAACACAAGTTGTATTGCAACACTTACTAATATGCAAATTCAACAGTATACTTGTATGTTAGTGGATTTCATGTGGGAATTAGTACATTAAAGTGCATAAATGGGTATTAGCCTAGGTAGTAAGGGGAGTGACATTAAAATTTCTTGTCAATGAACATATTCTTAATCTCTGAGTATTGGTCAAAATCACGAAATCATGGAGAAGTTTTATAATCTGGAATACTCAATTGATCAGAATCTTGCCTTTGATGCTAATCTTCTACCAAAAGGTAGAAGATTAGCTTTTGCTTTTGTTGTTGTTGGAACCAATCAGGGTCTTATACCTGCTAGACTTGTGCCCTACCACTATGGTATACCCCAGCCCTCCTCTTTGCTTTTGAAATGGCATTTTTGGACTCGGCATGAGATAGGGCTATGTTTTGGGGAAGAGGGCTGACTCTCTTAAGAAAGGGAAGAGGCATTCCAGTTGTTTACTGGGTTCCTCGTTTAGAAGCAAGAACCAGGAGATGGGACGTCTAGATGTTTACTATGCTCATTTATCAGAGGCCAAGCTCATCTGATCTGCAAAGAACCCAGCAGGAGGGAAGAACATGTGAACTCAAGAATGAAAAGAAGCTACAAACCTACCGTGACAAAGACAGAGGCCAGGAGCAAGCCCACTGAGTAGATCAGCCCCCTGCTGTTCAGCCGAATCTGTAAGGAAGGAGGAGGCAGAGTCAGGTTTCCTAAATAGGCAGTTTAGTGCAGGCCATTCAAACTCCAAGGAGCAGTGGTTCCAAATCTCTCCTCTAGGGTGGAAAATCAGCCGGCAGCCTTGGCAGCTGTGTCCCCTTCCTATGTGTTTTTCCAGAAATGTGGGTTTGTCCTTGTCCACTCTTAACCCAATCTTGTCCTTACCTTTTTTTTTTTTTTTGGTTTTCTGAGGTAGGGTTTCACTCTAGTCCAGGCTGACCTGGAATTCACTATGTAGTCTCAGGGTGGCCTCGAACTCTCAGCGATCCTCCTACTTCTGCCTCCTGAGTGCTGGGATTAAAGGCGTGTGCCACCATGCCTGGCTTTTGTCCTTACCTTTAACAGCAGGGCCCCAGCTTCAGCAGCCCAGGACCACTCAAATTCTCCATCATGTAGTATGTGATTCTTGCCTACACAACGGGTCTGTTGACTTAACCTCTCAAACTCATATTAGGGTGAATTTCATCACACGAGTGATGAAGAAATATGAATAACATTTTTCCCACATAAAAATGTGTTTTTGTGGAGTTCAGGGAGATGGCTCAGGAGTTAAAGATGATTGCTTGCCAACCTGCTGGGCCAAGTACCATCCTCCCTAGGACCCACATAAAGCTGATGCTAAGTGGCACATGGCAATGGGAGGTGGAACCAAGAAAATCTGGAAGCTCATTGGCAAATGGGGCTGGACTTCCCAGTGGTGAAATAAAAGAGACCCCTGTCTCAAGGAAAGAGAGATGGACACCTTTGGGTTTTCATTGGGTTTCCACATACATGCATGCCCATACACACATTACATACATACATACCTACATACATACTTTAAAAATGTTTTTGGAGAGAAGCTACTTAGCTACTTTGATACACAATTGGGTTGAGAGTTTAACTGAGTCTGTGAGTGATCCCACTACAGTGATGGCAGGTGCCAGTGGTTGGATTTCCACCTGAAGGAGAGTGTCCCTCCTCTTTTTCTCCTGTCATGTACCTTCTACCTTATAAATGTAAAGTCAAAGACAATTTAGATATCATCAAAAGCCAAACATTGCTATGGAATCACTTATTACCCCTGAGTCCAAAGGAAGATGGTGGAGTCTTTGTTCAACTGAAGGGAACTTAGGGCTGGAGAGATGGCTTAGCGGTTAAGGAGTTTGCCTACAAAGGCTAAGGATCCCGGTTCGATTCTCCAGGTCCCACGTAAGCCAGATGCACAAGGGGTGCATGCATCTGGGGTTCGTTTGCAGTGGCTAGAGGCCCTGGTGCACCCATTCTCACTCTCCCTCTCTCTCTTTATCTTTCTCTCTCTCTCTCTATAATAAATAAATAAATAAATAAATAAATAAATAAATAAATAAATAAATGAAGGGAACGTAGGACAAAGAATTCATACAATGGCCTTCTTACCACCATCACCCATAATACCACTGGCACATATTTCAAAAGAAGTTCCCCTCCAGGTGCATTCACAGAAGCACTCCCAGAACCTCTAGGCTAGCTCAAGGCAAAGAGACTTAAGGACCATTTGGGGATGGAGCTCACTCTATCCAGCCACAGGCCCTCAGTAGTGGCACCCATGGGACCTCCAGCTAAGACTCAGTGTCTGGTCTGAGAGAGAGGATCAGTCATTTAGTCCTTGGTGGACTTGTTACCATTCCAGATGGTGTCAGTAATGATACCAAGTTCAGGCCACTTAGAGAAATGTAATTGCAACATCTGTTTCCTCCACACCATTGTGACAGGTCATGAAACTTTGTATAAAGTACCCCCACCCCTTACTTGATGGGAAGGAGTGAATGAGACACTGTTGCAATTACCTTTCCATGACTGGGACAAACAGCTGACCAGTAGCAGCTTATGGGAGGAAGGGCTTACAGACTCCAAGGGGAAACTTCCTGATGGTAGAAGAAGCTGGCTCATTCCATCATACATCCACAGCAGAGAAAGAACTTGAACAGCCAGCAAGCAGGATCAGCCTGAGCTCAAGCTGGCTCTCAACACAGACCTTGTAAGGCTGGAGTCAAGATCTTGCCCCATGCCAGGCGTGGTGGTGCATACCTTTAATCCTAGCACTCGGGAGTCAGAGGTAGAAGGATCTCAATGAATTCAAGGCCACCCTGAGACTGCATAGTGAATTCCAGGCCAGCCTGGGCTAGAGTGAGACTCTACTTCAAAAAACAAAAAAACAAAAAAAAAAAAAGATCTTGCTCCAGTGAAACACCCTTCCAGTAGGGCTGTACCCATTGAAGGCCAAGTAGGATGCTTAATCTTAATAAAAAATACCTGAGGCTATGGGGACATACATTGACATTCAAACCACCCCAGGTGCTATAGTAAGCAAGCACAGAACAGGGATGAGTTAAAATTCCATTTCTCGTATAATTGGTAAAAAGAATTTTGGAAGGGGTTCAATTTCACAGGAATACAATGTGCTTAATAGGAAACCTCTGCAGAGAGAAAATTTTGGGCATTCTTACAGAATGATGTTGTTCAATAGTTTTCTACAATGATGAAAATGCACTGTGTCTGGGGTGCCCAGTATGGTATCCATCAAGCACATGTGCCTGCTGAGCAAAGGCACAAAATGTCTAATTATATGATTATTGATAATAATTTAAATGGCATTTAAGGAGCCACATGTGATCAGTGGCTATCATACTTGTTAGACACAGGGAGAGAACACTGAGGTACTGACATCATAGATTTTCTTCCACAGTGTGGAAAAAATGTCACTTCTGTCTTAGACCAAGGTACTAAAGGTAATAGAGGGGATGTTCCAGAGCAGTGGTTTTCAAACAGGGGTCCCATGAGAGCAGCAGCAGCTCTTGGGAACTTGTTAGAAATTCCTGGCTTTCAGGCCCATCCCAGACCTCCTGAGTTACCAATTCCAGGGAAGGGACCAGCCTTTGCACTTTAATAGTCTTCCAAGTGGTTCTTCAAGAAGCACTGATTTAGAGGATGTATAAAACCTTAAAACCTAAACCTAACTCCATTTTCTTGAGGTTTTTTTTTGTTTGTTTGTTTGTTTGTTTTGAGGTAGGGTCTTGCTCTAGCCCAGGCTGACCTGGAATTCACTCTGTATTCTCAGAGTGGCCTCGAACTCATGGCCATCCTCCTACCTCTGCCTCCCAAGTGTTAGGATTAAAGGCGTGTGCCACCATGCCTGGTCCTAACTCCATTTTCTTAATTTCCAAGTTTTTAATGGGAGTGACAGCTTCATTTGTTAACACGTCTTGGAATCTCTCATTTAGAGTTGTTTAAGGACTCTTTTTTGTTTGTTTGTTTTTTTGGTTTTTTTGAGGTAGGGTCTCACTCTAGCTCAGGCTGACTTGGAATTCACTATGTAGTCTCAGGGTGGCCTCAAACTAATGCTGATCCTCCTACCTCTGCCTCCCGAGTGCTGGGATTAAAGGCATATGCCACCATGCCTGGCAAATTGTTTAAGGATTTTAACCCTCTCCCTCATCCACCACTGTACATAGTCCCAAAAAGGGAGAAAAACTCATGTGTATTTAAGGGAAGGAAAAACAAACCTAGTTGATTTCTATATTGCCTTTCCCTCCCTCCCTCTATTTCTTCCTTCTTTCCTTTCTTCATTTTCTTCCTTCCTTTTAAAAAAAGTATTTTATTTGTTTATTTATTTGAGAGAGACAGAGAGAGAAAGAAGCAGATAGAAAGAGAATGGGTGCACCAGAGCCTCTAGCTACTGCAAATGAACTCCAGATGCATATGCCACCTTGTGCATCTGGTTTATGTGTGTATGGGGGAATTGACCTCGGTCCTTAGGCTTTGCAGGCAAGTGCCTTAGTTGCTAAGCCATCTCTCCAACCCCCACCCCTTTTGTTTTATTTTTGAGACAGGGATCTTGCTATACAACAGGCACGCACTACCATGTCTGCTTGGTCTATTATTTTCTAAGCGGCTTGGGGGTCCAGTGACAAGGTTCAAGGTACCTTGTGCCCTCACTTCCACAGCTGACTACTGGGGTGTGTGTATGGGAACAGGTGCAGATCTTCACATCTCAGTCATGTCTGTCTATGTTTTACCAGATGTTCTAAGCAGCCAACTCCTGGTGGTGGACCTGGAGCATGTCACGTTTCATTAAGCAAAGTCTGTCACAGGAGGAATGAGCTGGATGGCAGAGGGAAGATTATGATTGAGAGATCTGAAAAGCTGTGGGTCTCCACTGCAAGCACCCCCAAACCAGGAAAACAAGAACAGATCACAGGATGGTACCATTAATCAAAATCACTCACAAACCAACACTGCAGAGATGTCCTCATTTGCATAGCAGGAATTGCATGCATGATGGATAAATTGCATGCATAATGGCTCACCCTAACTGCTCACGACCAGACCTGGACCAATCAGGACTGCCCTCATTTGCATGCTGGGAAATGCTTGCTAGAAAATTGCAAACAAAGTATTTCATCCTGCCAGACAAGGACCCTTCCAAATTGGAGACTCCCGTAGCCCACTGCCACATTTGGGCAGTTTTTCTATGACTGCCATTCCCATTGTTGTCTTTGTGGTATACTAAATAAACTTGCTTTCTTTCTAGTCTGGCCTAATGGGTACATGTTTTAATCAACTCACCCAACACTTCACTATCCTGACCCATCTCTGTGACTCCATCACGACTGGGAAGTGGTTCCCAGCCAACCAAAGACTTCTTGAGAATAGAGGAGGAATCAAGTTGTAACTCTTGACATGAAAGCAATTTTGTTCATTTGGAGAAGAAAAATGGAGGATCAGCCTATTCCAGATGGGCTGGTAGAGCAGACTGTAAATACTTATAAAAGAAAGGGTTGGTTTCTGGCTTATAGTTTTGAGGGGAAGCTTCACCATTGTGTGTGTGTGTGTGTGTGTGTGTGTGTGTGTGTGTATGGGGGGTGGGGGAGCATGGCAGAATGGACAGCCATGCATCACACCCCCACATTAGCAGGAAGAAAAGTGAGCTCACTGTGACAAAAGAGGCTGGGCTATAACACCCCAAGGCCAGCTTCAGTCACACACCTTCTCAGCAAGGCTTTAATTCCCAAGGGCCCCATAAGTATGAGGCTTAATCACAAACACATGAGGCTGGGGGTAGAGGTGGATTTTACATTTAAGTCACCGCAGCTGATGTGGACAGACTTCTTTTCATCAGCAGGTTTGTATAAAGAGGAGAGCATCAGAAACGTATCATTCTTTAAAAGTCTGTCTTGCTGGGAGTGTTGGCCCCTACCTGTAATCCCAGTACCCAGAAAGCTAGGACTGGACAACTGTGAGTTTGAGGCCAGCCTGAAATACACAGTGAGACTATCAAAAAATAAAAAAAGATTTTTTTTCTCTAAATATACTTCCCACACTGACTCTATAATGGCCTCACATTATACCCTTTGCTATGTTGGACAGGATAAGAAGGTTCTTCAGAGCTTCATGGTGGCCCTGAAGTAGAGACAGGGACTGGCTCTGAGGCTGTCCTCTGTTGCACAGTGATGAGTGGTGCATGAGCACTAGAAACGGAGAAAACACTCAGGAATCCTTTGAGTTCTGAATTTTCAACATTGCATGGATTCTTCTTAGAGTGAGGGCGGTGTGTTCCCAGCCTTGCTTACCCTCTGAGCTTTAGGGTTGAATCCTGATCAGCAACAAGAATTGAACAAAGTGATTTCTTACCCTTAAGAAACCAAGGACCAAGGAAGGAGATTCATGATCCCAATGGGAAGATTCTGGCTAATCAGTTTTCATATGAATCACATTACACCCAAGCTTTGAACTTTACTTTTCTTACATTCACACAAAGCCTCAAGGAATGCTGTGGCTAAAATTCTAAACCTGGCTTCAAAGATAAAACACAACAAATTTCTTTTGTGGGCCTTCTGAGAGTTTTCTACTTTTTTTGCCTTTTTTTCCCCCCCTTGCAGTCTCCCTTTGGTAGTATTGCTTTATTTTATTTTATTTTTCACTGCTAGAGAACTGTGCTCTTACACATCCTGAATTTATTCTTCAATGGCTGATCCCCATGCCCCCACACAAACATGGCAGCCAGGAATTAGAGGCCCTTCATCTGCTTTTCTGCTTCACTTAAATATCACCCCTGGAGGGCTGGAGAGATGATCTAGTGGTTAAAGTGCTTGCCTGCAAAGCCAAAGGACCCAGGTTCAATTCCCCCCACAAGGACCCACATAAGCCACATGCACAAGATGGTGCATGCATCTGGAATTCATTAGCAGTGTCTGGAGGCTCTGGCATACCCATTCTCTCTCTCTCTCTCTCTCTCTCTCTCTCTCTCTCTCTCCATATATATATATCTTTCTCTCTATCTCTCTCTCAAATAAATAAAAATAAAATATTT
Organism: Orientallactaga sibirica; assembly: GCA_036365145.1. Taxonomy (NCBI): domain Eukaryota; kingdom Metazoa; phylum Chordata; class Mammalia; order Rodentia; family Dipodidae; genus Orientallactaga; species Orientallactaga sibirica. The sequence goes on from JAEOAD010000011.1 coordinate 21,901,660, forward strand.
TTTAAAATCTCCCTGGAAGACTACGGGTGGTTTGGGTCAGTGAACTATAATCCTCAGACCCAATCTTGCCCCATTCCCTGTTCTTATAAATTAAGTTCTATTGCAGTTTATCTCACTCATTTATACATTGTCTATGGCTTTTGACATTCTGCTTCATTATAACTGACTAGTTTTGACAGATCCCAAAGTTTACAAGCTTGTGTTTTCTTGTCATTTACAGAAAAAGTGAGCTAATCCCAGCACAGGCTTCAGACTCTCCTTCCCTCCCCTTGTTTGATGTGTGGGTGCATGTGTGTGATGTGTATGTAGTAGGTGTGGTGTGGTATATGTATGTATGTGTATATTATATACGTGGTGTGGTGTAAGCATGTGTGTGTATGTGTAGTATGCATGGTGTGGTGTATGCATGTGTGTTTACAGTGTGTGGTGTGGGGTATGTGTGTGTGTACTATGTGTGGTGTAGTGGATGCATCCATGAGTGCGTGTGCACGTGTGTATATGTGTGTGTGCAGATGCATGCATGCAGGTGAGTGCAGAGGAAGAGAACTTTGTGTGCCCTTCTCTATTGCTCATCCATATTTTTTTTTTTTTTTTTTAGTTTTTCGAGGTAGGGTTTCACTCTAGTCCAGGCTGACCTGGAATCACTATGTAGTCCAGAGTGGCCTCAAACTCACAGTGATACTCCTACCTCTGCCTCCCTAGTGCTGGGATTAAAGGCGTGCACCACCATGCCCAGCTTCCACGTATTTCTTTGACATGGATCTCTTCCTCCCTGGGAGCTGTCACTTTCAACCAATGAGCCCCACAAATTCGCAGACCCACCTCCCAGCAGACAAGGTTACAGACATGCATGGCCGTGCCAAGCTTTTTACATGGGTTCTGGAGAGTGGAAATAGGATGGTCACAGGCCTTCATGCTTAAGGCAAGGGCTCTTCACCTCAGAACTATCTCCTCAGCCCCAGACACTATTTTGTTTTATTTAATTTTATATTTTTAATTTTTTATTTTTAGAGACAGTGAGAGAGCGAGCAAGAGGGAGAGACAGAGAGACAACTGGTGTGCCAGGGCATTAGCCACTGAAATGGAACTCCAGACACTTGCGCCACCTAGTGGGCATGTACGCCCTTACACTTGCCTCACCTTTGTGTGTCTGGCTTACATGGGATCTGGAGAGTTGAATATAGGTCTCTAGGTTTCATAGACAATGCCTTAACCACTAAGCCATCTCTCCAGCCCTTCCACTTTTTAAAAAATCTCTGCTTAGTGACTCAATTGCTTTACTCGTCATTCAACTTCTATAAATGTCAGTTTTCTGATGTTTTGAATGGAGATAAGACTGTGCCGACTCCTCCTGACCTCTCACCTAGCTCCCTGATGAACATCTTATAGATTACTGACACCATGAGGGGCAAGGCCATCCTTAATATACCCTCCACAGACCAGCAGGTGCTTAATATGTAACTGATGAATGAATAATGAATGACTATGAGGTATCATGTCACAGGAGGTCTACAAGAAGACAGTTCTCAGTGGGGCAATGGAGACTGGATGGAGAAAAGTTAGCAGAAGGAAGACGATGGGAACTACTTCATAGGTAATATTCCAGTAGCAATATGCTCAATGTTCCCTGCCATGCAAACATGAGGGCCCCAAAGGGCCTGATCCTTCCTGTGTTCAATTCCCTAGCACCCATGTAAATAGCTGAGCATGGCCACCCATGCCAAGTAACCCCAGTCCTGTGGAAAGTAGAGACTGGAGAATTGCTGGGGCTCACTGGTCACCCAGTGTGACTCAAAATAGCAGATCCAGGCTCAGTGACAGACTCCAGCTGAAGGAAACACACAGATGAGACACCCGATATTGTCCTCTGGCCTCCACACATGCATATCTGCATACACATGTTCATATACTACACATATACACACCCATGCCATCACACACACACATTCGCACTTGCATGCACATGCAAAAAATCTCAAAGAATTCTGCCATGTTATTTTTTTTTTAATGAACTTAAAAGTTAGCTGCAAATACCAGAGTGTCTTAGTATAGCCCTAAACACTCCTGTCTATATCTCATTAAACAGTGTTCCATTTTAGTTTATATATATTTGGCTTTTTGAAGTAGGGTTTCAGTCAAGCCCAGGCTGACCTGGAATTCACTATATAGTCTCAAGTTAGCCATAAACTCACAGTGATCCTCCTACCTCTGCCTCCCAAGTGTTGGGATTAAAGGCGTGCGCCACCACACCCGGTTTAGTTCATATCTTTTATTTTCACATGCAATGTTCATCTGATGAAACCTACAAATCATTATTTGCCATTCAATAGGTTCTGAGAAATGAGTATATTGTGTAAACTCAAATATGATGCAGGGCACTTATAAAACCCCAGAAAGTTCTCTTGTTGCCCTCCTTGCCAGTCTTTTGTTAGCTTAGGTCATCCTAGAGCTTCATCTGAATGGAATCTGGTAGTGTCCAATCTTTGGCATCACCATTCTCTTATTCAGCATAATGTCAAAAGATTCCTTCAAGGTTTTTATTGCATTAATAGCTCATTTATTTTTATACAGTGATAGTATGAATATACCATGGTGTGGTTCATTATTCTCCCACTGATAGCTGAGCTGCTTCCAGTGTTGAGGTACTAGTGAATATTTCCCTCATAATTCAAAAGCACAATGAAATGAGGCTCCTTGCCAATAGGAGAGCTATTAATCATGATGATAAAGGCAGCTAGGGAAGGACCTCCTGTCTCCATCGCGCATCCCGCCATTGCTCTCTGCAGCTGGGCACTTGGAACTTTTCCAAAGTGGAGCAATTCACTCCTCCAACCTCAGCACAGCCCTGTCTCTCATGGGACCTCCAGTTCAGCCAGGTCATATATTCACCCTTTCCCACCTGTTCTCTGCCCATCCTGCCTGAACTCTCTCTCTCTTCCGCCTGGTGCTGATCTCCTCCTGCTTGTGTCTGTGTGGATGAGGTGGATCTTTCCTTCCCAGCTGGTCCAAATGCCCACAAGGGTAGATGCTCAGGTTTCCACTGTTTCCTCCTCCCAGCAACTCATTCCCTACATGTTTAAATGAATATCTGCCCATGACAACAAACACATGTGTCTGAGCATGTTGAGTGGCAATGAGGCTGGGGAATAAGGGGCAAGGGTGGACATGTCAGTGGAGAGACAGACCAAACATGACGAAGGTTGGCTATAAGCTGATCTTTGTAGAGAATGCCAAGTTTTTTCTAGTTGAGGCACAGCTTCCATATGATAAGATAGACCTTGGGGCCAGAGAAATGGCTCGGTGGATAAAGTGCTTGATTTACAAGTGTGAGGACCTGCGTGCAGATTCCTAGAACCAACATAATGCCTGATGCTGTCATGGTTATGTAATCCCAGGGCACCTATCCCAAGAAGGGAGGCAGAGGCAGGAGAATCTCCTGGAAACTGTGAAAGGGTGAGTTACCTGACCTGGTAAGCATAATATTGAACAATGAGAGATCCTACCTTGAATAAGGTGGAAGGCAAGGAACAACATCTGAAGTTGTCCTCTTTTTTTTTTTTTAAGAGTCAACAATTCTTTTTCTCTTTTAAAAAGTTTTTTAAAAAATATTTTTATTTACAAGCAGAGAAAGAGAGAGAGACAGAGAGAATGGGCAGGTCAGGGCCTCCCGCTGCTGCAAATGAACTCCAGATGCATGTGCCACTTTATGCATCTGGCTTTATGTGGGTATTGGGGAATTGAACCTAGGTCGTTAGGCTTTGCAGGCAAGTGCCTTAACTGCTGAGCAATATCTGCAGCCCCTGTATATAAATCATATATTTATTTTGGTTTGTGAGTGTCTCACTCTGGCCCAAGCTGACCTGGAATTCACTATGTAGTCTCAGGGTGGCCTCGAACTCATGGTGATCCTCCTACCTCTGCCTCCCGAGTGCTGGGATTAAAGGTGTGCACCACCACGCCTGGCTAAATTTTGTATATAAAATAATTTTTATATGACATGAAAGTAGAAGTGGGACTATATGAGCTGAGGAAGAAGAGTAGAAGGAAGGGGAGAAGGAGAAAGGAGGGAGTTTAGAAGGAAAATATTACATGATATTCTTTTTTATTTTTGAGAGAGAGAGAGGCAGAGAGAGAGAAAGAGAGAGAATAGGCACACCAGGGCCTTTCGTTCACTGTGACTGAACTCCAGACATGTGCATCCCCTTGTGTGCATATGTGACATTGTATGCTTGCATCACTATGCGTTTGGCTATGTGGGACCAGGAGATTTGAACATGCGTTCTTAGGCTTTACAGACAAGTGCCTTAACTGCTAAGCCATCTCTCCAGCCCTCACATTTTATGATATTCTTTTTTTTTTTAAAGTTTTTTATTTTTTATTTTTAGAGACAAAGAGAGACACACACAGAGAGAGAGAGAGAGTGAGAGGGAGACAGATAGAGATGGGGCGCACCAGCAGCCTCTCAGCTGCTGCGAACGAAATCCAGATGCGTGTGCCCCCTTGTGGGCAAGTGCGGCATTGCGTCCTTGCATCACTTTGCAACTGGCTAAATGTGGGACCTGGAGATTGGAACCACTAGAGATTGGAACCAGCGTTCTTAGGCTTAGGAGGCAGGCGCCTTAACTGCTAAGCCATCTCTCTAGCCCCACATTATATGATATTCTTGAATGAAGCGGTCTTTATGAAACCTCTCTGTGACCGTCAATTGATAGGACCTAGAATCACCTGTGAGCAATGATCCAGATTAGGTTAGCCTCTGGACATGTCTATAAGGGATTATCTTGATTTGGTTAATTGAACTGGAAAGACCCACCTTAACTGTGGGCAGCACCATTCCATGGGCCTGAGTCCTGAACTGTATAAAAGGAGAGAGTTGGCTGAGAACCAACAGCATTCATCTCTGCTTCCTCACTGTGGACTGCATGTGAACAGCTGTGCTTCAAGCTTCTGCAGCCATGAAGGACTGTAACTAGGAAATGCAAGCTGAAATAAATCCTCTCTTCTTTAAAATAATTTTTGTCATTTTGTCCCAGCTACATGAAAGTACCTAATATACCATCACTATACAGAATGAATATATGTCACAAAATAACTCCACCATCCAAGGAAACTGTCCTTGAGAGTAGCAGAACTAGTTTCTTGGGGATCTGCCAAGCCAGACAAACCTTCCTCATTTCTGTATTACCTGTGATTTTTCAACTCAGCAGTACTGAGTTGAATGTTTCCCTGACTGACGCCTCACTCATGTGACATGTGGTAAATCCAATGCAGTGTGTTTTCATGGCAACGCTGACCCAAGGTACATTTCAGATTGTTCAGTCCTGACATTAAATGTTGTTTTCATTTCTTGCCTTCAGAAATATGCATTTTCTTTTTTCCAGTTCCTTCCTGGCAAGTTGTGAGAGAGGAAGCAGAAGGCTGGCTGCTTCCACAGTTAACGGGAACATAGCCCTACAGCACAGGCATAGTTTTTAGTACAGATGTGCACACAGAGACCCATTCACACCAAATTTCATGCATTCATGTTGCTCATAAAACAGTTCCCAGAGCCCTACCACTTTAGGGTTCCAAGATCCCTAATAAAGAGATTTGGATTCCTCCTATAGCAGTTCAGCTCAGCTCTATCCTATCAATGAATTCTTTTAGAAGAATAGGAAGGTCTTGGATTTTTGCTAACCTATTCTTAATGTGAAACACACATTGCATTTTGCTTTGCATTTTCTCATTCCCTTTCTTTTATTTTCCTTTCCTTTCTCCTTTTTTCCTTTCCTTCCTTTTCCCCATTCCTTCCCTCTTTCTTCTTTTCACTTTCCCTTTCTCCCCCCTTCCTTTTTCTTTTCTGGCTCTTGCTATATAGCCCAGGCTGGTTTCAAATTCACTGTATTCCTGCCTCAGCCTCCCTAGTGCTTTGCATTTTCAAAAATATTATTTATGCCGGGTGTGGTGGCTCACGCCTTTAATCCCAGCACTCGGGAGGCAGAGGTAGGAGGATCGCCATGAGTTCAAGGCCACCCTGAGACTACATAGTTAATTCCAGGTCAGCCTGGGCCAGAATGAGACCCTACCTCGAAAAAAAAAAAAAAAAAAAAAAAATTTATTTGTTAGAGAGAGAGAAAGAGAGAGAGAAAGAGCAAGTGAATTCCCCACCAGGGCCTCCAGCCACTGCAAACAAATTCAAGATGCATGTGCCACCATGTGCACATGGGTACTGGGGAATTGAACCTGGGTCCATAGGCTTCACAGACAAGTGCCTTAACCACTAAATCATCTCTCCAGCCTGCATTTCTTTTTTTTTCCTTCTTCTTCTTCTTTTTTTTTCTTTCTTTCTTTCTTTCTTTCTTTTTAACATTTGGGTGATTCTAACACTTATCTGGGTGTCATTTCCAAAGGGATGTTACTATCCCTGGCTTTACATTGGGTGATAGTGGGTAAAAATGTCTTTCCTTCAACAATTTACTGAGTCGAGAAATAGAACAAGCCACAGGAAAGAAAGAAGTTGGTGACAGCTGGCCTTCCCAAGCACCCTCTTCTCTTGTGTGTTCTCCTAGACACAGCGTGCATTTATTTCTAGGGAACACTCTGCGATATAAGTAGGTGAATTTGAAGGTAGGATAACCAGGGTTCAGATGTCACAGTGCTCAGCCAGGCTACAACACTGGTGAAGGGTCAAGCCTGCATTGGGACCTGGGCTTTCACTAAACTCCAGACTTCATTTTACTCTGACAGATGCTTTTCTTACCCAGCATTTTTATAAGAATCTTGAATAAATTATAAGAATGAAAGAAGCCATGAAAGTCAATGTAATTAACCTTTTAGTTCACTTTCTATTGCCATGACAAAATATCCGAGGCCAGCTTGTTTATGAAGCGTAGGCGTGTTTGGCTAACAGCTCTGGAGGCTGGTAAGCTCATGAGCACCAGCATTTGCTCGCCCACCTGCTGAGGACCTTTGCTGTGTTGTGTTATGACAGTGACAGGGTTGTGGGGTGGGGGTGCATCACCTGGTAAGACAGAGCAATTATGATGACTTTTAAAAATTTATTTATTTTTTTTTGAGAGAGAAAGAGAGAGAGAAAGAGAAAGATATGTGGGACCTGGAGATTCAAACATGAGTTCTTAGGCTTTGCAGGCAAGTGCCTTAACTTCTAAGTCATCTCTCCAGCCCTTCTTTTCTTTTTTTAATAAATATTTAAAAATATTTTATTTATTAATGAGAGAGAGAAAGAAAGAGAATATGAGCATGCCAGGATCTCTAGCCACTACAAACAAACCCCAGACTCATGTACCACTTTGTGCATCTGACTTAAATGGGTATTGAGGAATAGAACCTGGGTCCTTATGCTTTGCAGGTAAGTGCCTTAACCACTAAGTCATTTCTCCAGCCCTCTCCTTCTTTTCTTCTTAAGCTATGAAACCATGGGGGGTCCCCACCCTTATGGCCTTAGCTAATCCTAATTACCTCCCAAAGACTCATGTCCAGACATCATTAACACAGACTTTGAGGATCAAACTTCCAAACACCTGAGCTTGGGGGTGGGCATATTCCAAACATTGCACTGTCCATATTCTCCACTCCTAATGTTGTCATTTCTGTGGGTACCAACTGCCTCCCAACCTTCAGTCCCTGTTCAGTGCCTGAGAGCTTCTTCCTGAACCATGGAACAGCCAATGACCTTCAGAAGCAGGTGTAATCCCCCCAGCTTCCAGGTGGGCTCATTCTGAAACAAGGATGCACATTGCTTCACAGAGCTCCAGTTGCCCATGTGGAAATGGATTGCTAATACTCCTGCTGTTGACTCCTCCCCATCCTGTCTCATGTCCCCAATTTCATAATGGAGTTTCCTGCCCCTTCTGAATAAAATCCTCATTGGAATCCCTGCCTCAGGATCGGATCATTTCTGGGGCACCTATGCTATGAAAAACATAGAGACTCTCATCAGCTTTCCAGGTCAGCTTTCCATTTTCCAAATATCATGTATTTTCCCAACACAGAGCTTAAAATCCAAGGACCAAACTTAAAGAAGTGGGGAGCATTATTGTAGCTTCCAACAACAACAACTGTGAGAAGAGACATCTCCACTTGGATGACTTTCAGGTTCACCAAGTGTGATCTGTGTTGAGCCCCTGTTCCCCATCTCATCTTCCATCCCTATGAATGGCATCACAATATGCTTAGCTGTCAGAGGAAAGAACCAGAAATCTCCTTTGATCTTTCTCTTTCTCCTCACCACTCCAGTCATCTGTTAGAAAATCTTATCACTTTTGCTTAAAAAAAAAAAAAAAAAAAAAAACCTCTTTTATCTCCATCTATACTACAGCCAGACTCAGACCTTATTCTAAGTCACCAGCTTCGTGTTTTCCTGACTTACCTCTGTTCTTCCAGTCTTATCTTCTTCCATTGCATTTCTAAATAGCATCTGATAGTTTTTTATATATATCAAGGGAATCACCTTGCGAAAATCCTTAAGAACACTTCTAATAAGATCCAAGGTGTTCACAATGGTTAACAATCCTGAACGACCAAGCCCTTATCTCTCCAAGCTCACTTCCTCACTGGCAGGAGTGTTAAAATTGTTTTCTGCATCTTTTGCTTATATCCACTACCTTCTTGCTTTACTACTACTCCAGAAGCAGAGTACACCGTTGGCCTCTCTCCTTGATACCTTCTATTGCCTCATGGTGGGTATGGTTACTTCTCTCCTTCCCTGGCTTTGCCCTTGGTTGGTGATATGTTTCAACCAATAATAGATGGGTCGGCTTGATACAAACACAGATCTGAAGCGTGTCTGCGGAGGTTCGCATCATGAGAAGAATGTGTCTCATGAGGCTACTGGTTCAACAGGGATGATAGACACTTGGAGAAAACCCATCTGGAGCGTGCAGTCACGTCAGAATCAGCCAAACACTTGTCAACTGTCTCACAGATGCATGAGATGACAAGTATTTGGTAATGGGTTTGTACTATTGACTTGGGGCCGTTTGTTATACAGCATTATGGTGGTACTAGATAACTAGTACTACTACCCAAATTCAACTCACCCTATCTTCCTTCTGGTGCCAAAGCTTCCCATGTGGTCTTGTCATTGGTCTTGTTTGGCTTCAACCCTGCTCATAATTCTCATAATCTTTTTTGTTTTTTTTTTTTTTTTGGTGTTTGGTCTTTCAAGGTAGGGTTTTACTCTAGCCCAGGCTGACCTGGAATTCACTATGTAGTCTCCGGCTGGCATCGAACTCACAGTGATCTTCCTACCTCTGCCTCCCGATTGCTAGGATTAAAGGAGTGTGCCACCACGCCCGGCTTCATAATCTTCTTTCTGAAGGGCATTGTGAGCACACTTCTCCCTCTGGGATACCTTTCCTTCTTCCTATCACCATGGCTTATGCTGCTCTTCACCTCGTGACCTCTCTGTCTCTACTTTCACTCCTTCCACTCATCTCTCTACTCTCCTACTTTCCACCCACTACACTCTATCCCCAGCCACAGGCTCTGCCCTTGAGGGACCTTCAGTGTATCAAGACTTCTCACAGTTTAGTCTTCTACAAGGTGTTCTTTCTGCTTGGACAAAGTTCTCCCACTTTTCTCTGCCGACACGGCTCTGACAATCTTGGTTTGTCAGAACACGAATTAGGTTCTTACTGATGTTGCAGGTTCGCCGGCTCCGCTGCACGTGCTGGCCCACAGGAGACCAGCATCACACGTTTGCCTGCAGTGTTGGGGACCTGTCTCCGCCACAGGCTGTAATTCCAGCAGCACGGGACTGTCTGTCTTGCCTACCTTAGTATCGCAAGGTAGGTATTCAGTTAATGCTTGGTTAAAACAACAAAACCAAAAGAGAATGAACCAAGCAGAAGGTGTGTGTGGCCTCACATTTCTGTTCATCTCTTCTTGTGGCTTTTGTGGATTCTAGAGCTAGGAGGTTTTGTTGTCAACTTGATCTGTTTAGGAATCCACAGACATTCCTCTTCAGTGTGTCTTCGAGGTTGCTTCTAGGAAGGATTAACTGAAGGAGGAAGTCCTTCACCCAGGGTGAACCCTTCCCCCAGAGTGGGTGGGCCCCTCTCAGGGGGGGGGCAGGCTTTATCTAAGGAAGCTCTGGGAATAAAATAATCCCTTTCTCCCAACTGGTACAAGTGCTGCTGGCTGCCTTCCAGCAAGGACTGAAGACCAACATTGACTGAAGATCAGAGCAGACTGAAGAGCAGCTCGGAGTAAAGACCAACTTTGACTGTAGACCAGCGGCTCTGTAGGAAGCCTCCAGGCCTTCAGTGTTGGATTGGGACTGCTGAGGCATCCAGCCTTGGGGCTACTGGGTTCCTTGACTCTCAGGCCTGCAAACTGCTGTTGTGTGTTGGACTGCCATATGCTAATCCAATAAATTCCCTTTTAATACAATTCGTTCTATCCATTCTGTTCCTCTAGAGAACCCTGACTAATACATTCTTCTTCCCGCCATTGCTTCTCAGATTTATTTCGCTTCTGTAAGCCTTAGCTTAGAAACATGAATTGTGCCCTGGGTTCCTGGAGCCTGCCTGCCGACTTTCTTAGTTCCGTTACATCTCATTGCACAGACGTTCATCATCATAATGGTTCCAGAAGGGCTCATTTTCCAAACTTTGCCTTTTAGAAGCATTTCTTATTTGGGGCACTTAGGTAACTAGTTGGCTTCTGAGCAAGCCACAGAGTGTAAGAAAATGTCAAAATCTGTAAAAGCACATTCGTTCCTCACTGCCAAATGTTTGAACCTAATGTCAGACACAGAACAGCTGTCTGGATGGTAATTATCCCATAATTATGACTTGGAAATCCCATCAGGAAGAGATGGAAATCACTTCAGCACTGCCGGCAGGTCCCTTGTGAGGCTGGCAGAGGCCATTAAACCCACACAAGCTGCTACGTTCTGATGTCAGAGACGTAGAGGATGTCCAGGGGTTACTGCCATGCTAAGTGGAAGGAGGCCCTTGAGTATCCTCTCGGAAATGAAGCCTCTCTCTTGGGAACAGCTGAGATGGAGATGAGGGCAGAACAAATGCTTGTGGCCGCGAAGCTCTAAGTTTGCTTTCCCATGAACCTGTGCCATTTTTCCAAATGACCCTACATCTCAGCACATGGCCACCTAGTCATACCTCCCAGAACAGCTGGGCTTGGGGAACTGGCCATTTAGGAAACCTGAGGAAAGCCAGGGAGAGATGGGCTTGAACAAGGGGCATCCTTGTGACCCTGATGTTTCTGTCCATTAGCCTGAGAGAGAACCCCACTTGAGGTGGTTTGAATGTAAAATATCCCCTGTGGAATCAAGCATTTATGTTAAGCCTCCTACTTGGTCCCCAGCTGGTGAGCCTTTGCGGGGTGGAGCCTTGCTGGAAGAGGTGTGTCATGTGTGTGTGTGTGTGTGTGTGTGTGTGTGTGTGTGTGTGAGGTTCATTAGTCCAGGCCACTGGACTTAGCTCAGTCTTATTGCTGTCCCCTGCTGTTGATAGAGGTGAGCCAGCTTTCTGCTCATACCATATTTTCTCTACCTTGATGAAACGTCCCCTTGAAATTGTAAACCTGGAATAAAACCCTTCCTCCCACCAGCTGCTTCTGGTTGGGTGCTTTGTCCCAGCGACAACAAAAAGGTAACTGCTACACCACAGTAGAAAAGGCCATCCACTCAGCCCAGGACTTTGAGATGGAAATCTGGAGTCAAGAGGGCTTTCTCCTGGTTCCTTATCTTTCAGCAATGAGCCATACTTAGGGATGGGTCCAACCTAAACTCCCACCCCTATCACCACACCCCATGCCTGCTGCTGTGTCTGGTGGCTGCTGTGGTGTCCTTTGGTCTTCTCCCTGTCTCCTCTCTGCTTTTCTGGCTATGGGCTATAACCTCTCTGGGCCTTGATTTCTTGATCTGGAGATTGGGATCAAGGGCACATTGTGCTTGGTGTGAAACATGAGCTCTCTCTCCAGCCTGGGTGGCTGCTGTGGACCCTTGCCTGCCTCACTCTGTACTCCCACCCCTGGACTTTCTTCTATTATTTTTATTTTTATTTATTTATTTATTTATTTATTTATTTATTTTTGAGGTAGGGTTTCACTCTAGCACAGGTTGACCCGGAGTTCACTATGTATTCTCAGGGTGGCCATGAACTCACAGTGATCCTCCTACCTCTGCCTCCCGAGTGCTCCCAAGTGTGCCATCATGCCTGGCACTATTCTTGGATAAGCCTTCCTCAGTGTCTTTGCACTGGTAGTATTCCTCCCCTTTCCCAGATTGCTCCCTTTTTCTCCCTACGCCCAACTTGTCCCACACCCACTGACTAGTGAAGGGCATGGGGGTGACGTCCAATCCAGGCTTGAGAGATCACCTTTAACATCTAAGCTGACACTTGGGGGTTACCCTGAGAAGGAAAGAATAGGAACCCCTGGGAGGGGTCCCTTCTACTCCACCATGGACTGCTGGTTTCCATGCCATCAAAAGGTACAACTTAGTTGAGTCACATTTTGTACCACTATTTTGGTTCGACATTACTACTCAAAGAGTTATATCTGTTCAAGCAATGCTTTCCAGAATATTAAAGTCTCCCTTTCTTGAGACGATTATCTGCTTGTGATGAAATATTGCATTCTGAGATCTATCCTACACTTGAATTTCATCCTGGAGGAGGTAGAACAACATTTTCTTGGTGACTCAGGATCACCACCACAAATACCAATCTCAGATAAACAACAACAAAAAAAGGTAGAGAGTGATTGAGGTAGACACTGCCATCAACCTCAAGCCTGCACGCACACACATTCACGTACCCCTGTACACATGCATGAGCACATATATGAACATACACCACACACACACACACACACACACACACACAGAGAGAGAGAGAGAGAGAGAGAGAGAGAGAGATAAAGGGAGAAAATCCTCTTGAGAACAAAGCCAATTACTTGAGGAACATAAGTAAAAAAGTAGTATATGAAATCATGGTGCTAGGATCTGAGCTGGCTTTATGACTGCCACTCTACTAATTGAGCTCAGCAGCTGGGGCCTGTCCCTGCTTTGTGTGCATTTAAATTCTAGGCTAGCCCAGGATGAACACTTCTAAACCAGGACAGCTTTCACTACTTATGGAGCACAAACTTCCACACTACACAGCTTTAATACCAATGAAATCACAATTTCAAGATGGTTGTGAATCAGACTGAATGATAAGCCAATTACAACTTCTTCTTTGAAATCTTTCAAGTTCAAAGCAAAAGCTCATTTTTAATACAGCATAGCGGAACACTAATCTCCACATGTAGAAGAATGGACCCTTGCTCCCTCCATGTGCAAGTAAAATCTAGGTTTCCTGGGTGTTCATGAACTGCTGATTGATTGTATTGCTAATTTTTTTTCAAAAGTAAGGGCCATGTTGGATGTTTTTATCTCTGGAGTTAAACAAAGATCTTTTTTTTTTTTTTTTTTTTTTTTTTTTTTCCCCAGTGGTTTACGGAAACAGCAGTGTTTGGATGAAATTGCAATGTGACACTTCACAACCAAAAGTTCCTCTGGTGTACATGTGTATCTGTTGGTCATAGAGCAAACTGGCTCTCCTGTGTTTTCCTTCTGACAAGGATGAAGGAGACCTTCACTGCAGGATTGGTCTCAGTTTTTGTACAATTACAACACCACGGCAAGAGTGACCCAATTCTGTCATCTTCAGATGGAAAACACGTGTTTGGTCCAAACACCTAATAGGACTTGAATTTTTGACTTCATGATGTCACCCTGTCACTAGATGTCAGGACCTGGAAAGGGAATATTTTCATAGCTGTGGGAATTATAGACAGGAGACTAATGTTTCACTTTCCATTCTTTAGACCACTGGAAGAATGTCAGAAAGAGGGGGAGGAAGACAGGTCACTAGGGGTTATTTGTGATGACAGCATGCTTAGTTGAGGTGGAATTTTAGGTCTGATAATCATGTCTGGTCAGGAAGAGTTGGTGAAAGGACCTGGTTTACTTCTGGGATGAGTTCTAGCTTTGCTTTTTGAAATTTTATGATTTTTTTTAATTTTAGAATTTTTTTAATTTATATTATTCTAATTTTACAATCATAATGATGACTCCATTATCCTCTTCCCTGTCCTCCCTCTTCCAAAGGGACCCTCATCAATGGGGAATGTGGGTCATGCATTGTGGGGGTAGTCAAGAGTTACGGGGGATAGGCCAAGTCTCTATGCATAATGACCCAACTTGTGGCTCTAACATTCTTTCCACAATATAGATTTAATGCAATGCCAAAAAAAAAAATTCCAACATCTTTCTTCACTGAGATGGAAAACACTATCTCAAAATTCATATGGAAAGGCAGAAGGCCTCGGATATCCAAGCATAACCTCAGCAAAAGAAACACCTCTGCAGGCATCACCATACCTGATCTAAAGCTATACTACAAAGCCATTGTAATAAAAACAGCATGGTACTGGCATAAAAACAGGAATATAGACCAACGGAACAGAATAGGAGACCCGGACTTTGGGTCAAGTAACTACAGCTACTTGACATTTGACAAAGGCCTTACCAACGCAGAATGGAGAAAAGACAGCATCTTCAACAAATGGTGCTGGACCAACTGGATAACCATATGTAGGAAAATGAAACTCAATCTACACATCTCATCATGCACAAAAATCAAGTCCAGATGAATCAAAGACCTTAATATAAAACCAGAAACTCTGGTACTACTGGAAGAAAAAATAGAACTTCTTGAACAAATTTTATGATTTTTATCTTCCATCAGTGCACCCTGTTATCTCAGTAAAATAAAAAATAAACATAGTGGATGATATAGTTTAAGGTAGTGCCCCTCAAATGTTCACGTGTTAAAGTCTTGGGACATGGGCTGGTGCTCTTGGGGATGGGGTGCACTTGTGAGGTGGGGCCCAATGGGAGGAGGTCCTTGGTTTGTTGAAAGCATGCCTTGGAAGGGAACTATGAGTCTCCAGCTCACCTCTGCTCTTTTACTGCTTCCTGGATTGTGAGGTGAGTGGTTTGCTCTGGCACTACCATGATGTGCTGTAATTTTCTGTGAAGCACATGCACTATTTTTATCATAGGGTTGGGTTGGAGAGATGGTTTAGCAGCTAAGGCATTTGCCTGTGAAGCCCAAGGACCCAGGTTCGACTCCCAGAACCCATGTAAGCCAAATGCACATGGTGGCTGATATGTCTGGAGTTCGTTTGCAGTGTCTAGAGGCCCCGGCACGCCCATTCTCTCTCATTTTTCTCTTTCTCATAAATAAATAAATTAAAATAAAATATTTTTTTAAAAGTTCAGATTATCCAATTGTAGGCAAACTCCTTGAGAATCTTTTCTTTTAAAAAAATTTTAAAAATATTTTATTTATTTGAGAGAGAGAAGAGGCAGAGAGAAAGAGAGAATGGGTGCACCAGGGCCTCTAGCCACTGCAAACGCACTCCAGACGCATGCTCCTCCTTGTGCATCTGGCTTATGTGGGTCCTGGGGAATTGAACTTGGGTCCTTTGGTTTTGCAGGCAAGCATCTTAATCACTAAGCCATTTCTCCAGCTCCCTTGAGAATCTTTTCACATTGCCAACCTTTGTATTTTAAGAAAGTGACAAACTAGTCTTAAGGAGTGAACTTAAACACTCAACATTACTGCTTTCCTCTTAAGAACAGGGGTGATGCATTGACAGAAGGGAGGTGGGCTTTAGGTGAGCCAGGTAAAGGGGCTGGATAAACCCGCTCTGGTTCACAGCCACTGACTTTTCTCCTCTTGCTCACACAGCTAAATTAATGACCCAGATACTTCTTGCATCTAGGTGAGCACATGTGACTTTTATCTGGACAATGGAATGGTGTCCCAGAATGACCTGCACCGTCTCCCATGCCCTTGCTTTCTCTACTGTCTGCATGGCTAGAGAAGATGGCTTCCAAGACATACATGATGGGACTCTCTTTACTCCCAGAGTCTCCGCCTGGAAGAGCACACAGGACCTGTCCGAGAGAGGATGCCTGCTGTGGAATTTGAGGAAGAAATAAATCACTGTTGGGTTACTCTAGCGAGCTTCTGGAGTTGTCTGCCATAGGGCACCTGGAGCGCTGCTCTGACAAAGAAAAGAGTAATTTTACCCTCCGTACAGCAGGTGCTGACACAGCAGGCCCTCCCAGGCAGCCTTGGCCAATCCATGCTCTTGAAATGTTGCTGATTGATGGTGTTTTGTTCGTGAGGAGCAACGGGACATGTTGGACTGGCTTGTCAGGACTATCTAGCAAGCTTGATATATACCTGGGCTTGGAAATTCAATTACCGCAGCTGTTCTTGGAGCAGAAACGTACCACCTGCCTGCCTCTGACTTCAGGGGACCTCCCTTTCCAAACACATCTCCCACATGTCCCCTGAGTTCTTGTGTGTCCCAGGAGAGAAAGATCTGGAAGCCTGCACAGGACCTCTCTGAAGGTCTAATGCCTTTCATTTTCCTGCTGCCCTTTTACCAACCATATCCTTTGCCACAATCAATTTTGATCAATATCATCAATCAATTTTAGTCAATATGACATTATTGAATGCTGTGAGTGAGTGCTCCTGGTCAGACTTAAGGATGTTCATGGGCCCCAAAACATCACCCACAAAAGATTTTTCTCTGGGAACACAGAAAAAAAATAGCCCTCAATAAATGTGCTTTCTGCCTGCCTGCCTGTATGTATGTATGTATGTATGTATGTATGTATATATACACATATACATATATAACAAACTTATGTTTCTATAAATAAAGTGTTCAAATTATCACACTTTTTGCTGCTACTTGCTTCACTGGCAGAGTTAGCCGCTGTGTCTGAGACCATCTGGTTACGACAATGCTTATTGGCCTGACTTTGACAGAAAAAGGTTGCTGACCTCTGCTCTAGAGTCCTGAATGGCTCCACCTACATGGCTGCACATGCTTCTCCTTTACCCAGAGACAATCTCCCAGTGGCCAAGGCCACTGATCACACAGTATGCAGAGTTCTGAATTTCAGGAAAAACTGTGGAGCAAATCACTTACGTAAGATCCATAATCCACAGCTAGAGTCTGCAGAGCCCAGGGGAGGCCAAGGCCGATCAGGATATCAAACACGTTGCTCCCAATAGAGTTGGATACAGCCATGTCCCCCATCCCTGAAAGGACAAGAGGCCACAGTGAGCGAGTGGACCCCAGCAGAGGGCAGGGAACCCGTGTGGGACTCTTTCAAGTCTCTGGTCTGATGGCTGGAGAACAGTTTTGCTGGATCATGTATCTTATTCTGTCCCATCTTTGATATGAAAAAAGACACTTGGCAAAACACAGAAACACACTGACCACTGGTCTTCATTTCACCTATGATCACTGATTCAATGTCAGTGACTCAAAAGTTCACAGATGGTTCCGAGAATTTCGGAAGGTCTAAGTCACCCTTCTAGAAGGAATAAACCCTGCCATATATATCATGACTTGTGAGTTCACGTTTTATCATTATTTCCCACCTGTTCTACCCTGTATTTGGAGCTTATGAAGAATTGAGTGGCATAAAGATAATGCCATGCATAGAATTTCCTGAGGACATCTATACAGCACTGTGTTATTTTTTAAACTTAAAATTTCTTTATTATTTAAGGGAGAGTGAGAGACAGAATGGATACACCAGGGCTTCTAGCCATTGTGAATGAACTCCAGACACATGTGGCATCTTGTGCATCTGGCTTTACATGGGTACTGGGGAATTGAACCTATGTCCTTAAGCTTTTCAAGTAAGTGCCTTAACTGCTAAGCTATCTCATCTCTCCTGCCCCAAATACTTTTATTTTCAAGGTAGGGTCTCCCTCTAGCCCAGGCTGACCTGAAATTTACTATGTAGTCTCATCAGATTCTCCTACCTCTGCCTCCTGAGTGCTGGGATTAAAGGCGTGCACCACCACACCTGGCTGTGTTTGCTTTGAGCTTCATGATGAGCTGGTGAGAATGGATTCTCAAAGGTCATGGCCACCGAGACTGTCCACCTGGGGAGGTGAGCTTGGCTTTAAAGCAAGGGAGAGTCTGTCATGTGCTGAAAGCTGACCTCTAGCAACTGTCTCTTTGAGAGGTGCTGGTGAATAAACCGTAGGCATGTCTGTTTTCTCAGATTCCTTATCCATGAAATGGGAGCCCGATCGTCTCTACCTCTGAGTTGTTTAAATTAACAACTGGGGAGATGGCTCAGTAGCTAAAGGCACTTGATTGCAAAGCCTGCAGGGAAAGTCAGATGCACAAAGTGATCCATGAGTCTGGAGTTTGTTGGCAGTGGCAAGATTCCCTGGCCACCCATATTCTCTCTCTCTCTCCTTCAAATAAATAAATAAATAAATAATAAGTTAACAAGATGATGTGCTTAAAATGCCTCACTCAGTACAGGTAAGTTAGCTACTGTTATACTTATTACTATATTTTATATTTTATTTTTATTTATTTATTTAAGAGAGAGGCAGAGAAAGAAAAGAGAGAGAGAGAGGGAGAATGGGCATGCCAAGGCCTCCAGCCACTGCAAACAAACTCTAGATGCATGCGCCACCTTGTGCATCTGATTTATGTGGGTCCTGGGGAATCAAACTGAAGTCCTTTGGCTTTGCAGGCCAGCACCTTAACCACTAAGTCATCTCTCCAGCCCCCTTATTACTATTTTTTTTATTTTAGAGAGAGAGAGAGACAAAGAGAGAAAGAATTGGTGTGCCAGGGCCTCAGCTATTGTAATCAAACTCAAGACACTTGTACCACCTAGTGGGGAATGTGTGACCTTGTGCTAGCCTCACCTTTGTGTGTCTGGCTTATGTGGGATTTGGAGAGTTGAATATGGGTCCTTAGGCTTCTCAGGCAAGTGCCTTAACCGCTAAGCCATCTCTCCTTATTACTATTTTAAAAAAATATTTTATTTGGGCTAAAGAGATGGTTTAGCGGTTAAGGCACTTGCCTGAGAAGCCTAAGTACACAGTTTCTATCCCCTGGTACCCACGTAAGCCAGATGAACCAGGTGGTGCATGCATCTGGAGGTCGTTTGTACTGGCTAGAGGTGCACTCATTCTCTCTCTCTGCCTCTTTTTCTCTCTCTGTCTAGTAAATAAATAACTAAAATATTAAAAAATATTTTATTTATTTGAGAGAGGGCGAGAGAAGCACACACACACACACACACACACACACACACACACACACAGAAAGAGAGAGAGAGAGAGAGACTGTGAATAGCAGGCCTTCTAAGCCATGCAAATGAACTCCAGAGCTTTGTACCACTTTGTGCCTCTGGATTTACTGGAAACTAGGGAATTGAACCTGGGTCCTTTGGTTTTGCTGGCAAGCACCTTAACCACCAAGCCATCTCCCTAGCCTCCTTATTACAATTTTTTTAAACAACCCAGATATTTAATTCTAGACTTTTTTTTTCTTTTTTCTTTTTGTTTTTGTTTTTTGAGGTAGGGTCTCACTCTAGCTCAGGCTGACCTGGAATTCACTATGTAGTCTCAGGGTGGCCTTGAACTCTTAGCAATCCTCCTACCTCTGCCTCCCAAGCACTGGGATTAAAGGCGTGCACCACCATGCCTGTCTTATTATTTTTCTTGAGAGAGAGAGAGATTGAATTGGCACATCAGGGCCTCCAGCCATTGCAACAGAACTCCAGATGCATGTGCCACCTTGTGTGCATGTACGACCTTGCACAAGTGTCATCTTGTGCATTTGGCATACATGGGATCTAGGGAGTTGAACATGGGTTCTTAGACTTTGCAGGCAAGCACTTTAACCACTAAGCCATTTCTCCAGCCCTTATTTTTGTTGGTTTTTCGAAGTAGGGTCTCATTCTAGCTCAGGCTGGCCTGCAGTCTCAGGGTGGCCTCGAACTCATGGCAATCCTCCTACCTCTACCTCCTGAGTGCTGGGATTAAAAGCGTGCATCACCATGCCTGGCTTCCAGCCCTATTTTTAATGTGAACAGATGGTAATATGGCCTGGAGGTAAGTGCTACGTAGACAAGCATCTGTGCTTTCTTAAGGTAGAACCTTCAGCTTTTCCTCTCATTTCTCCGAAATCGGGAAGTCTTTTGGCCAACTTGGCATGGAGCTCACCTGTCACTCCTTCCTTGTGGGTTCTGCTGCCCCTTACTTGCCATATGGACCCTCCCACCCCCTGTAGGAAGGCCTTCCTTCTTCCCTTCCCAGGCCCTGCTGCTCATGAAGGTCCCACCTTGTCTGGCCACGATGAGACTGGCCATGCAGTCGGGCACGCTGGTTCCCGCAGCAAGGAAGGTGATCCCCATGATGACATCAGGGATTCCCAGGGTGTAACCAATGATGGTGACCTGCAGGAAGCAGGAAGAGGCAGTGAGCTAACGACCCCTGTGAGCTACCTGCCCAGACTCCTTCTGATCAAGACGCAGGAAAGGTTCCAACCCAGGCCATCTGTGGTGGGGTGGAGTGTGCAACATCTGCTCTCCATGCCAGCAATGGGGGCCATGAACATTGTGTGGATGAGACCTGAGCCCCAGCTCATGACATGGTACCCTTACAGAGCTCAGACTTTCCAGTGAAAGGCTAAAGCCCTTCATTTGTTCCTACCAGGTAAAGCAGGCAGTTTGCACTGTTAGCGTTTTAGGGAAAAGACAATATTGGGACAAAATATTTGAACTCAAGATGGTCCTGAGGAATCCTGGCTGACAGGCTGTGCTAGGAAAGTAAGAAGCCATGTCAGCAGATCTGTGACAGGAGTTGGCAAGATGTGAAAAGGGGCCGGCAGCACACCTTCTAGTCTTGTCAGAAAGCTGTAACTGGTTTTTCCTGCTCTCATTTCCTGAAAGGTTGGTAGCTGGTCAACCTCATCTTCTCCATCACTGCTTTTCTTTTCATTTTCATTTATTTATTTATTTGAGAGAGAGAGAGAGAGAGTGAGAGAGAGAGAGAGACACAGAGAGACAGAGAGAGAGAATGGGTATTCCAGGGCCTCCAGCCACTGCAAACCAACTCCAGACGGGTGCACCCCCTTGTGCACCTGGGGTCCCCTTGGGTCCTGGGGAATTGAACCTGGGTTCTTTGGCTTTCTGGCAAATGCCTTGACCACTAAGCCATCCCTCCAGCCCTTCTTTTTCTTTTCAGTACTTGGGCACTGGGCTAAATGATTAGTTTTAACTTACTTCATGCTTACAACAACCCTCTGGGTTAAGGGCTCTGCTATTCCCATCCGAGGCCTTAAGGAGGAGGCATTTGCCCCAGTCCATGCTGCTGGTAATTGGCAGAAGTTGGGATTCTGGCTCAGGCAGATGGGCTCATTTGAATGGGAAGCACCTTAGTTTATATGGAGGAGGCTTGCAAAGGATAGACTCCTGTCACTTGAGATGTCACCTGTGATGCACATGAGAGCATCGTTGTCCTCCAAGTTCCTGATAGGAAAATGGAGCAGCAAGCAGTTGACAACAAGATGATGGAGCCAGGAGCAAATGAAAAATAGAGAGGAAAGAGACAAATTCCTTGTATGAGGGCTTCAGGACATGAGACTTGCAAGACTTGAACTCTTGGGCCGTCTTAGAATGCTACTGGGGCTTCCTCACTTTTTTAACATCGTGAGAAATGCAAACCACACTAAGAGCATTCTTCTCACGGCTCTTCCTGGACCAGTGGTGAAAGGACTGGGTGTGGGGAGGAGGGGCGGTGAGTGAAATCCATTGAGATGGGGCTTGCTCCATACCAAGCCAGAGAATGCTCCCCACTTCCGTTCAGTGCTGAATCTAACCCCCGGGGTGGTCTTGAGTTTCTGATCGGCAGTCTCCAGGGAGGAAAGGGAGATGCTGAAACCCACACTTGTCTGTTGTTTTTCTTAGGAGCCTTTGTAAAACGGAGCTATAACATTCTGGCCAAATCTTGTTTTTCCTTCCATTCCAGCTCGGTCCCTCGGGACTGTGGCCTGGCTCAGCTGGGGTTGGCCGGCTGTGCTCTTTCACTGTTATTAGGATGTTTGTGGTGAAGCCTGGGGTTCTTGGGACGTGATGGCCTCAGAAGCTGAGCCCAGGTCCCCTGCTTCTCTTTGTGTTTTCCCTCATTACTTCCTCTCTTCTCGGGTCTTACTGGAATGTCCTTCAGAGGGGATCCCAGATTAGTCAGCTCAATGGTTAGTGCACTTCAGATTTTGAAGTACCTCAAACCTAGTCTGGAGATGGCATTCAAAAGTGTGTCAGTGATGGAGAAGCCCTTGGCTTTAAGACTTCACTGTTAAGACTTCAGGACTGCAGCCACTTGAGCCAACTGGGTTCCTTCCCTCATGGGGGCCTGGTGTGCAATGGCTGCAAACAGCAGCCTGCTTAGTAATGTAGTAACCTGTTGCTTATACAAGTTGCCAAAGAGGACCTTGGAGACAGTTTTCTGGTTGAGATCCATATCACTGATCTCATGCTAGTCCCAATCCAGGCTGTAGACAGGTATGGGGGGGGTGCTTTGGGAAAGCTCCTGAGTACAGTGGCCGGGGCTTACATTGGCCAGATTATCATGTTCATCTGCATCAAGCTACAGAATAAAGAGCATGTGATTGAGGCCCTGTGCAGAGCCAAGCTCAAGTTTCCTGGCTGCCAGAGGATCTACATGTCAAAGAAGTGGCTTCAGCAAGTTCAATGCAGATAAATAGGAAGATATGGTAGCTGAGCAGTGGCTCATCCCTGAGGGCTGTGAGGTCAAATTGTGGTCCCTGGACAAGTGGTGGACTGTGCACTTGTGAGGATTCTACTGCCCATACCTTACCAACCACACTCACTCAAAAAAATGTCACAATACAAAAAAAATATGTTTGTTTGTGATATCAGGGCTAGGTAGAAGTCTGACTTCATTGCAATTTGTTATTACTTTCAAAAATAATCTTTTCAAAAGTCAATAAAAAATAATAATTAAAAAATAATCTTTTCAGAACCTTTTTAAAAATTTAATTCTCTTGAATTTATATTGCATTTCTGTCTAATATTCAAGCAAGGCTAATTTGGATTTGCATAATTTTGTCATGCTTTTAATTTCTGCCTGATTCCATTCTGATGAAGTAGGCTTGCTCTCCAGTTAAAAGCTAGCATCATAAGTGAGTAATACTTTCTGTCTGTCTGGGTTTCCTAAAATGACTTTGGGGGGGAAGAGCGTGGCTCCATCACCTAGCCAATCATTGGCTCTTTGTCTTAGCCTCAGAAGGGACCCATGCGCAGTCACCCAATGTAATGACCTCATTGTGTGAAGAACCGAGATTTGGCAGATAGGAGATGGATTAGATTGAGCATGATTTGCCTTTGCCAACTTGTCCTTTGCCTATGACTCTGCGGTCCCTCCCCTAGAGTCAGGACACACTTCCGCACCCACAGATGTGGGGCTTGGTTAATGGAGTGTGGCAGGAAGCAATGGTAAGGTAAGTCAGTCTCAAGCGAAGACTCCAAGAGGCACCCAGCATTTCTACTTGTCTCCTTGTGTTCCAGTGATACGCCATGACAGCAGGATTTCCCATGTAGCCCCCAGCCCAAAGTTAAAAGTAAATGCACGGAGTAGATGTGACCCCCTGCCTGCTGCCTCAACTAAATGTAACCATTCTGTAGCCTGGAGCAGAGCTACAGCGCTGGTCCCAGCTAAGAATCATCAAATCAAGTCAGCCTGAAGGTGAACGGGCAGAATGAATGCTTGTGACCACTGGGCTGAGAGGGTGATTTGTTACACAGCTTTCTGTAACTAATTTGTAGCTTATTACTTGTGACTTATAGCTGACCATTGGTTACTTGCTGTAAGCCCAACTCTGATTCCTCTCTAGCCCAGCGTATGATGTGTGGGTCCTTTACACACTCACCATCCACACCATCATGTAGGAGAAGGCTGCAATCCACAGTGTGGAGGAAGCAAATGTCACCATAAACCACTTCTCCCAGCGCGGTTTGTTGCAGTTGGGGACAGTGAAGTATAAGACAAAACTCAGCGGCCAGGTGAATGCCCATTTCACCACTTCCAGTTTGCCAGCTGGGAAAGAAAAAAAAAGCAAGCAAAGTAGAAAAAAAAAAAGTTAGTTTCACCATGACTTGCCCCAGAATGAAACCTTATTATATGGATCTTTTCATGAAACACTTATGTGCCTTTCCAAAACCCCAGAACCCGATGTACAAACCCAAACAGAATAAAGAAAGTTATCCACTGCCCACCTGCTCATTAGGTTTTGCAAATGTTTGAATCACTTCTGAGTAATACCTGGCTGGGGGGAAGGGGCGATTATTTGACAGAAGGACCAGGTGGGAAAAAATGTGAAAGACACTCAGGACACAAAAGGGACGTGTGTGTGTGTGTGTGTGTGTGTGTGTGTGTGTGTGTAGAGGGGGTTTAAAGTGGAGGGTGGGGAGCTAGGAAGGTTACCAGTTTGTTTTCCATGAATTTTTCCCAAATCATAAAGTGCCAGTAGACACAGCGCCATCTAGTGGAAGCCCTCAGCATTCTCATCACAAACAATGCTCCCAGGTTCTCTCAGTACTGACTTGCTGCTGGGACAAGATAAAGGCTGTTTCCATTACCCCTGTGTTGCCTGAGCACTTTACATCATAGATGCTCAGAAATGCTTGTTTGGGTGACTGTCCTATCATGAATTCCTTGCAATCTCAGATTTGACAAATACATTAGTTCAAGTCCTTTGGCTTTCATCACCACCTGACTTACTTGCTAGTTTACCCTGGAAAGAAATATGTATGTACTGCCAACTCAACTGAGATACAGCACGTCCACACCTTCTGTTCTCTGCGTCTTTTTCTAGTCAACCTTCATCCTGACCGCCAGAGATTAGCTTTTCCTGTTTCCCCAACTTCAAAAGAATCGCTCATTCAATATGCTTATGTGCTTACCTTCTTTTACCTAACAGTGTTTTTTTTTTTTTTTTGAGAATCATTTAATTGCCAGCAATGCATTCCTTTGAATTGCTGTGAATCCATGCCAGCTTGTTTATCCATTCTCCTTGGGGATGAGTAATTTGGGCTGTGGCCAGTTTTAGGGTATATTATACCTAAAGGGATTATTAATATCTTTTTACAGGTCTTTTTTTGGGGGGCATGGTTTTGTTTCGTTTGAAGACCTGAGGGAAAGTTACTGAGTCACAAGGTGGGTAGTTATTTAACTTTGTAAGAAACTAAGAACAGTTTTCCAAGAGACTGAGCCAGATGCAGCACAGCTGAATGGTCTGAAGGTTGAGCTGTGAAAGTGGCAAGGCGACAGGTCCTGTGACAGCTGGAGAAGAGACAGCTGAACGGCTCCAGAGAGCAGCTAGGACAGGAACATGGGGGTGGTTGAAGTAGAGAGAACAGAGAACGCTTGGGGCTGAAGAAGGATAGAAGGCTGCAAAGAGCCAGAAGAGAGAAACTACTTGTTCTAATGGATTGAAGAGCTGTGAACTGCCAGGCCTTAAGGGCCAAGGATCTCAGATATCCCAGGCCTGGGAGCTATGACAGTGGCTGCTGTCAAGGGCTGAGGGACCCTGATGCCTACACCTACCAGGAAGCAGCAGTGCCAAGGGCTGAGGGATCCTGATTTTCATAGCCTGTGTGAGAGAGCTGTAGCACTAGAGGGCGCTATCTGCAACGGTTCCGCCTGCCTGGAGCAGCTGTTGTTGGCCACAGTCAAACTCTGAGGCTGCACAAGACCTGCCCTGGAGAGATTCTTCTGGCCTACCCATGATTTCTATTTGGGTAGAGGAACAAGACCCCAGCCAGCTGATTGGTAGCATCAGGACAGGGGCTAGGACGATGTAAGCTTGCAAGTTACTTTAGTTAAAATCCTGTGAGTTATTCTTGATTCTTCCCTTTGTTCCATGCCATGACCCACCTTGCCACTCTGCCAGGCTAGGTCCACCATGCTCACAGTCAGCTCTCCCCCATGTGGCCTGGCCTGAGACCTGGCTTCCTAAGTGACTCCCACACCAAATCCGGTCCTACCTTTTCTGTTTGCCACCAGTGGCAGGGGGAGAGTTTCAAAAAGAAAACTGTTCTAGAACTTTGCTCTTGGCTCCACTGCTATTAGATAATCCCACACTTCCACACCAGGACTGACTTGGCCTTTCATTCCCATTTTCTCTGCTCATATGCCACCCACATCTTTGACTTTCTTCTAGTCCAGATAATCCCAGTCCCTTTATGGCTCAAGGAAACTAAAATATTAATAATACTAGTAATAATAATATTACTATAGAAAGAATCAATCAGACAGACCACAGAAAGTCATTTTGTTTTGAGAATCTAAGAGAATTTCACTAATGGATATAAAAATGAAGAAAGAAGATTTTGTTAGATTTAAGACTTGGAGAAGGTCAACAGGACCATGGTATCCTAGAGACTGGCTGGATTACAATGCAAGACATGACAGCACAAAGGTTGTTTTGTGAAGGACTTTAATGGCACAGAATCCAGAATATGGCCAGATCTTTAGATCTTAAATGCATCCTGGAATTCTGATGAGGTTTTAACCCCATGGAGCTCTTGACATTTCCTGAGACAGAGACAAACACAGAGAGAAAGAGAGAGAGAGAGAAAGAGAAAAGAAGAAGAAAGAGAAGGAGGAAAGAGGAGAAGGAGAAAGGAAAATGAGGAAGAGAGGTTAGAGGAGAGAGAGAGAAAGAGAGAGAGAGAAAGAAAGAGAGAGAGAGAGAGAGAGAGAGAGAGAGAGGGGTTAAGTTTAAAATACATGACCAATTGACCAATCAATGGTTACAAAGAAACAAATGATTCGGAAGAGAAATGACCTCCATTTGGTTCTTTAATATTCCTGAGAAACTAAAAACGAGCAGGAAGACAAAGTCAAAATGTAGAAGTCAAGAGCTGGGAGAATGAGATTGATTATATAAGGCTGCACACAGTTCAAGTTCTTTGCTAGCGAGGGCCAAGTTTTCCCTCAGCTACTGTCAGATGTTTCGATTGGGCACCGGAGGATATGAGATCTGGAAAACAGTCCCACTGTCATTAAAATGGTAAGGACCCTAAAGGTACACTTCACTGAGCATTGTCTAAATTATGTCCTTAAGTGCAAAATAACAAATGTAACTCCTTGAGCAAACCAAGTGACACAGGATGGCGCTTTTTAAAGGACTCTGAGGAGGGGGGCAAAGGACAGTGTGCATGGCCCCTAGCCTTAACATCCATTTCCGAATAAAGGGTCAAAATAGTTTCTTCTCCTCTTTGAGTCAATAGCATTTCGGGATACTTTTCTACTATTGTTCTATCACCATTTGCTCCAAATGCAGCCCCAAGTGACAAGTTCATTTGTGCATGGGGCATATGTTTGTTTTGTTGGATGCCCTCGGAGCCACTTTGTACCAGGCACTGGGACACAGCAGTGAATTGGGAAATAAAAAATGCCTATCCAGCCGGGCGTGGTGGCGCACGCCTTTAATCCCAGCACTCGGGAGGCAGAGGTAGGAGGATCGCTGAGAGTTCGAGGCCACCCTGAGACTACATAGTTAATTCCAGGTCAGCCTGGACCAGAGTGAGACCCTACCTTGCAAAACCACAAAAAAAAAAAAAAAAAAAATGCCTATCCATGGAGGTGATGATGTGGATGGGGAGGTGAGTCCAGAGCCGTGTGTTTCAGGATGCCTTTGCAAATGACTGGGCTTTCAGAAGCAAGAGCTTCAGGAAGGCTTAGCTCAGGGGGAGAGAGAGAAAGCCGTTGTGCAATATTGTAGACTTATAGCCAAATATATGCATTTGCTCTGACATAAAAATTCTGTCCAGGAAAAACATAGTTATATTTTGGTGGAGGTATTTCTAGTCCTCTTTTTATGGAAATGTGTTTATCTACATACACATTTTTGTCTGCCAATGGTAAGACTTCTTCCACTTAAGAATATGTATATTTACATAAACTATATACACATATATATATATTATGTATATACTTCTCATATGTATATATTTGTAAGTAGAATATAGATATGTAAACATAGTTATATCAATACCTCTGTATATACTACATATATGCAACACAGTGCATTGAATGTATATAATATACATATAGATATTGATATATATATCACATACATATACATATATCATGTGTATATATATATATATATCAACTATTACTGCATGCTATACATGTATGGACACACAACTTATTCATATACACATTCATACATATATGCATATGTGACAGATATACACATATGTAGTAAAATATGCCTATGTTTCCATACCCTTAACTACACCCAGTATAGTCAAGTCCTAGGGAGAAGTGAGCAGTGCAGCTGGGTGATTGGAGCAAAGCCAGGAGGCCCCACACCCTGTGGGAGTGCCACGAGAGGCAAAGCTATCTTCCTGGTGTTTTCAGGGCAGAGGAATTCAGCACAAGCACCCCATCACAGGCTCCCTGAACTAAATCTCCCCACATGTTGACACCCTCCACTGGCCTGAGGCACACTCTTGTTTCCTCACCACTGAGCCAGACCTGGATGCTCCACAGAGAGCCTTGGCTGGGGACTCAGACCCCAGCATTTACCTGCAGTTCATGTGTCCAGGTGTAAGGTTTCCTTGTGACAGGTGGGAGAGAAGTGAGGTTACAATGGATAGGCACACACTTATTTCAGAGGCAGAATCTGGCTCTGAATTAAGCTCTTCTACGTCTTACAAGAAACGTGAAGGTCACTGTCACTTCACCATTACTCCCAACGGTGTGGTCCATAGACAAGTAAAGTCTGTGTCACCTGGGGTATTGTTAGAAATACAGATTCTCAGGCTGGAGAGATGGGTGGCAGTTGGAACGCCTGCCTGCCAAGCCTAAGAACACCGGTTCCAATCTCCAGGTCCCACGTTTAGCCAGATGCAAAAAGTGATGCAAGGATGCAATGCTGCACTTGTCCACAAGGGGGCGCATGTGTCTGAAGTTCGTTCACAGCGACTGAGAGGCTGCTGGCATGCCCATTCTCTCTCTTTCTCGCTCCAGCTCTCTCTTTCTCTATCACTCTCAAAAAAAAAAAATACAGATTCTCAGGCCCCGCTCAGGCCCTCCTGAGTCAGAGCCTGTATCTATCTCATCAAGGATGTCAAGGGGAAGAAGGGCTGGTGAGAACTCAGATACTTGATGTGGGGTTCCTAAGTCCCAGGATCATGTGGGGAGTGGAACAGCACCATGTTCCTCACCCACAAGGAGACAGGCCTCTGCCGTCTGCAATTTAATCTGAGACCCAGGGGCTGCAAGCAGGCATTTCAAACACAGTCACACAGCACGAGGGCATTTGGTTCTGAAGCCTGCATACATAATGGCATGGCCATCTGATATTGTGTGAACACATCTGTGCTATTTGCACAACGATGGGATCACCTAAAGACATAGTTCTTCCATTGGACAGAACGAGTGATGGGCCTTTGTCCCATCAAGTACTGACCAGGCCTGGGAGCTAACTGCTCATCTTGTTTCACAGAGGTGCCTTTCACTTCTTGGAGGGAGGCACTTGGGGATTCTGGGATAATCTTAGACTAACACAGCACTTGGAAACTTCCAGACTCTACAGTGGGATTGACTCTTTCTTTAATTGTGGAAAAGTTTAGCAAAATAAGCATTTCTGCAGCTGGATTATGGTTGGCTAACAGTGGGTTCTGAACACCTGAGGCCCAGGCAGAATTTTAGACTTGGGCCCCCAACATTCCACAGCCCAGCCCTTAAGACATGAGTAGGATTAACTACAGCCTCAGTCCCATGACTGACTGCCGTGTTTTGAGTGCAGTAAACTGCAGGTGACTGATCTTAGCACATGAGTCCTCAAGAGAACAAGGGCAAGCTAGAGAGATTAGAAGTATGAGAAGAACTTGAAAGTGGAGGGGCCCAGGAGGAGGAACTGGGGGGAGGGGCTCGAGGAGCAGTGAACAGGTTTGGAGCACAGGTAGTGAGGACTTTTACAGCCACAGGAACCAAACTCTGCCACCAACCTGATCTCGCATGCTGGGAAGTTTCTCCCTAGGGTTTCTTGAAAGGAACTCAGATCTGTCCACATCTTGACTAGGGTCTTGTGTGATTTATTTTTAATTTTTATTTTTTTGGTTTTTCGAGGTAGGGTTTCACTCTAGCCCAGACTGACCTGGAATTCACTATGTCGTCTCAGGGAGGTCTTGAACTCACGGTGATCCTCCTACCTCTGCCTCCCGAGTGCTGAGATTAAAGGCTTGTGCCATCACACCTGGCTTGATTTAATTTTTAAATGATTAAAAATATTTATTTATTGAGAGAGAGAGACAGAAAGAAAGAAGCAGAGATAAAGAGAGATAGACGGAGAATGGGCACGCCAGGGCCTTGGGACACTGCAAATGAACTCCAGATGCATGTGCCACTTTGTGCATCTGGCTTACCTGGGTCCTGGGGAATTGAACCTAGGTCCTTTGGCTTTGCAGGCAAGTGCCTTAACTGCTAAGCCATTTTTCCAGCCCTCTTGTGCGATTTAGAATCCAGTTAGTTTCTGACCTACAGAACCATGAGCTACCCAGCGGGTGTTGTTTTAAGGTGTTGTATATGTTACACAGCCAAAGGAAATGAACAGAGGCCTCCTCAAGGGAGAGGGCGACGTTTAGTCCTTACTCTTTAAGATGGTTTTGGTTTTCTGCTGGATTGATAGAGAAGAAGGTTGCTAAGAAATAGATCCAGAGGTGGCAGGATGGACAAAGAGCCAGTGTACAGCAGCCCCCACTTGTCTGCCGGGAATATGTTCCAAGATCCCCATGGGGAAGCCTGAAACATATAGTGCCAAACCTGATCTGCACTGTTTTCTCCTGTACATTTGTACCTATGGTATGGTTTTGTTTATCAGTTAGGCACAGTAAGAGATTCATAGCCATAACTCGTGATATAAATAGTACAATTACAACAATAATGCTGTAATAAAATTGCCAGCATCACAATTCTTGCCCTTTGGGGCCAGTTAAAAAAAGGGGGGGGGGACTGCTTGAACATTACCAGTGATATCTCGATGGCAGCGATGATTACTGATTAATGGGGCGGGGGGAGGCGCAGAGATGAAGCACGGGTCTGCCAGACAAAGGCATGGTTCCCATCCAAGATGGGAGGCAGCAGGAGCAGGATGTGGGATTTCATCTCATCACTCAGAACAAAGTTCCATTTCAAACCCAATGAACTATTTATTTCCATAATTTTCCATTCAATATTTTCAGACTGTGGATGCTGATTGTGGTTGACCACAGTTAATTGTGGATAAGTGAAACCACATAAAGTGAAACCACAGATCAGGGGAGGTCCTTGTATTTTATTTTATTTTTTTCCTATCAAGATAACCTACAAACAGAGGGAGTCATTGAACTTTGGCTGGAGTGTACGTATCGGGATGGCTATTTTCTGATTAGTTTTGGGAAGTACTAAATGCGAATGAACTCAGGAGTAGTTCTGGTCTGAGTGACACACAGAAGAGCACCGGAGAAGCTGCACAAGACTTGGACACTCTGGATCCACATCCCAATAGTAAATGGGCTTTCACATGGATCACACGGTCCGTCCTCAGACAGTCCTCATGCATGTTCGAACACCCCATGGAGGCTACACACACTAACAAAACCCCCTGTGCTTGGCAGTGAATGTGATTTAGACCAGGTCATGCTTCTCAGAACTTCCCAGAAGTTTTAGAAAGTCTAGCAAAGCCAGAGAATTCTTTGGGCATGTTTTTTTCTTGTTCTGCTAATGGGAGGGCAGGGAGACAAGTCGGTTAGATGGTCCCAGTGCAGCAGCTGGAGAAGGACAAGTCCTGGGAGCCAACGTTCTGCGAGCTCTCATACGTCTTGTCTACACCTCTTTCCAGGCACTGGGAGTCTTTGGCCAGCCATGCTGGGTAGGGTGATGAGGGCTAGCTTTGCACCCAGGTAAGCCTCTCCTGTAGCTTCTGCCCTGCAGATAGCAGAATCTGGGAGAGGGAAGAATCTAAATAGAGGTAAGGAGGAAGTGAGAACAACGTGTCCTAGACATTTGTCCCTCAGGACTGGCCTTGGCAGGATATTTCCACTTTACTGTAAAGAAATGGAAGCCAGGCATGGTGGCGCACACCTTTAATCCCAGCACTCAGGAGGCAGAGGTAGGAGGATTTCCGTGAGTTTGAGGCCAGCCTGGGACTATACAGTGAGTTCCAGGTCAGCTTGGGCTAGAGTGAGACTCTGCTTCAAAACAACCAAAAAAAAAAAAAAAAAAAAAGAGAGAGAGAGAGAGAGAGAGAGAGAGATGGGTAGAGCTGCCTGCTGGGCACCATCTTGTTGACATGGGTCATTGCACAAAGTTTCCACAGAACATCTAGGAGGCTAAGAAAGGTCTTTCCTCTGCAGCATGCATTTGGTCAAAGAGCTCCAATTTCAATCCCTGGTCACGTGCTACCATCTTGGTCATTTTTGGTCCTTTTACAACAGTGTCTTGCCCTCAGCAGGCGTTTGTTTTTAATATTTTTTAAAATTTTATTTATTTATTTCCAAGCAGAGAGAGAAAAGAGAAGACAGACAGAGAGAGAATGGGCACGCCAGGGCCTCTAGCCACTGCAAATGAACTCCAGATGCATGTGCCTCTTGTGTATCTGGCTTATGTGGGTCCTGGGGAATCGAACATGGGTCCTTTTGCTTCTCAGGCAAATGCCTTAACCACTGAGCCATTTCTCCAGCCCTCAGCAGGTGTTTTATATAAATGTGTTGATGCTTACAAGGAGACCCTTTATGAATGGAATAGTGAAAAGGTCACTTAAGAGAAGAGCATCCATTCAGTGGCCTCAGAATAACTTGCCACCCCAGCCCAAGATGGAAGACTTCTTACAGGGGGGATCGAATGGCGTGTACGGCCCTTCGTCGTCATCCTCATCCTCCTCTTCCTCCTCATCATTCTCGTTGTTCTCATTGTCCTCGTTCTCATTCTCCGTCTCATTGCCGGCCTCGGCGACCACGTCATCCCTCCGTGTCCCATTCACGCCCCTGTCTGGGGCATTGCTGGGCCCTGTTCCATTCTCCACAGTGTGCTTAATTGGGATTTTGATGGCCACCTCGGATTCCCCATTGGCATAAGCTCTGCTGTTTATCAGTCTTTGCCTCTGGAAAGAGAAAGCAGCCAGTTATTCTGGTCAGAAGGGTGGCAAGTCCCTGACAGCAAAGCAGAAGTGGGCAGCATCTTCCCCAGACAACAGGCAAGGAGGTGTTTCCATTAGAGTCCAGGGACGAGTTTTAAGAGCTTCCTCAAAGTCCTTATTGATTCAGACAACCTCCCTCTGGGAGGAAAGATTAACTGTTTCTAGCTCATTGGAATGTAAAAATCCCTTTAGAGGAAAATTCCTACCTCTGGGGTGTGGGTGTCTTTGACAGGTATGTACCTTGATCTTCTCATTTTGTTCTTGTGTAAGAAGGGTACCTAACTGTTGTACTCATGTATCAGTAAGGCTGCCACTCCAGATAAAGGAAAAAGGCCAGACATTCTGGCTTGTGTTAAACTAAGACAACCTTTATTAAGCAATTACTTCAGGGCAAGCTCACATCAGGGTTTTATACAAGTGGAAACAAGAAGGGAAAAAAAAATTGGTAGAAGGAGACCGGGGAGTTCTGCTACGGGAGCTAGGCTCCGTCGCTCAGCAGGTGGCAGGAAGTGAGGCACACTGAGCAAAGGTTGAAAAGGCCTAGGGTGACTCTTCTGTTAATCGCTGAGTCTTTCAAATCAGGAGGGGTTTTCTCTCTCCCTCTACTTCCCACCCTGTCCGCTGTAACTTGGACTGCGCTGTCCCAGATACCTCATTGATCAGCATGCGACTGGCCATGGAGAGCCGGGTCTTGGGGGGAAAGTGGCTTGTGATCATGATTCGAAGGCCAGCCTCAGAGAAAGAAAGCTGGTGTGGGTAGGCTGACAGCAGCTCGTCCACCATGATTACGGACGCTTTGCGGTGGAAATTGGCTAGGGAAATGAGAAAGGGAAGTAGAACAGCATCAAGGGAGGCCAGGAGCAGGACAAAGGTGTGTATTCATTCCTCCTTCCCTGTTCTTCCTTTCCCCTAACCTCTTCTCATCTCTGTACCTGTTTATGTACACCCAGCCATCCCTCCCTACTCCCCTCCTCTTTCTCTTTCTCTTTTTTCCCACTTTCCCTCCCTCTATTTCCCTTCCTTTTATTCCTCCCTTCCTCCCCCTCTCCTCTTCCTTCTTCTTTTTTTTATTTTTTATTTTTTTGAGGCAGGGTCTCACTCTAGCCCAGGCTGATCTGGAATTCACTATGTATTCTTAGGGTGGCCTTGAACTCATGGCAGTCCTACTACCTCTGCCTCCCAAGTGCTGGGATTAAAGGCATATGCCACCACACCCAGCTCCTTCTCTCTCTCTCTCTCTTTCTTTCTTTTTCCATTTAGGGAAGATTGAAGAAGAGATAAAAATTTTCTTCCCATGCATAATATTATAGCTCCTTAAAGTGTCTTGAAATGATTCAAACATTACTCATTGACATGGTAAGAATGATGAAATGATAGAATTTCTCCCTGTTCTCAAAATGAACTCTCTACACACAGAGGTCCAACATTTCGAAGAGGGCTTGGGACAAATCCTGTAGACTGATTTGCTGGGAGGCCTGAGAAAATGTTCCAACTTGTGCCATAAATATCGGTACCTGGCTATAGCCTCTTTTAGTACTTGCTCCTGTTTCCCAAGTAATGAAACCATGAAATGATCTTTGAAAACACCAGCTAATATTATTTAGCCCTGTTTGGCCTGCTATGAGTTCCTTTCATGATTATATAGTACCCAGAAGAGAAGAAAGTAAATAAAGTCCTCATGTGGAGTGGTGCTAAATAACACTAGACTTTTATTAAACATACACATCAGGAAAATATATCAAATATCAGATTTTCAAAACCTAATAAATTACCCAGAGTCCAAAGCCAGAGATATAGTTGAAAATAAACTATATATTTTCTACATCATTTTTCTCACAAAGTAACCATATGAGACACATTTCAAGGAAAAGGTTTTTTAAAAGTTAATTTTTTTTAAAAGAAACATACTCAGGGCAAAATTAAATGATCTTTGTCTATGTCCCTGTACAAAAAATATTTTTAATCAGAGAACACATGAATATAACAGTTATTTTGAAAACAGTGATAATTTTCTTTCTCCTTGGCAGCTTGGAACCTGAGTTAATGTAATCTAGAAGTGAATTTGGATAAGGAGCTATCGGGGCCTGTCACTGATGGAGCAGAGTGTGAGGCCCTTTCACATACTTTAGGTGATTTATTCATTACTAAGATGATAACCACTTCTCAGGCTCAGAGGTTAAATAACTCTTTTTGTGGTCACACAACCCAAATGTGATGGAACCAGTAGCTCATGGTTTTTCTCACTGGCTCTGTTGTCCCCATGCCCCCTTATTGCCTCTAGAATATGGGTCCCTGGGAATCTCCATGGCGTGTTCTGAGTTGTCCCATCAGCAGGTATGAGATTGGCCCATGAGGTGTTCCACGTCAGGACTGGGGGGCTGGAAACTTCCGTCTCCTATGTTCCCTATCTAGGATGCCTGACTGTGGCTAGGCGATGGTCAAACAGACTCACCCTCCAGCTGCTGGCACCCCCTTCCCGGATGCGAGATCAGCCACTTACCTTTCTTAAGTAGCACCACAGTTGCGTCGCAGTTGCTGCTGTCATCGATTTCAGCATTGTTGGCCAATCCATTGACCATGTTCCCGGCACCTTTTGCCCTCCTTTCGAAGCACTGATGTATGCTCGCATTGTATCTGAGCAAAGCAGTAAGTGGAGAGAGCCCATCAGTGTCTGCCCCTCTCATTTTCCCAACTCCACAGGGTATCCCCTGAACTTTCCCTTTCTGGATTGTGGTAGTTTGAATAGATGGACCCCAATATATTCAGTGCTTTATTAGTTTGTTGTTTGCATCTGCAGCCACCTGGCTGGAGGCAATGTCACTAGGTGGATCTTAAGGTGTGGTGGTGGGTTTGAGATTTCAAACTAAAGATATGCAAAGTGTGGTTAGCTGGAGTTTCTGCAGTGTGCTGTGTGGATTTTGGCTTTTGGTTTTCTCTCTCGCTCTTGCCTGGTCCTGTGAAAGCAGGCCAGCTTCTTCTGCCATCATGGAACTTTCCCTGGATCTGTAAGCATCAATAAATATCCCTTCCTCCATAACTGTGCCTGCTCTGGAAGTTCATCTCAGTGAACCTGAAGCTGTCTGCTACAGAAGATACATCGGGTGTCATCCCGTGACAGGGCCTCATGGTCTGCATGCTGGAGTTGGTTGGCTGACTAGGTTGGACATCTTTGGCTTCCTGAAGTCAGAGGTTTTATTGTGTGATTCTTTGTTAACCATGTTCTCATTCCAGGTCCAGTTGGCCCTTGGCTTTATGAAGACATTCTGGGCTATCATGCCCCAGCAAACTTGAATTGGAAAGGAAGAGGCTTTTGCACTACCTTATGTACTCATTATACAAATGATACCATTTCTCAGATTTGGAGAGGTTATGGAACATTTTCATTCTTAGGATGCCTTTCACAAGTAAATGTCCCATTTCATCCTGAGCATTAGAACTTTCTCGGAGGAACCATAGACATCTTATGGGCAAAGGTGTGAGGAGGGTTTCCAGGACATTGTCAGCCCCATGGGTTCCTGGCCATGGGCTAACCAACTGATGCTACTCCTCCCCTCCCAGCTGGACCTTTACCCTCATATAGGAATGGCAGCCAGGCATGGCACCTCACTGGCACCTTCAAGACCACTCAACCTGTGTTTCCCCTCTTTTTGCTAGTCATCTGCAGTCCTTTCCCCTGTGCCCTTGTGCACATGGCAGCTCTGGAGGATGTCGCCTACGGGGACATGGTAACTATCATGCCAGAAGCAGAGGGGCCCCCTGTGGTTGGGCCTTCTCTCCCGTGAGCCCCTTCTGATATTCCCTGGGATCCGAGGTTGCTCCTTCATTGTATGAGGGAGAACAGATAACTAGTCAGGAGTGAAGGACCTGGCTCCAAAAGAGAATTGGACAGGTCCATTCTAGAAGATTCAAAATTCAAAAATGGCAGGCAGTGAATCAGAGCACCTTGATTTTTTTCAATTCTTGTGAAATAATGAATCCAGCTATGGAGAGATGGCTTAGCGGTTAAGGCGCTTGCCTGCTAAGCCTAAGAACGCTAGTTCCAATCTCCAGGTTCCATGTTTAGCCAGATGCAGTGAGGCAAGGGCGCAATGCTGCACTTGCTCACAAGGGGGTGCACGTGTCTGGAGTTTGTTCACAGCAGCTGAGATGCTGCTGGTGTGCCCATTCTCTATCTGTCCTCCTCTTCCTCTCTCTCTGTCTCTCTCTGTGTCTCTCTCCAAAAAAAAAAATAATAATAATGAATCCAGCTATCGATCAAAAATGGCTGTCGCCATCAGAGAGAAAGTTGGCCTCGATATGCCCTAATGGCAGAACCCTTGGGGGCACAGTTTGGCCTGACTCATAAATGCTGACACATAGGAAACAAAGAAACAGGCTGGGCCATGTCACAGGATGCAATTAACAACTTCTAAACCATGGGCGTCTCTGCAGAGTGAACAGCTAAACTTTGTCAAAGAATAAATTGCAGGGGACACACACACACACACACACACACACACACACACACACACATGCACCCCAGAGAGAGGATTTATAGGTGAACAGAGATCCAAAACAGGTAGCAACCAATTTTAATGATTTTAAAAATCATTATTTTGGATTTTGACTTTTAAGAAAATATTTATATTTATGAGTCTGAAGAAACCTTAAAATCAGCATTTATGAGACCTTTGGAAATTTGAATATTTGGGTATCTTGTGATAACACAGAAATTAGCATTGATTTTAGGTATGGAAATAATAATGGTGGCTATCTTATTACAATGAGCCTTTCCTGAAACATACTGACATGTTCATGAATGAACTGATAAGATGTTTAGGCTTCAAAATTATATGGGAGAAAGGAAACAGATATGGATGGACTAAGCTTGGGCTGATGGCTGTGGGGACTGGTGGCGGACATATGAGACTTGTCACATTATTCTGTTGCATCTCCTTTTAATGGAAATGTCCCTCACTTGTCCTACTCCATCTAGCTACAATATATTAGTTTTTGTTTTTGACAAACTCAGATTATGGAACCCTGGTTAATCTGGAACGTTCTGTGTAGCCCATATTTCTCTGGACTCCTGCCTCAGCCTCCTGAGAGCTGGAATTACAGGCATGTACCACCATGTGTGGTTCAGAAGCAGTGTTTCTGCCATCTTGACTCAGAAACCACTTTCTCCATAAAACATGGACTTGTACAAGAGTTTGCATTGTATAGGAGATACAGCTGCTCCTTAATCAATTATTAGGGTATTGATAATAGGTTAGCACACCATACAATGAGGACTTTCTTGAAATCAGATATTATATTGATAACTCAGCCTCACATTCAAGCCTTATGAAGAAAGCTTTGTAGCAGGTACTATTATTAAGGTTATTTTGTAAAAGAGGTTAACTGAGGTTCAAAATGGCTAAATAACTTGGCCATGTTCTCATGGTGATGTCCACACGCAAGGACCAATGTGAAGCACTTGTTTTTTAACCATCAGGCCATGTTGCCTCATGTGGGGAATGAATACCAGTGAAGTGAGCAAGGTCAGTAGAAGTCAATCCTTGCCAAGACCACTTAGGCCGCAACAGCCTCTGCAGTTCCTACCTGTCTGGCCAATCCAAAATTGCCTTTGGCTCTTCGGACAGAATGTTTAAAGTCACTTTAAGTCTATCTACCCAGAAGGCAGCTGATGTGTTTAATATACGCTGTCTTTCTTCATTGCTGCTGCTCTGTTTTATATTTTTAATTGAATGTTTTAAAATTTTGTGCTTGCACCCTGAAGCTATTTTATTGTGCAGCGTGCAATTTTATAAATCAGATTTTATAAAACCCAATGATTAGAGCCTCTGATTGCAGAAGTGGCGGGGGAGGGGGGGCAGCTAAAGAGCAGAGATTTCAATTTAGAACTTAGGACCAGAATTTATGCAGAAAATTCCACGAGTACAGTGACTTTCATTTGCAGTTTTATTTGCATCCTGCTGGCTTGAACAGCTGGAACGATGGTAAAGCTGAGGCCTCAGCAGAAACATGCCTCGTCCATCAGTTTCCATATTTGGTAAGACTTGGGGTAGAGGATGCATTTGCTTGATACGCTCATGTTCACATGACTGATGAGTAACTCGGGCTTTCTATGGACTGGTAAAGGGAACAGTGGCCATAGAAAGTATGCTGGAAAAATCCATCCACTTCCTTTCTGCTTTGACAGTGCGTTTGAAGACCTCCTCATTCTGAGAAGCCTCCTCTGAATTAATGATAGTAGGTGTGTTCATCAAGATTCAGATTCAAGACCCCAGGGTGAACGCTGGGTGTGGCAGAGAGGCCATGTGACAGTTCTTCTGGGATCATTGATGATGGATCCAGCTTCTCACAAGGGGAGATGAGGACTCTTGACTCGAAACTCAAACTTAGAGGCTCAAAAAGATTTATTTTTAATTTAATTTAATTTAATTTTTATTTTTTGGTTTTTCGAGGTAGGGTCTCACTCTAGCTCAGGCTGACCTGGAATTCACTATGTATTCTTAGGGTGGCCTTGAACTCATGGCAGTCCTCCTACCTCTGCCTCCTGAGTGCTGGGATTAAAGGCTTGCACCACCATGCCTGACTCAAAAAGTTTTATTTTTATTTTACTTTGAGAGAGAGATAGAAGTGGGGTGGCAGGGGAAGAAAATGAGTGTGCCAGGGCTTTCAGCCACTGTGAACAAACTCCAGACACATGTGCCATCTTGTGCATCTGGTTTATGTGGATCCTGGGGAATCAAACTTGGGTCCTTTGGCTTTGCAGGCAAATGCCTTCTCCACTAAGCCATCTCTCTAGCCCAGATTTATTTTTTTGGAAAGGTGAACTAAGAAAGATTCTCAGGTGTGCTCACAGGGGACAGATGATGGAGAATACTGGGGAGAACCAGGCTACATCAATACATCAGGAAAAAGCCAACTGTCTACCGGGAGATGAGTCACCTCCCCTTCATCTGCCCAGGCCCGGAAGTCATTACACAGGAAGCTGTGACACAAATACTGCTTTCACAGCTGGTCTGGAAACCAGTTCCAAGGAGATGGCAACAGACACTCTGGTCACTCCAACCTCATCAAAACAGAGATC
The DNA here is from genome assembly GCA_036365145.1 of Orientallactaga sibirica. Taxonomy (NCBI): domain Eukaryota; kingdom Metazoa; phylum Chordata; class Mammalia; order Rodentia; family Dipodidae; genus Orientallactaga; species Orientallactaga sibirica. The sequence goes on from JAEOAD010000011.1 coordinate 21,941,819, forward strand.
CAGAAGCTACAGAGAAAGCCACACTAAATCAGATCTCTAACATGCCTGCCAAGGCTCAGGGAACGTGGGAGAAGAAGTGGGGGGTGGGGTAGAAAGATTGTAAGAGCCTCAGGGTGAGTGGGAATAGCCTGAGGCATCATGTTTGGGGGGGCTCCTCCCCCAGAGACTGACTGTATTCTCTTGGTCCCCACAGTGAATGCCAACAACCCCACAGAAGACCCTAAGCAGAATTGGATAGGGGGTGAGGGAGTCTAAGAGTCTAACTTTTTTTTTTTTTTAAATAACAAGTCAATAAATAATAACAAAGGAAGAATAAAAATTTAAAAAGGTGAAAAAATTAAATAGAAAATACCAAAGGAAGCTGTGTGTATATCAGTTGAAGCCTCCCCATTGTGATGCTGAATCCACATTCTGCCATTAGAGGTCAAAATGAATAAGATGGCTGCTCCATCCTACAGCCTTTCCCTTAAAGCTAGAGGCTGTGTAAAGTGTTTGGGTCAGCTCTGGGATCTTGGCAATGAATGTTTTAATGTTTTTAGTGGAAGGTGATTAGCTCCCAGGTGTGGGAGTTGTGGCTTCTTCATCAGTTCCTTCATGGTGACTTCGTACCAGGATATGTTGGGAGTGAGGTCCTACTCCAGAAATGTCCTGTCCAGTAAGAAGACCCAGATATCCGGCCCTCCATGGTCAGTGGATAGCTCTTCCAGCAAATGTTGGATGCCGAACTGAATAGATGGGCAGCAGATTGCTTATAGCCCACCCTGGGCAGCAGCTGAGCCAGAGCCTGGCCCCGCTGGTCATGTGACACTTGTCAATGTTCATACTGGTGCCTCCTAACACGTTTCTCAGTCCAGGGTGGCCAGAATGAATTCCTGTCATATCTTAGCACAAAAAACTTACCATGTCGATTCTAGACTGTTACCTGGTGTATCCAAGCTCACAATGGCCGAGAGTTCCCATCTTTCTGCCCCTGGAGAAGATGGTTGCTCCAGCAGTTACACAAGCTGGGGAATGTAGGAGCTGATTGAGAGTCAAGGAGCAGCTCTCACACAAGGCTATAGCTCTGTGCTGTTTATCAGTTCTTCATCTCAGTGATATTAGGCAGAAATGTGAACCAGCCCATTCAAGCCATGGGCTTACATCTTATTTTGAGAATGAGAAATATCAGCAATATCATTCTTGATACAAAGCTATGCTGACTCTAAGCTGGGCATGGTGGTGAATGTATTTAATCCCAGCACTCGGGAGGTAGAGGTAGGTTGGAGGATTGCTGTGAGTTCGAGGCCACCCTGAGACTATGTAGTGAATTCCAGGACAGCCTGAGCTAGAGTGAGACCCTACCTCGAAAAACAAACCAACAAACAAAACAAAAAAACACCCAAGATATGCTGACTCTAGAAGGGAGAAAACATCTGAACAAGTATACATAAGAGTCTGACTTTTTTTTTTTTTAAATAACAAGTCAATAAATAATAACAAAGGAAGAATAAAAATTTAAAAAGGTGAAAAAATTAAATAGAAAATACCAAAAAATATCTGAATTGTGATGCTGAATCCACATTCTGCCATTAGAGGTCAAGATGAATAAGATGGCTGCTCCATCCTACAGCCTTTCCCTTAAAGCTAGAGGCTGTGACATGGAGCCCTCCTTGAGTGTGACCTGCATTTAGTGACTCAGTTCTCATAAATTGAATATGGTAGAATGATGGTGTATGACTTCTGAGATGGGATCATAGAAGGTGTGAAGTGTGACAAGGTTTCTGTCTCTCATATTACTCTGCAGAGAGCCACTGAGCTTCCCTAAGAGAAGCTCATGTGGTGAGGAGCTGAGCCCTCCAGCCAACAGCCAGCACCAGCTCACCAGCCATGTGAGTTGGCCATTGCCTAGCCAGATTCATTAACCACAGTCAAGTTTATGTTTTAGCCCTCACCAGTCTTCACCCTGAGATTTCATGACAGACTTGAGCAAGGAACATTCCCCACCTCTTATGAAGCAGCTCTTGGATTTTCTTTCTTTCTTCCTTCCTTCCTTCCTTCCTTCCTTCCTTCCTTCCTTCCTTCCTTCCTTCCTTCTTTCCTTCCTTCTTCCTCCCTCCTCCTCCTTCCCCTCCCTTCCTTCCTTCCTTCCTCCCCTTCCTTCCTTCCTTCCTTCCTTCCTTCCTTCCTTCCTTCCTTCCTTCCTTCCTTTCCCCTTCTCCTTCCCTCCCTCCTTCCCTTTCTTTCTTTCTTTCTTTCTTTCTTTCTTTCTTTCTTTCTTTCCTTCCTTCCTTCCTTCCTTCCTTCCTTCCTTCCTTCCTTCCTTCCTTCCTTCCTTCCTTCCTTCCTTCCTTTCCCTTACCCTTACCCTTCTTCTTTCTTTCTTTCTTTCTTTCTTTCTTTCTTTCTTTCTTTCTTTCTTTCTTTCTTTCTTTCTTTCTTTCTGAACCATTACAATTTTATTCAGGAATATATGAAGGAAAGGGAGGGTCCAAGAGCTGAGAGAAGGAAAATAGGTACACCCATATGGCCTCGAGAACCCATGTGGGAAGTGAGTATGGGCCTGAAATATAAAAAGGGAATTAGAGGGCTGGAGAGACGGCTTAGTTGTTAAGGCACTTGCCTGCAAAGCCAAAGTATCTCGGTTTGATTCCCCAGGACTCACGTAAGCCAGATGCACAAGGGGGAACATAAATGTGTGGGGTTTGTTTGTGGTGGCTAGAGGCCCTGGAGCACCCTTTCTATCTCTCTCTCTGCCTCTTTCTTGCTCTCAAGTAAATAAATAAAAATAAAAATATTCTTTTAAAAACAGGGCCTTAGAGAGGAAAGAGAAGAAAGTGCAGAGAGCTCCTGCATGCAGGAGCAGGTAAGAGGCCATGGACGAGCAGGGGAAGCTTACCAGACAGGAACTTGGAAGTTCAGAAGAGATAAACAGCCAACAAAGAGGGCCTTACCCACCTGGTAAGGATCTATGTATAATCTTATTGTGCTGGGCTTTACTCAGACTCCAGATTTTCTTTTCTTTTCTTTTCTTTTCTTTTCTTTTTCTTTTTTTTTTTCTTTTTTTTTTTTTTTTTTTTTTTTGCTGTTATGAGGCAGAGTCTCATTCTAGCCTAGGTTGGCCTCAAACTCATGCCCACCCTTCTTCCTCAGACTCCTTAGTCCTGGGATTAAAGACATGGGCCACCACTCCTAGCTAGCTTTTAGATTCTTAAAATGATAATAAGATCATGCATAGTTGTGGTTTTTAAGTCACTAAGTTCTGGGACAATTTGTTACACAGCAACAGATGGCTAATACAACAGGAGTAAGGGAAGTCTGTGGGAATATCCTCCATGGTTTCAGTCACCTAATTATCTCTGGTTCCAGCTTTCCTCACCTGATGTAGACCTATAACTGGTTAGATTTTACCTCCTTTTTTAATTTATGAAAGCCAAACCTAAGGTTGCCAAATCCTGAAGCGGGAGCAAGAGTTCTAGGGTGTTCTTAAATGAAACATAGATGCTTTGATTCAATCACCAACTCTGGGTTGAAGGGTTATTGCTACTGTTACTAATCAAAATGAAGGAGGATTCTAACAGATCACCAAGTCTGTGAGGGTGAGTGCTGACAACCAGTCAGGCACCTTCTCTCCCCAGCTACTGGACGTAGACGCAGCTTGGGCACGGCGCTGTACTTACTTCATGATGACAATGTAGATGAGGTACATCAGCACGAGCACGAGAGACTCCCACCTGCACACAGAGAGAACAGACTCAAGAGGTGACCCCAGGCAGCAGGACACACACCAGCACATTCTAGAACCATCTGATGCCAATAGCCAGGGTGGCCAGGCAGTCATTCTAGACAAAGCTTGGTCTTCCTGTTCTCTATGCTGCAGGTAGTGCTCTCGATGGTTTTTCTTCCCCACCTGAAGGGAATGGCTCCTGTGTGTACAAACCTGTCCCCAGTGTCATCATTCACTGAGCTTATCCACATTGGTCTATAAAGGCTCATGCAGTAGAGGGACTGATGAGTGTGGCTGGGGGGCATTAGAGGCAGAGGGGACAGGAAGAAGGGATATAGGCAGAAAGATAGAGAAGAAAAGAGAGTCAGGGAGAAAGATAGATAATGTTAAGGAGAGACAAAGAGAAACAGAGAAACAGATCCAGGGAAGGGGGGAGAAAGGAGAGGGAGGGAGGGTAAGAGGGAAAAGAGAGAGAGAGAGAGAGAGAGAGAGAGAGAGAGAGAGAGAGAGAATGTAAGAATCTAGGCCAAGCTAGGCGTGGTGGCGCATGCCTTTAATCCCAGCACTCGGGAGGCAGAGGTAAGAGGATTGCCGTGAGTTCGAGGCCACCCTGAGACTACAGAGGAATATCAGGTCAACCTGAGCTTGAAAAACCAAAAAAAAAAGAAGAAAAAAAAAAAAGAATCTAGGCCACTGGAAAGGTATCAGCAGGAAGGGTACGAATGAGTGAGAGAAACCTATAAGGTGGCTTATACCTGTTAAAAACCCAGCAGGCTGAGGCAGGAGGATTGCTCTATATTTAGGCTGCCTGGGCTATATAGAGTTCTAGGCTAGCCAGGACTTCAGAACAAGGCCCTGTGCCAAAAAACTAAAAAACAGAAAAACAACAACAAAAAAAAAACTAGAATTAAAAAAATGTATTTGTGTGTGTGTGTGTGTGTTTTCCTTTTTTTTCCCCCTGAGGTAGGTTTGCACTCTAGCCTAGACTGACCTGGAATTCACAATACAGTCTCAGGGTGGCCTTGAACTCATGGCGATCCTCCTACCTGTGCCTCTGGAGTGCTGAGATTAAAGGCATGTGCCACCAGGCCTGGCTCAGAGGTCAACTTGAGGTGTTTGCTCCACCGTTGTTTTGAGACTAGGTCTCTCCCAGCTGCAAATGAACTGCGAGACTGCCAGTGAATGAAAGGCAGACTAATTGATGCATGAGCTTTAGATTCTCCTGGCCCCACCTCCCACTGTGGTTAGATGTGTTGGGATCACAGACACACGTGCCACTTTGCATCTGACTTTTACATGGGTGCTCCTGGGGGTTGGGGGGCTCTGTCCTGCTCAGCTGGAGTTGCTCTGGCTTCCTCATACCTGTGGTAGGGGCAGTTGAAGCTTTTCTCTAATATGGGCCAGGGACAGTTGAAGGCCTCCTCTTTCTCCCAGAGTTACAGCTCAAAGGAAGAAACAAAACCACCACTCTGGACCTGTTAATTTCTTCCCTGGTCTCCAGAAACACAAAATGCACCTTCCATCTTCCTTCTGAGGCTCTGGGAGCCCAGCTGACCTGTTACCATAGGCTCATGGGCTTTGCTCTGCAGGCTGACATCACAACAGACAGGTCTCTCGTGCTTTCTATTTCCAGTGTCTTTTAGGATAGGAACCTAACAGAAAATTCCCCTACTTTTTGACCTAGACTTAGAGCCCCACTGTGTTGAAGCAGCAAATGATTTCAAAAAAGATGAGTTTGCCTTCGATCCTGGGGATCAATCATGATTGGTCTAAAGTTGTAATTGTTGCCAGGTGTGGTGGTGCACGCCTTTAATCCCAGCACTTCTGAGGCAGAGGTAGGAGGATCGCTGAGAGTTCGAGGCCACCCTGAGACTACATAGTGAATTCCAGGTCAGCCTGAGCTAGAGTGAAACCCTACCTTGGAAAACAAAACAACAACAACAAAAAGTTGTAATTGTTACTCCCCACCTGGCCATTTATTGGTTAGGTTGTTACTAAAATGATATAAGATGAAAGTCTGAGAAAGACACCAGAGGCTTTTATTCCACCTTCTTATCTCCAATACACATTTGATGGCTGGAACCCCGGTCACCATTTTGGGAATATTAGGGAAAGGCTAGGAGAAATGCACAATCATTGCATCATGAAACATTGGGATATACTGGGTGTGTAAGGAAAACAAATCAATTTGGCTACTTAAAAAATATATCTTCTTGCTGGGCGTGGTGGCGCACGCCTTTAATCCCAGCACTCGGGAGGCAGAGGTAGGAGGATCGCCGTGAGTTCAAGGCTGTCCTGAGACTACATAGTTAATTCCAGGTCAGCCTGGGCCAGAGTGAGATCCTACCTCGAAAAACAAAAACAAATATATATAATATATATAATATATATATATATATATATATATATATATATATATCTTCTTGCACAAGGTGGTACATGCGTCTGGAGTTCATTTACAATGGCTGAAGGCCCTGGCGTGCCCGTTCTCCCTTTCTCTATCTGCCTCTCTCTCTCTGAAATAAATAAATAAATAAATAAATAAATAAATAAATAAAATAACTTAAAAAAAGATTTTTTCTGCTGAAAAACATTCCCAACTGACTGCTGATCACCACTTCTTGAATGAATGAGGAGAATATGCTGCACAATGGGCTTTAGAAACAGTGATGGAATCTCACCCAGGTATGTCAGGGACACCTTGTTTTTGTGTACAGTTGGCTCCCTTTGCAGGTTCCACATCTGCAACTCAACTCACCACAGGTTGAAAATATTTTCTTAAGAATTGCACCTGCACTAAAAAGCACGGACTTTTTGGGGTCTTTCCTAAACAGTGTAGTATTACAACTGTACAATATAGTATGACAATCAAAGAAATACGATTTACATGGCACTTGTACTGCATTAAGTAGTACAAGTCATCCAGAAGAGGTTTAAAGTATAGAAGGGAAGGCGTGCAAATACTGTGACACTTTACATAAGCGATTTGAACAAGTACAGATTCTGGTGTTCTTGGACAGTCCTGGAACCCATTTTCCGTAGGGACCAAGGGACCACAGTATCTGTATTTAACAAAGTTCGTTTCTTCTTAAGGAGTAATCATGTTTCAAAATAAATAGCTGAAATGAATTTCCTCTTGTAGATTTGTAGTCAATTAATTACCTAACTTGGACTCTCTAGGATGTGCCAGATTATTCTAGAATAAGGGATGGAATTTACTGAAGTATTATAGAAATGTCTCTGTACTTTAATTGAACAGATTGAAGAACCTGATTTTATAGCGAGAAATTGGCTCCTACAATGCATCCTTTCAGCAAAATAAATGCTGTGATTGGCTGGTAGGAAGGCAGGAGAAATGAATGGTGAAACGTATCTTCAAGTTCAATGGTTTTTTACATCCCCCCCGAATGAGGAGTTTAAATCCCTGGAAGTCCCAGAGCTGTCAAGGGCCTGTGGTACAGACTTCAATTTCTTAGCCTCACTCATGCGAAAAATATTCTCCATCAGCCCATGCATGTAATAACGATAATTATGCAACAGGCCAGCATGCTGGGAATGATGTTATTCTGGGGCCATGGGAGCGCCCCTGGCTCAGCTCTTTCTTGGAAGCAAAGACTGAGTGATTTATGACTTAGACATGCCTCAGGCTAGAGCAAAGATACACACCCTTTGCAGAAGTTCTGACTCCATGTACAGGAGCAAGGGTGCCAGCCTACTGGCCTGTTCCCTTGTGGAATCTAGAACTTTCTGCTACAGGCTTGAGGTTCTATCCTAGCATCACAGAGAAAAATAATTGAACCTTCAGAATGAAGAAGATATAGACACTCCCCTTCTTGCTTCATGCCTATGAAAGATCTTGTGAATATAGTAACTGAAGATGACTTATTGGTGACCTGCTTTCATCTTTCCCTGACACACTTTCCATGTAATAATGGCAGAGAAAGAGAGAGAGAGAGAGAGAGAGAGAGAGATCTCCCAAGATGGCTACCCCAAGATCCCCCTTCCCAGTGTTTCTTTGCTTAACAGCATCAGTTCCATCTCTGGTATCCATGGTGACCCCAACTTGCTCATTGTTAGGGCGGCATCCTTAGCAGGTTGGCAGTGTGGAGTCATGCCAGCACGCCTGCTCCCGGCTATGGCAGAGCGGCGGCCTCACTACCAAGCCATCATTTGCCCCGGAACTGCTCTGGGAAGGTTCCTCATGTTGCACTCCATCTCCAGAGACATAAGAGGAAAATGCTATGCTATCCAGAATGACAGCAAAGGACACTCTTGCTGACCTGCGAGCTGGAGAATTCCTGGGCATTTGACCCCTTTCAGGCTGTTGATTATGATCACTCACAGGGGTTCTTAGAGGCTGCGGAGATGGCTCCATGGGCAAATGCTGGGATGCACAAGCATGAGGACCTGAGTTCAGATCCCCTGCCCCCATGTGCCAGACATGGTGGTGTGTGCCTCTAACTCTAGTGCTGGGGAGGTGGAGATAGGTGGATCCCTGGGTAATACTGACCACCTAGTTTAGCTGAATTGGTGAGCTCTGGGTTCAGTGAGAGACCCTGCCTCAAAAAAAAAAAAAAAAAAATAAGGTGGAGAGTGACTGAAGAAGCAACCTTGTGTCAACCTCTGGCCTATACACACACCTGCACGCACTTGTGCTCCCACATACACAAATACATGCCCCACAAAGACTTATTATGATTATGGGTCAACATGAAGTTTATGGAACTTAAAGGACAGATTCCTAGCTGTATCTTCCTCTCCCCTCTTAGAGGAGGAAGTTTTCAAAATTGTTCCCAAATGCCCTGGCATTGCATATGACCTTCCTCACCGCTATTCCCTGCCATTCTAAAATTCTGAAAACAGTTCAGTTGTCCTCAGATACAGGCGCCTCCCCTCACCAAAAAGCGGCTACAAAAGGGAGTTGGCCTTCATTTAACTGCAGCTGAAGCCAGGGGGACTCTGTACTTTTTTTTTCCAGCTCATTCTTAGCTTAAGTAATGCCATGAAAGTCACCCCTGTTTCTCTGAAGTTATTTCATACTATTCTACTGAAGATCAAATATTTGAAAAAAAAAAAAGTAACAAGACTGTGTGGCACACTTGGATTCTATTTCCATTTCAAACATATTGGATGCACTCAGAACTCATTTTAAGAACAGGATTTGTACAGCTGGTCTAAATGCAGATATCCTTCCATACATTTAATTTGGCCGAAATTTTCTATCCCCATATCACTGATTTTCAGAGCTGTAAGATTATTCTGTATGTATCAGGCGGCACTTGACTGGGTTAAAGGTGTCTGATGTGCTTGGATCTGACTCTCAAGATGCCCATGAGATTTGGGATATTGAATTGGGTTTGATTAATTCTGTAGCTTTCATTTGGAATGTTCCCCAAAGGCCCATGTCGTAAAGGCTTGGTTCTGGTGTGGTGCTATTGGTAAGTGGCTAAAACATTAAGGCATGAGATGAGTAGACTGTTTCTTGGTTATTGAGGGCACGCCTATGAGGAGGACTGAGGGACTCCAGCCATTATCTTCATTTTGCTTTCAGGTCATAAGGTGAGGGGTTTTGCTTTGCCAACATCATGACATGCTGCTTCTTCACAAGCTCAAAAGCAATGCAGCCAGCTGATAACGAACTGACATTTCTAAAACTGTGAACCAAATGAACCTTTCCTCTTTATAAGTTGATGACCTATGGCATTGCTTATAGTAATGGAAACCTGACTGACACAGACACAATACAGAAAAACCAGCCAAACCTCAACCAGCCTAGCAATGGCTTACTATGGAAAAGTACAGAGAAGTCACAATGTGTAAACAACATGATATACATGTAGATAAGAGGAGCCTAAAAGGAAGCTCACCACACCAATCCAAGGGAAACTTTTTTTTTGGTCCAAGGAAAAATTTAATTTCTTTGTTTTGGTGGACAGTGAGATCCTAAGAAATTCTAGTTGCTTAAAACTTCCATGATATTTTCCTTCCTTTTCTAAGCTTCAACTCTGGCCTTCCAGTATTATTTGGTTCTATAATATAACAAGAAGTAAGTAGAAGAGGAAGACGGGATACTTACCAGGAAACTTTTTCATCATAAATGAACTGTTAAAAAACAAAAAGGATAGAAGATTAGACACCCATGCACACATACACACATACAATGTTTACAGTGGTATCTTGTCCATTCTTGCTGGCAATCAGAGCTAGAGAGGAATATTAGGTACCTGTGGGTAAGGACTCTCAATCCTGGCTGTCTCTGGCCAGCACTAGTGAAAGGAGGAGTTGGTAGATTGGCAGGGGGAGATGGGGGAGGGCCGAGGCATCAGCTGATCTCATTGTCCTTCATTTTCTGTCCAGAAGAGGAGGAACTAGGAAGGGTGACGACTTGGCTTTATAAAGCAAGATACCTTGTAGAATTTAGATCTGGAAAGGAAGGTGGGAGCTTGGTGGGTACTTCTAAATGCTGGTCCTTAGGTGCCACTGGCTATATTTTGGCATATCTCAGTAAAATGTGTCACCCCTTGCTAGCTTCTCTGTGAGCACTTGAAATTGTATGGACCCTGTATTTTCTTTTTCAGTAGCTCCTTTTGTTTCCAAAGGAAACCTTCTGTCACAACCAGAGTGGAGGATTGGCACCTTTTTATAGAGGGTGAACCTGAGAAAAATGAAATAGCACCCAACTGTTGTTTGCTGCAGATCCTGGACATGGTTGGAAGCCCATGCCATGCGGTGGCCTTTTTGTTCTGAAAGGAGGTTAGGGAAGTGCTGAAGCAGTGAGAGACACAGGCCCCAGCTGAGGTTTCCTGCTTGTCGGTTATGACCAAGACAGCATCCACAAGAGGGTTTAATCGATTCATACTCTCCTCATCCCTGTTCACACGCCATTGCAGATCACTTCGCACTTGTGGAAAACAAATGGTATAATCTTAGATTTATACAGGGAAACTGCATTGCAGGAAACATCAGTAAGTTGTGTGCAATGCTCAGTATGCTGCATTGTTGGTTCTAGAACTCAGCCCTGGCTCTTCATCTGAGCTTCTTTTCCTGGCACACACTGCTGACATGACTTGGAGAAATCACATGGGTCCACGTATTATTCTGGTAAGTAAGGTCGTGGTTCATATGACTGCTCTGAACATGATAGTCTCTGAGTGGTATCCTCTTTAGAGCCTCTGTGACCCCCCCAGGCACTGGCTTCAGGCCAACTTAGGTGTGAAATGTCACTGTGTCATAAATATAGTAAATGTTGCTAATGATGTGGACATTGCTTCAGTCCCCAACAATTATAATAATCTACAGTTGCCCCTTGATGCAAAAGACACCTCAAAGGCAGCTCACAAGAGACATCAGGCACTCTCTCTCTCTCCAATTATCTGAAAGGTCTAAGGAGAAGGACAAGGAGGAAGGAGCCGTGCTTATCTGTAACTGGTTCTTCCTAATAAGCTGCTGAAAAAGATGTTTCATCATTTTTGTTACTTTCATCGTTGCTATCAACTTCAACACATTGACATTTCAGTGAAAATGCCGCACCAGAATGGGAAGAGAACTGGAAGAAGGAAAGGAAACAAACCCACCGTTTAGGCTGTAAGGTGGGGAATCCACTCCCTGCAAGGCATTCACAGTTGTTTTACATAATCACTAGCTTTAAAAAACTATCAGGAAATTACGGAGCATTCAATAATTTAAGATGGAAAACATTTTTTTAAATTAATTACTTAATTCAATATTAGCCTTAGCAATGGGGCTGGAACAATTACTTCATAGTCACCAGAGAGACATAAGATATGGGAAAAGAGTTTATTAGACCAGGCTAATTTAATTTTCTTCTGTCAGAGAAGCAGTTGTAGGAAGCACGTGTTCTGGGTGACTGTCCCCATAGACGGGGGCACAAGATGCTGCAAAAGGAGTGCCGGGGTGTTCACAGAAGCACCTTTGATGTGCTTTTCAGAAACCATCTGTGAGCCAATATGGCTTTAGCTATTGATTACCTTAAAGATTATGTAAAGAAAAAAATAAGAAGGGATTAATTATACAAAGGTGCTGTTGTGGTTTGAATGTGAAATGCCCCCTACAGGTTCATGTGTTTGAACATTTGGTCTCCACCTGGTGGTGCTGCTCTGGGCAGTTGTAGAGCCTCTTGAAGAGCGGCCTAGCTAGCAAAAGTGAGACACTGGCCTTGAAGGTGCTCTGCCTTCTGGTTGTAGCCCAAACTCTTTGCTTCCTGTTCCACAGGAACAGCATGTGAACAAGCCACCTCACACTCCTGTCACCACAGATGGAACCTGCCTGTCCCACCACCATGCTTTGCCTTCCAGGATGGACTGTGCCTTCTGAAACTGTGAGCCAAAATACACTTCTCCTCCTTTAAGTCGCTTCTGTCAGGTATTTTGTCACAACCTGAGACAGAGTTTACCAGAAGCCTGACAGATCAGTGAAACAGTGAGCAAACCTAGATGTGATTGGGCAAGTTATTAATTAGGAGCATTGCGTCATGAGCCTGAGGAAATACCATGGTGATGGTGGTGGTGGAAGCTGGGGGTATGTGGTTTAGGAAGCATAGCAGAGAAGCAATGAGGGCCATCTTGCTGCAAGTTCTAATACATAGTAGAGATCTAGAAACATCCACACAGTGGATAGAGATCTCCCTTTGTCTCTGCCTGGCCTGAGGATGCCCTGTCACTCAGGGTGACATAGTAGAGATCTAGAAACATCCACATGGTGGATACAGATTTCTCTTTGCCTCTGCCTGGCCTGAGACACCTTGTCACTCAGAGTGTCCGCTGAAGCTGCTGCAGAGGAAGAGGCCTCCTCCACAGAGCGTGGGGACTGAGCTGTCCTGTGCCTGTGGCACGAATACCGTGCAGTCAATCCTACTTTGAAAGGATTATATAGAGAAATGAGAAGGCCCAGGAAAGAACAGCAAAATGAAGGGAAGGGATTCGAAATCAGGCCTGTATGAAAATCCAGGTGAAAACATGCTTGCTTCTTGTGGGGAAAATGGGGAGGAGCATTATGAACAGTTTCAGAGCCTCAGTGGAGGTAGGTGGCCGTCATCCCTTCTTGGAAAGACTGAAAACGAGGAAGTCGGAAGGATGGCATAATGTTCCTTTGGGAAAGAACCATCCTACTGGGGAATTAGAATCACTCTGGAAACTCTTACTGTGACAAGGAACAGGTGCTCCTTTGGCTGATGGTTGCAGGAGCTGGGAAATGGATTTGTTATTCTTCACAGGTTTTATTTAATTTCATTCTCTTGAGATAAGTAATACAAATACCTTTTTTAATGTTTTGCCTATAAAAGAAAACAAAACAACTTCTCCCACTCCTTATAGGAATCGTGTAGAGAAAACTTGAAAATCGTTTATACTTCCTCTCAAACAAGAAATACCACCCCACTTCTACGTTGTTACCACTAGGTGGCGCTCACACCCCGGACCTCCATCCATGTTTCCCCTGCCAAGGGAGCGAAGTTGAAATGAAGTCCGTTCAAGTCCATTTTCAAAGCTCTGGTAAATCTCCCGCAAAGAGGAGAAGCATCTCGGGGCAGACAACCTGCGGAAGGGTCCCACAGCCAGCCTATCGCTGTCACCGGACAAGGTGGCATTCTAGGGGTGCTTGATGGTCCTTTTTGGGGGCGAATTCTCCTTAATCACCTCATCCTCTCCTGAGTTGCAACTGAGCAACCTCCTGTTGTAGTGTTTGGAATGACCTAACCGGTTCCCAGCCGAAAGCAAGCCTTGGATAAGCTGTTCTTTCCTCCGTGCTCTTCTGTGTTGGGGGCCAGATACTTGGGGAGAGCACAAAACTAGTGGGTGGTGAGAGCGGGGCCTTGGATTTGTTGAGCATGAACTGGGTGGGGGTCCTGACCTCTGACCCTCATGTGATTCATTCAAAGCTGTCCCTGGCTTCACCCTCAGGTTTCCCTGTATTCTGCAGCTGGGATAAATGTAAACCAACAGCAACAAATTTGAAGAAACCACTCCAGGCTTCAGAGACATGGTTGGGTACCATGGAAACTAGCTTGTCTATCCTATCTGTTCTCCAATCCTTCTAAGCAAGACAGACCTGCATGAGGCAGGTGAATCCCTGGATGTCAGAGCATGCCAGGGACTTGCCAAAAGAATGGCACACTCCCGATGGGAACAGAGAGAAGAAAAGCCAGGGATGACCTAGGAATGGTGAAGGGAGGAGAGACTGGGCAGGATGCTGCCCCAACATCATCATGTCAGCCTCCAGATTTGCTTACTGAGAGCTATAAAACAGGGCCCCGCCACATGGCTGAGATTTCATAGCCTGTATTATAATCATTGGCATGCTAGAATTTTAAGCAGTGGAAATAATAGAAAATCAACACCATCATTTTCTTTCACAAGGCTGAAACCTTGAAAAATCTCCTTTCTTTGCAATCAAGTGGAGATAACCTCCCTTCTCATTCATGGGTACCTCTCCCCTACCTGATGTGGCTTTGGAGTAACCCTCTCCTTCGGGTCTGTGAGCAGGTGGTACAGATGGCCTAGCTAAGGCAAAGGCAAATTAATGCATCCAAGAGGTCCGTAGTGAGATATACTAGAAAGCAGGCTGGCAGGCACCTTGATGTGGTTAACGCCTTAAGGCTAATGGGAATTCTTACTTAAGGATATGTGGGAGGACAGCTGGTTGGTGCTCATGGTGACAGGAGGGAGGGGCAAGAGCTAAAGGGCTTGAGAAGTGCTGGTCATCTTATATAAGAACATTTAAGTACCAGCTGCAGGGACCAAAAAGGGATGGGAAGATGGGTACAGGAGACAAAGGTTGCTAAACTCAAGGGCTGTGGTTGCTGGGCAGTGCACAAACAAATGCAAGCAGAGAGCAAGGCTTTCAAGTCATTTTCCTTGTAAAAGCTGAGGGGCTTGTCATGGAGAGTTGCCTTCTCCAGGCCAGCTGACTTATGTTCCTATTCAAGGAGCAAGTGCAAGGGAGACCCCAGCCCCTTAGTTTCCCCAGCATCACTGAAAACAGGTTCTTTTACCTACCCATAGCAGGAATTACAAAACAATGAACCTGGACTGGAGAGATGGCTCAGTGGTTAATCGTGCTTGCCTGCAAAGCCTGACAGCCCAAGTTCGATTCCCCACTACCCATGTGAAGCCAGATGCACAAAGTGGCACATGTGTCTGAAGTTGTTTGCAGTGGCAGGAGGCTCTGGCACTTTCTTTCTTCCTCCCTCCCTCCCTCCCTCCCTTCCTTCCTTCCTTCCTTCCTTCCTTCCTTCCTTCCTTCCTTCCTTCCTTCCTTCCTCTCTCTCTTTCTTTCTTTCTCCCCCCTCTCTACTTTTCTGCTTGCAAATAAATAATGAAAAAATAAAAATAAATCAGTTAACCCTTGTGTGATCATAGTCAATTTGTTTCAGGACCTTAAAATTCTGGCATAGTCATTCCTGTGAGAACCTTCTAGCTACCATTGTTCTCCATACTTGGCCAAAAGGAGAGCTGACATGAAATGGGGGTGCAGTGAGAGAGAGAGAGAATCAACATCACTAAAATGGAGCACGAAGCAGTTAACTCCCAGTGAAGAATGCGACCAAAAGGGAGGGAAGACTGGCTAGTGGGGAGGGCAGCTGGCAGATGAAGGACAATTGGACAGTTCTCACTGTGACCTCTAAGATTACTTTTCTCCCACAGAATGAGCAGGATAAAAATATTTCTGGAATATTTAAGATTAGTTGTCTCCATGAATTCTTGGAGAGGGAGGGTAAAATTCTTTCTTTCTTTCTAAAACCAACATTGCAAAATAAGGAAATCTTCAAAGATTCTATGTTGTATAGCAAATTCTTCTGTATTGAATTATTCCTGCTCGCCCCCCCCCCCGCGAAGGGAGGAGGTTATTCGGGAGTTCAACAAGCCTGGAGAAAAGGTTGCAAGATCCTCCCTAAGGTCATATAGAGGTTAAACAACTGTTTGGTGAGGAGATTCTTCGGACCTGCCCCGCTGAGCTGCCTGCGCAGTGTGCTCCAGAGATGCAGCTTTCGTGAGTGTCACCTATGCGGGGTGGGCTTTTCGGTGACGCAGCTGCCTTTGAGTCCTGTAAGCGACTCTCACTCTGCTCTGTAGGGAACCCCAGTAAGCTCATTGGCTCACCAAAAGTGTTTTTTCATGCAATCATCCTTTGGTTTGCCTCTTGATCCTCTATCCTGAGGTGAGTAGATGTGTTCATGTATCTCCAAGGGGGAAAAATAGTTTCATGCATCACTATTAGGCAGATTTGCTTGGAAGAATAATCTGAATTCTATACAGTTGTAGAGTGTAGCTGGAGCTACAGTGGAGTTGATACTTCAGATACCCTTTCTGGTAAGCCCAAGGATGGTTGCTTCTGAGAATGTAGTAATATTTTCCATGGGACGGTTTGCTCACTAGCACTGCACTATGCAATATGGTAGCTGCTGGCTGTCTATATACATACAAATATGACTTAATTGATAAAATTAAAAATTCACTTCCTTGATCGCACAAGCTAAATTTCAAGTGTTCAAGTAGCTGCATGTAACCAGTGGTTGCCACATTAAACAGTGAAACCTTCCAGGCCATTTCTGTCAATGCTTGATTGGGATGAGTGTTGCCAAGGGGTCAGGTGTTAAAAGCGTGGTCTTGGGCTGGAGAGATGGCTTAGCGGGGAAGGCACCCGCCTGCCAAGCCTAAGAATGCCCGTTGGATTCTCCAGGTCCCATGTTTAGCCGGATGCAAGTGACGCAAGCACGCAATGTTGTGCTTGCCCACAAGGGGGCGAACACATCTGGAGTTCATTCACAGTGACTGAGAGGCCGCTGGTGCGCCCATTCCCTCTCTTTCTCCTTTTTCTGTTTCTCTCTCTCTCTCTCTCAAAAAAAAGCGTGGTCTTTTGGTTGATGGTATTGGACGGCTAGTGGAACCTTTGTGAGGTGGAGCCTTGTGGCAGATCTTTAGATTATTGGGTGCATGCCCTTGAAGAGAATTGTGAGAACCCGCCCTATTCCTGTTCTCTTTTGTTTCTAGGTTGGTGATGTGGGCAGTTTGTTGCACCACACACCCCTGTCAAGGTATACTTCCCTCATCAGAGGCCCAAAGCAATGGAGCTACTTGAGCTTGGACTGGAACCTCTAGAACCTTGACTCAAACCTGATTAGAATTGTGCCAGCATTTTTGTCTTGGCAACTAAAGGCTGACCAATAACAGAGGCACCCAGCATCTCTGCTAGATTGAGGATGATATGAACCATTTGCATTTAGGCACGTTGTGAGTAGGTCACTGGGGCAGTCTCTTCAGCCCCTTGGGATTGCTTCACATTTGTGTGGACTAGCCTCTCTGCTGTGTTTGTGCCCAGGGTGTCCCAAGGGCCATGTCATCTGTGGCCAATGGCTTCCCAGGTCTAGCATCTGCAGATTGGCAGCACTGTGAATTGCACTTCTATACCAGCCGAGTTATGAGAAAGTGGTTCTATGTGCTTATCCATTTCCCATGGAGGCTTCTCTTCCCTTGATGGGCACAGTTCCTGTCCTCAACTAGAGATGAAGGGTAAACATGAAACATTTTCTTTTGGGCAGCTGTTACACTGATGATGTAATGAATCATTTGCATTTATGTAATCGGCATGATTATATAAATCACAGTAACACCTCAATGCAAGAAACTGACAGGCTTCCTGAAATTTAGTGAAAGGGCAGGGCAGGCCCAGGAGGCCGGCCATGCTCAAGGTCATGGGCTCCGTGGGGTGGAGTAGAAGCAGCAGAAGGTCTACAATTGTTTGTAGAGCATCATTGGCTTCTTGGGCAGATGCATACACGGAGGCACCACAAAGAACACAGGGCGTCCTCGGTACTTAATCTGAAGCTGTTATGCACAGAATGCCACCAGGACAAAAGGGATGCTGGATTTGGGTGGGGAAAGGGCAATGAGAAGAAAATACTGCATGTTTCTGAAACAAAAATTCTTTTAGACAAGGGATATACTCTCATTTTCTTCTATTTTCTTCTGAAAACAAGCTATAAGATAGCACAGAACAAGACTTTGGTGCAACCCAAATAAATAACAAAAAGAAATCAATCTTGTGTCTCTTCATGAATTGTTTTTAGCTGTGTTGGCTACAGGGCACACCTTCTTGTCTCACTTCTATATTTGTGCTTTCTGCCCTGTTCAAGTCTCCTCTGCACCTGCTTACATCTCAACTCAGGCCATTTGCCCCTCAGCCTCTCAACAGCATCTCTGGAGAAGCCATCCTGCCTGGAGGGCTTGTCTTTGTGGCTCCTTTTGTGACTCTGAAAGGCCCCTGCATGGGGATGTGTATAGTCATGGCATCTGGTTCCACTTCATTACTACACACTCTGTAGCTTTGCCCTGTGGGTGAATGGGCTTTTTTTTTTTTTTTTTTTTTAATCATACAACTTTGGGAAGTCAGCATTATACCTGCTAAACATTTCTGAACTTTATAATGGGGGACCATTTCATAAAACCAAGTTAAATCAATGGTCTGGGAAGGTTGGTAATTATTTTGTAGGTTGGAGAAAGGGCTTTTCAACAGAGGAATTTTAAGTGCTCATGGCAGAATCCTTCACAGAAAGGTACAAAAAAAATAATTTTTGTAGCAATATTTGGAGACATAGAAGGGAAAGAGAAAGGACTAGAGTGTGCATGTGTTGTATGTAGCCTAAGGCTGGAGCACAGATTATATTGGGGCTGGGGGGGGGAGTGTAGCTATGCAAGTGCCTTTGCTAAGTGCTGCAAAGTGAGACTGTGTTTTACTCCTTGGGCAGGTTTTAAATCTCATGAAAAAGACCCCAGGGTGGGGGAGTCAATAACCCATACTCACTAGTTGAATTCAGAAATCCAGACAAAACTAAAAATGTTGGGGTTGCCTGGATTCTTTTCCTTTGGGAATCTCAAAGTTGACTTTGAAAATTGTCAATTATTGCTCTGCTTGAGATGAGTATCCCAAAAGATTTCCAGGCACAGTTAGAAGTTATGCTTAGATGGGCACAGTGTTTCTGACATCCAGATCCCCTGGGGTGTGGAGGAATATGCTGTCACAATTTCCTGGGCTCTACTCCAGAACCTATGGGGTGAAAATCTTTGTCTTCTTTTGCCTTTTCAATAAGTATGCCAGGTGTTTTTATTTTTGATATTTACTTATGAGAGAGAGAGAGAGAGAGAGAGAGAGAGAGAGAGCATGTCAGTGCCTCTCGCCACAGCAAATGAAGTCTAGATGCATTTAATTTATCACTCTGTGCATCTGGCTTTATGTGGGGATTGCAGAATCAAACCCAGGCGATCAGGCTTTGCAAGTAAGCCCCTTTAACCACTGAGCAATCTCTCTAGCCCCATCTTTCTTACATAATGATGATTTTTTTTTGAAGCTGTTTATTTTCCATTCACTTTCTGTTTTGCTTATGTATCACGGAACAGCTTCGGAGTGCTCAATGGTTGTTCCTACCCACTCTGTGGCCTGAGCAGCGGAAGCTGCAGACAATGCCTCAGTGGCCAGCTCCAGTCAGGAAATGCTGGACAGGAACAGAGGGCACCTGCACACCTTCAGACCAGTCTGCCACCTCAGGCTGAGCAGCAGTGACCTCAGGAACTCATGATACTTAGCTTTGATGCTCACTAGTTAGGAGAACTCCAGGTAAAGTAAGAAGAGCCATGATTCAGCCTCAATAACTTCAAACATATCTTTTCCACTTTGCAATAGACAAGTGTGATCTTCTTCAAAACTTGCAAAACTTTAGCTTGGACAACCTCTCTATAATAAATACACAGTGCAAATCTTTAGACAATGCTGAAATCTGTTGTTATATGAAGGAAATCCGATCAGCTGCCTTAGCTCTGTGATTTATGTCACATAGCCGCCCCCCCCCCCCCGGGGCAGACAGGTGCTTGGCCCAAAGACCAAACTCAGGATAACATGTCACCTACCACCCAAAGAAGTCAAGCCTCTTTACTGGTCATGTATCACTAGCAAAAATTACACCTACTTTATATTGTGGATAGGTTCAGATAAATTACACAGAAGACAGGTTATCTCACATAGCGTCTAGGCAGTGTCTGTGCTGCAACCAGGCAAGAAAGTTGACACAAGCAAAACTGCTCTTGAGAGAGGACATGGCTAACTCTGTGCTCCTGGGGGATCTGACTTTCTCGGTTTCCTTTCATTGCCTTGTCTTAATGAGCATGGTCAGTTCTATCTGGAATTCAGCAAAATAGACAGTTGCATTTGTTAACACTACCCACTACATATGTCTCTTAAAAAAAAGTAATTTTCAGGGCTAAAGAGATGGCCTAGCGATTAAGGTGTTTGCCTGCAAAGCCAAAGAATGCCCGTTTGATTCTCCTGGACCCATACAAGCCAGATGCACAAGGGGGCGCATGCATCTGGTGTTTGCTAGCAGTGGCTGGAGGCCCTGGCACACTCATTCTCTCCTTCTCTCTGTCTCTCTCTGCCTCTTTCTCTCTCTCAAATAAATAAATAAATAAATTTAAAAGTAGTTTTCAGCCAGGCGTGGTGGCTCACGCCTTTAATCCCAGCACTGGGGAGGCAGACGTAGGAGGATCACCGTGAGTTCCAGGCCACCCTGCGACTACATAGTGAGTTCCAGGTTAGCCTGGACTAGAGTGAAATCCTACCTTGAAAAACCAAAAAAAAAAAAAAAAGTAGAAAAGTAGTTTTCAAAAATCTTGCTAAAATATTCCCCAAAGGTAAAAATGCAGATACCAAGTCAACAGTGTAGATTGGAGAACAAAGTTTGCTACAAAGCCTGTGTGGGAGGTTTGGGTTGAGGTGAGAAGAGTCATCTAGGTTTCGGCCTTCTTACAGGTGTTAACAGGGCATAAGAACAGCGTTCAGGTGTGTCCTTCAGTCTACTGGCCAGGAGTTCAAGAGATGAGGAACATGCTCACTTCCAGCAGGGTGTGTGGAGCCCTTCTGCTCTAGAGGTGAGTCTTGATCCTCCTCCTGAGTCCTGTTTTCATCTTTAATCATCTTTAGAGCATGTGTAATTCCCAGGGCAAACTTTGCGTTGATTTGTAAACCCAAGAATTTCAGTGTCAGCAACTGAAGTACCTGTCTGATTCCTTGAGAGAAGTGTCATATCAGGCATGGTGTTCACCTCATCATGTCACACACAGAGAGTGATGGTAAAATAATCTACAGGTAAGTGCTTTGTGGAGCAGGCCATATAGTATTGTTGTACACATGAGAAAATTAAAACCCACACTGCCTGATGTATCCAAGGTCATTAAAGCTAGTAGGGAGGTGTGTTAGCCATAGTTTTCTAGACTCAAAGAGCCAATGTGTGCATGATATATATATCACTCAGATTCCTTGTCCCCTATGATGTGGATAGCTTTTGTGGCATGCTCCCACAGCCATGATCTTATCTGCTCCACCATTCCTGAAACCTTCTGAAACCATTAGTCAAAATGGATCTTTCCTCCTTAAGTTTTTTTTCCTGTCTGACATACTCATCACATGGACACAAAAGTAATTGATATGCACCACACCCAGAAATAATGTTGACACATCAAATTAACCATCACAGGAGGGGATCAAACTCAGGAGTCAGAGTTCCCATCTCCAGCTTAAATGTTTCCAACATGTCACTGTCTACTGCCATGTGGCTCAGGAGTTTGGTTATGTTTTTCCTCCCCATAGGTGCCTCTGATCCATTAGACAAGGATGAGCATTCACAGGTATTCGTGGTAGAGGGTTCACAGGATTGATTGGGGATAGAGGAGGTGTGAAGTAGGTGGCAGCCAAGCTTCTGTGTTATAACCTGACCCATTATAAACCATGGTATGGTCCGTGCCTTGTTCAGGTCAGGGCTGTAGAGAGCCCCAAATGATGTGGACACATGCTGGGGATTTTTTTATGAGTGGAAATGTACAAGACAATTCAGTCAGATGGGTATAGGCGATTTGGAGGAAAGGGCAACTCCACATTATTTCCCGGTTGAGTGGTTAGGATAAGAATGGAGGCAGAATAAAGGAACAGGGTCCAGTCTTGGGGGACACATGAGAATTTCATTATACACATGTCAAGGGTGGGACATGCTGATATCTGGTAGAGATCTGTTTACCACAAGTGGGCCTTAGGGAAATCTGTTTCTACAAGGACAGGAGTGGGGTGTAAGGTGTGCCTTGGGAGAGGAAGGAGCATTGTGAAAGAGCTCACAGAGAGATTAGGCAAGGAGTTTGGGGGGGGCCTGAGGAGGGAAGTCAGAAGAGCAAGGAGGCCATCAAGCAGGAATGGTCAAGGAGGTCACAGAACACTCACAAGGGACTCTTGGACTCAGAAAATCCAAGTCACCTGTTCTGAGCATCCAGTGACCAAGCAGGGGTTCTGGGTGACTATAAAGAAAAAAAAAAAAAAAACGGTAGGGGCGAGGAGATACAAGACGATAACCTATGTACAAGCATATACAAACACACACAAAACATATATATGTTGCAAAAATAAAAGAAAAAAAGAGGATACTGATATATGGCTAAGAAAAAACCCCAGAAAAGAAACAAAAATCCACCTTTACAGATAGCTATAAACTCACTAATTGGCCACCATGTTTCTTGAGGGGCAGAGGGAAGCTGTGCATCACCCTGAGTACAGAAGTATCTTGAAGGAGAATGAAAAGGTAAAAGCTACTTACCATGATGAGGGCCACCACAGACAGTGTGTAGTAGATGGAATCCCTCAGCAGGCACCAGGAGGAAAGAGCCACAACCTAAAGGAAGGGGAGACAGAGAGAACAAGAAACAGGCTGTCAAACACAGAGAGAAAACAAAACAAAACAAAACAAAACAAAACAAAACAAGTGTGAGTCTTGCCAGCTCTTGTCCTTGAGGACCCAGACAGAAAAAAAAAAAAAAAAAAAAAAAAAAAAAAAAAAAAAAAAAGAAGGGTGGCTTTGCTGTTTCCACCTAAGATAAGTCATTTGTATTCCTGGCTAGTGACAAGTCAGAGACAGTCTCGCATGTCTGCTGTCCTGGCTCCGATCAAGCTGCCCAGCAATAGGAATTTACGGAAGGCTACAGACACATTAGGCTGGTTCACCTCAGGGGCAGACACCAGGGGAGGATTAAACTGCCACAACTGGGTTAGGGGGAATGGCCAATGATGAGAAATGGGAAGGGAATCAAGGGACTTGCCCCGCTATGTTGGAGTCTGACCTCTTCAAAGGAAGTTTCCCAAGGTGTTGGGTAGTCTAAGAAACATGCAGCAAGACATAGAGGTACCCCTGGGGCACAGATGCTCACCAGAAGGGTCTCACAGTTCCCAGAAGCTGGCCTGGCTCAGCTTCCCTAATGTCAAGGCAGTGATAGGCATAAACTTAACTTGAGCCTTAGTCAACAATTCTACAGTCTGTGCATACACCTGCATGGAAGTAATGTCTGAACTGGGCAGCCGCTGTCCTTCAGAAAATCCAACAAGTTCTTTACAGCACCCCTCCCTACTATGCCCTCCTGCCGGGGTCTGTTGACATTTGGCCCAACTTAATCAAAAATTTTTAAAAAGTGGATTTGCCTAGTGTTCTAGAGAAAATGTTATTCTTAGCAGTTGGGACATGTCCTCTTGAAGAGATGCTGGCTTTGTGTTGAGACTAGGCCAGCAGTATGTTGCTGAGGCTCAGGTAGCTCTGGGGACAGGAGAAGGAGGTGCCTGGGTGCCACATGGAGAGAAGTGGAGCCAGGACTGGAAGGAGGTGGAGGGGGCTATGGGAGAACCATCTCTTCCTGATAAATCATTTCAAGTCTCTTTCTGAGGGACACCTAGGTCAGTTTCTACACTCTTACAGTGACGCCTGGAAAAATCCACCAGGCCACGTCAGCAGGAGGTGGCTGGGTGTCACCCTTCCTGGAAGAGCATCATTTTCCCCGTGGCTCTAGGACATGTGCTTGGCTGTCTGTCCCATAAGGCTCTAGGTGAAGAAGGACAGGATGAATGTCAACACTCCTTGGGGGGGGGGAGTGGGCAGCGACAGGCACACCAAGGACACAGGGAAAAGGGATCCCAGCCAGGATAAGGTGATCTTTTGTGCCTTTGTTGTCCCTGACTGCTGTGTCACTTGTGAAGAGTAAGCAAAGTCAACTGAGAGAATGCTTTCTGCATTCAGATAATATGACAGACAGGAAGGACTTACATAGACCCACAGATGATTAAGGAGGCCAATCTGGGGCAGTCCATGGGCAGAGGCTTCTGCTTGCTATGTCAATACATAGGTCTTTTCTGTGGTTAATACCGCCCCCTTAGGCTTATGTTTGCTGATGTAAGTTAACGATACCAGGCTTGTGTAAAAGAGGACTTACTCCACATCTATCACTCAAGAATAAATACAGAAGACTCTTTACCCATTCACTATTCTTGCCCTGTAAACTCTTAGAAGCCATGGTCACCACTCACCATCGATGAGATACAGTAAACTGAATTAAATTGTTCATTTGTCAGCAAGTCATAAAAGGTCTTGACTATTTATTCAATTTATTATCATCAGGCAAATGAAGTTACAGCATGAGGCAAATATCAGCTCTCAGTCTCTTCACAACACACTTGAGCTTTTCTTTTCTTTTCCTTTTTTTTTTTTTTTGGTTTTTCAAGGTAGGGTCTCACTCTGGCCCAGGCTGACCTGGAATTAACTATGTAGTCTCAGGGTGGCCTTGAACTCACGGCGATTCTCCTATCTCTGCCTCCCAAGTGCTGGGATTAAAGGCATGCGCCACCACGCCCGGCTTCTTTTCCTTTTTTAAAAAAATATTTCAATTAATTTATTTATTAGAGAGAGAGATACAGAAATAGGCAGGGAAAGAGAGAACGAGAGAGAGAGAGAGAATGGGAGCACCAGGGCCTCCAGCCACTGCTCACGAACTCCAGATGCGTGCTCCCCCTTGTGCATCTGGCTTATGTGGGTCCTGGAGAATTGAGCCTTGAACCAGGGTCCTTAGGCTCCTCAGGCAAGCGTTTAACCACTAAGCCATCTCTCCAGCCCTTCTTTTCCTTTTTAATTTTTTTAATTGACAACGTCTGTACTTACAGACAATAAACCATGATATTTCCCTCCCCTCTCCCGTTTTCCCCTTCACAACTCTGCTCTCCATCAAATCCCCT
Organism: Orientallactaga sibirica; assembly: GCA_036365145.1. Taxonomy (NCBI): domain Eukaryota; kingdom Metazoa; phylum Chordata; class Mammalia; order Rodentia; family Dipodidae; genus Orientallactaga; species Orientallactaga sibirica. The sequence goes on from JAEOAD010000011.1 coordinate 21,966,618, forward strand.
CCCACTCTCTGTTAACCACTTGGGCTTTTAGATGGCAGGTTGAATGCATACCATTGCCTTTGCTCTTTCTTATTATGCTATAACCAGATGACAGGAAAAGGATCTGCAAAAACAACTCATAAACCCACAAGGCAGAAAGAATGGAAGAAATGATTTGAACAATACAACTCTAGAATCTGGAAAACCCAAGGAGAATTGTTCATTTATCTGACTTTGCAGAAAGTTCAGAAGTAAGGCTGGAGATGGGCTTGGGCACAGATCAGGAGTAGAAAGCCTGTTTAAGAATTTTTTTAAATATATTTTTTAATTATTTTATTTATTTTTGGAGAGAGACACAGAGAGAGACAGAGAGGGAGAGGAGACAGATAGAGATGGGCACACCAGCAGTCTCTCAGCTGCTGTGAATGAAATCCAGATGTGTGCACCCCCTTGTGGTCAAGTGCGGCATTGAGTCCTTGCGTCACTTTGCATCTGGCTAAACGTGGGACCTGGAGATTGGAACTGGGTTCTTAGACTTAGCAGGCAGGCGCCTTAACCGCTAAGCCATCTCTCCAGCCCAAGAATTTTTTTAATCTGCAAAGTTTTCCTCCCTCATCCCAAGCAGTCCAACCACTATCCATCTCTGCTGGATGTACTCTATCAAAATAAGGGCATGAATCATTTGTTACATAAAAAGTATGTTAGCAAGAAAAAAAACAAAAACCAAACCAAAACATGATGCTTTGCAGCTAGAATCTATAGTCATAACTGAATGACATTTCTAGAATGATGGTGAAGGGAGATTACAGAAGGAAGATAAGAAGAGATGCCACAACCAAACTTTTACAGCAGGGTTAGAAGATACCTAGCTAGATTGGAGCAGGTCAGAAGATTCCAGAAGAAATGATGCTAGAAGGAAAAAAAAAAACACTCTGATGGAATATCTAATAATTCAGAACTTACAGGTAGGAGGTGTGAGAGCTCTAATAATGGTACATAGAAAAAAAGCAGACAAATAATGGCAACCATAGCTGGCTGTGGTGGCACTCACTATAATCCCAGTACTCAGGAGACTAAAGTTGGGGACTGCAAGTCTGAGGTCAGTCTAGGCTATATAATAGCAAGACTCTGTTTCTAAAACCCCCAGACCAGGGCTGTGGAAATTGTTTGGTGGTTAAAGGCACTTGCTGTAGCTAGCCTGGAGTTTGTATCCTCAGCACCCATGGAGAGGTAAACACGAGAGTGGTATACTTGTCTGTAACCCAGCATGCTTATGGCAATCGGAGACAGAGTTAGGAGAATCCAGAAGCTCACAGGGACAGCTAGTATGGCCTTCCCCAGTGACAAACTAGATATAACCTGTCTTAGATGAGGTGGAAGGAGAGGACCAATGCCCAAAAGTGTCCTCTGACTTCCACACACATGTTGTGGCATGTACACGTCCCCTCCCCCCCCATCCCCATACACACACACACACACACACACACACACACACACACATTAAAAGAAACAACAACTGGGCTGGAGAGATGGCTTAGCAGTCAAGGTGCTTGCTGGCACCCAGGTTTGATTCCCCAGTACTCAAGTAAAGCCAGATGCACAAGGTGACACATGCCTCTGGAGGTAATTTGCAGTGGCTAGAGGCCCTCACGTGCCCATTCTCTCTCTCCCTCTCTCTATCTGCCTCTTTCCACCTTCTCGCAAATAATAAATAAATTAGTAAGTAATTAAAAAAAAACACAAAACAAACAAAAAAACTAACAAACCAAGCCAAACCAAAAGAGTAAAAACATATCAAATAGACAATTATAAACCACTAGGAAAAAACAGAACTATGCCCAAAAGATTCTGACTCACTATACATTAGTGCAGTATGCATTAGTATGGCAATATACTCATAATAAATTAAGCAGACTACCGTCTAAGGAGAATGGAGTCTGGCTGTGTGGGGCTAAATCTTCTGGCCTTTAAAGTCAATGCTAAATGCTTGCAACTGAACAAGCCTATCGCTGCTGCACAGGCATGCTATTTAGTGATTTTGTAGCAAGTTTCAGGAGCAGCCACGTTAGTGGAAAGGAGCTGCCTCTGAGGAAGTCAGTACTGGTGGGATTGGAAGATGCCCATTTGGTACTGGTGGGACTGAAAGGTGACTATTTTCCATAACAAGCCTTCAATAACAGGCTGTCTGTTTAAGTTCTGTGTGCATGTAACTTTAATAAAAATAAAATTGTAACATATAATATAAATTATCCATCTAGATTGACTGATGGAGGAAATAAACCCTACATCAGATCTAGATATCAAATCTGAGCAGACTGTAATCCATTCTCTCTGATGATAAATAGAATCATCTTCAACATCTAGCCTGTTACTGAACTTCAGTCACAGATTAAGATGTTACATTTAGCAAAACCATTTTTTTTTCTTTACAGATGTGATGAACTGGGACATAGTACAAAGGAGCCAAACCACAGAATAATGTCTTTCTAGAGGGAGTTGATGGAAGGCACCCACCCCAAGCCATCTACAGCTCTGGAGAAGATATTCTGAGGGCTGCCACTTATATCCAATTCTGCCTGACCTTTTTGAGACCACCATTCACCAACAACAGCCGATCTTTATCTGACTCTGTAACCAAGGGAATGGAAAAGGGTTACCTCATTCCATCTGTACAACCGTGTAAGTTTGGGCTTTCCCTCTGTTGCCAGACATCTGAGCTTGGAAACATTGAGACACGTGACCAAGATCGTACTTGCAGAATTGAGGAGAACTGGGATTGAACACAAGAGTCCTGTTTCGTAATTCCCTATGCCCACCCATTGTGGTTACAGTGCCTCAGTAGGGGCAAGGCTGATAAAAAAATGTCCATCTGCCATAGTACGGCCTCCTGTAGGAACAGAGGGTTTTCTTCACTGTTTTATTTTTATTTATTTATTTTGACAGAGAAAGAGAGAGAGAGAGAGAATGGGCACACCACTGTAAACGAACTCCAGACACATGTGCCTGCTTGTGCACCTGGCTAACATGGGTCCTGAGGAATCAAACCTGGGTCCTTTGGCTTTGCAGGCAAACACCTTAACTTACCATTAAGCCATCTCTCCTGCCCTTCTTCATTACTTTAAACTGTTAGGATAAGTATATTAGAGATTGCAGTTAAAGGTGGAAATAGTTGAAGACTAAAACTAAAAAAAAAAAAAAAAAAAAAAAAGAACAGTGGTCACAGGCAAGTTTAGAAAAGAATTGTTTGAGCCCGGCTTGGTGGTGCACACCTTTAATCCCAGCACTTGGGAGGCAGAGGTAGGAGTTCAAGGCCACCCTGAGAATACTTAGTAAATTCCAGGTCAGCCTGGGCTAGAGTGAGATCCTACTCAGAAAAAAAAAAAAAAAAAAAAAAAAAAAAAGAAAAGAAATGAGCTGTTTGAAGGAGGAGATCCAGGACAAGCAGAAAGGTGTCAATCATGAGGACTGCAAAGAAGACTATGGATAACAGGAGGGAGATGGTTAAAGAAAAACGAAAATTGTTCATTTGCCTACTTTTAAAAAAGATAGTTCATATCATTGTTCGGCAATGGAATGTTTCATTTTTCCGTACCCATGGGTACACTAATCCTATGGGGCTCATCAGGTTCCCTTTGTTTCTCAGTCAGACATTGGACACATTTCCTGGCCAAGATGGATGGACGTGTCGTATCCCCGCACTCAAGGGGAAGGGAAGTCCTCTGCGTCTGTCAGCGGGTGTCAGCCAACTCAGAGCAGAGTGATGGGCAGAATGCTCAGCTCTGCAGCACTTTGCAAAATGAGTCGAAGGAAGCAAGACAAGTCATTTTGAGGAAGAGACTGGAATAGGGGTCTTGGGAGAACATCAACAGTGAGTAATTCTGCCCTTGACCTCATTAATCAATAGTACAGATGGTACAGATTACAAAAGGCCATCCATGGGCGGACTCCTCTGTAATCCAGCCTGAGGCTCTGCTCTCTTCATAGCTCTAGGAATCCCTCCCAGCTGGAGTTTCATCTTGATATTTCCTGTTCTATTTCTAGAGCACATTTCACACATCCTCTTTAATTTCCGTCCCATAATTTCAGTTAGTTTCAGAGTGGCATAAGGCAGAAAAAAAATCACGCTTCCAAAACAGAGGAAAACACATTTTCCTCTCTTTTGGAATTCAGTCTCCTTCTTGAAGGTTAAAAATAATTGTTGGGGCTGGAGAGATGGCTTAGAGGTTAAGCACTTGACTGTGAAGCCTAAGGACCTCGGTTCAAGGCTCGATTTCCCAGGACCCACATAAACCAGATGCACAAGGGGGCGCATGCATGTGGAGTTCGTTTGCAGTGGCTGGAGGCCCTGATGCGCCCATTCTCTCTCTCTGCCTCTTTCTCTCTCTATCACTGTCAAATAAATAAATACAAATAACCAAAAGTAATTGTTTATCATCCACCGCCATTTACACCTTCACGCATGCTGAGCTGTATCTGCAGCCCATGCTCTGAGCTCATGACTGTTGGGGTTTGGAGATGGGATCCCAGGCTTCAAAGCCATGTTCCTGGGTCATTGCCATTTCTAGGACGTAACCAGGTGCTCTGCAGGACTGGCCAGCATTGTGCTGAAGTCCCAAACAGTTCCTCTCCAGAAAGAAATAAAAGGGCTGGAGAGATGGCTTAGTGGTTAAGGCACTTGCCTATGAAGCCTAAGTCTCAGGTTTGATTCCCCAGGACCCATGTAAGCCAGATGCACAAGGTGGCACATGTGTCTGGAGTTCATTTGCAGTGGCTAGAGTCCCTGGTAAGCCCATTCTCTCTAAAAAAAATAATTTTTTTTTAAAACAGAAAACAAATTTCATACACACACACACACACACACACACACACAAAAGTAATTGTTCATGATACAATTATCTTTTCTGTATAAGATGTGTATTGTAAATCACCACACACACACACACACACACACACACACACACACAAAATATACACACAAAATCTGTGGTGATATCAAGTGTTTATGTATATAATACAATAAAATATTTATGACCATTTTTTCTTGATGAATAATGGAATTTGACATGGCAGGCACATTTTAAAGCACAAATAAATACCCCTAATTTTTGAGTACTTTTCTGTTTTCTTTTTCTTTTTTAAAGAAAACTATTGAAGCAGACCAAACACCATAATAGTTACATGACATGAAACTGCTGTTGTCTCAGAGAAATATTATTTCACACAAATTTCATGGAAAAAAGATTTGAAAAATCATAACATGGGTTTTGTTCAAAGATTTTAAGTTGACACAATTTCTACAGCCAATCTCATCTCAGGAAATACAATCACACAATCTGGAGCTCAGACAGGGCTCTAGGTGCCCGTGAGACTACCTGAAGACACTGTGTTGAAGTTTGGACAGATGGGGTCTTGATGCAGGCTCTTTCTCCACAGGGAAGAAGTCTCAGTGCTATACGCTGATTGTCCACCTTGGGACAATCACTGGAATTCAAGTGGCCCTAGCTTTCTAGAAGTTCATTATTTCATGGTTTTGCAAAAATATGATGAACTTGTACTTATTAATCTTCACAACCAGGTACATAAAATGAACTCATAGTTAAAATCTTTTTCTAGGGATGGAGAGATGGCTTAGTGGTTAAGGCGCTTGCTTGCAAAGCCAAAAGACCTTGGTTAGAGTCCCTAGGACCCATATAAGCCAGATGCACAATGTGGTACATGCGTCTAGAGTTTGTTTGCAGTGGCTGGAGGCCCTGGTGTGCCCATCCTCTCTTTCTCTGTGTGTCTGCCTCTTTCTCACTCTCTCTCTCTCTCTCTCTCTCTCTCTCGCTCAAATAAATAAACAAACAAAATTAAAAACAATCAAAACAATTTTTTTTTCTAAGAAAGCTCATCTTGAGTTCTGGTTTGATGCAAGGAAAACAATGGCAAGTAAACACGCTACTCCTGGTGATGGGTTTAAATAAGGGCAGTGCCCAAGCACAATAATCTACTGAATGCTCTCCACTGAGCATGCACAATGAGGCTCATGATGACCTGGAGCTCCTCAGGGCTCAGAAGTGCCTTTTCAATCATTCACAGCATTATGTTCAGCAGTTTTCATGTCACCTGCAAGCCACTGCCTGTTAGGCCTTCAAAATTTGGTAGTTCAGAGAATTTGCACACACATCCGAGCTCACAGGAAGTCCGGTCTGCTGCCGGGAAGAAAACGCCGATCTACAAGGCTATTTCCTGCTGTGCCCTTGGAACCCTTTGCCCACTTGGAGACCAGATATGGGGACATTGGCATTCACTGGTGGGCACTGATGGGACAGCAGGCAGCACAGCATTTGGTAGTACTAGGTACAAGGTACAAGGTGCTTAAATAAAGGTTGTGTGTTCAGAGCAACTTCATTTAATGAGCTGTGTTAATGAAAGGAATAGACATGCGAGTACTCTGCTTGGGGAGGTGGTTCTAGGAAGCATTGTTGGGAGGTTGGAGAAGTAAGGCAGATGGTGGGAGAAAGATAATAGTGAGCAATTGAGGCTTAACCTTAGTGGGGCCTCCTGGGAGAACACGTAGATGTCTTTCTCCTTGTTTCTGCCTGGTACAGAGGGAGCTGGGCTATTTATCTGCTCACTTCCATTAGCTTCTGGAGTATTAATTTTCTGGTCCTTGCTTATCCCCAAGGGTAGACAATGTGGGCCTCCGTGGCCAGCAAGAACCCTCAGGAAAAGAAATGAAGCTCTGGCAGTTGGAAGTCAGGCCTAGAGGGATTGAAATGGTGAAGATGAAGGATCGTTGGTGAGCAGTGGCAGTGTCTGCTCTAAGTGTAGATTTATACAAAAATCTAGAACAATGCCGGGTGTCGTGGTGCATGCCTTTAATCCCAGCACTTGGGAGGCAGAGGTAGGAGGATCACTGAGAGTTCAAGGCCACCCTGAGACTACATAGTTAATTCCAGGTCAGCCTGGGCCAGAGTGAGACCCTACCTTGAAAAAAAAAAAAAAAAAAAAAAAAAATCTAGAACACACACACATTTTTGTAATCCTTAAAATACAACCTGCTATATATAGTTTGGCTCTTAAACGTTCCCCAAAGGACCATGTGTTAAATAAGGGCTTGTTCCCAAGGTTGGTGTTATTGGGAAGTAGTGGAACCTTTAAGAGATCGAGCTGAACGAGATGCTTAAGGTTGTTAAGGGCACGTTCTTGAAGTGGGAAGTGGGATCCTAATTCTTCCTTTTTCTGGTTCTTTTTTGAACTTTTAAAACGATTTTATTTATCTATTTCAAAGAGGGAGAAAGAGGCTGAGAGGGGAGAGAGAGAGAGAGAGAGAGAGAGAGAGAGAGAGAGAGAGAGAATGGGCATACCAGGGCTTCTAACTATTGCAAATGAACTCCAGACACATGCGCCACCTTGTGCATCTGGCTTATGTGGGTACTGGGGAATCAAATCTGGGTTCTTAGGCTTTGCAGGCAAGCACCTTAACCACTGAGCAATCTCTCCAGCCCTGTTTTCTTTCCTTTTTTCTTCCATGAGGTAAGCAGCTTTGTTTCAGCACCTGCTCCTCACCACAATACACTCTCTTGCTACTGATCCAAAAGCAGTGAGGACAATTGAAACCATGAGCTAAATAAACCTTTACTCTTTGAAGTTTATTATCTTGGGTATTTTGTTATAGTAATAGAAAGTCAACTAACATACAGCCTAATCTCATAGATTGAAAAGTGGGGCCGGGTGAGGTGGCATATGCCTTTAATCCCAGCACTAAGGTGCAGAGGGATCACCGTGAGTTTGAGGCTCCCCTGAGACTATGTAGTGAATTCCAGGTCGGCCTGGGCTAGAGCAAGACCCTACCTGGAAAAAAAAAAAAACAGAAAAAAAAGTATTTTGTTATTGGAATAATGGAAAGTCAACTAACATACAACCTGATCTCACAGATTGAAAAATGGGTCACATTAATTCATGCTATTTCAAGTCAGGGATAATATTCCTTTCAGCCAGCAGAGTTTGAGAAAAGATACCTAGAGGTCAGGACTGTTCTCTTCCTGGTTCTGCATTCTGGGTGTGTTTAAGCTGTGACATTCCAGTGAATATTTCATACATGTGATTCAGGCACTTTTCAGATTCTATGTGGTATTTCAATAAAATATGACTCAAACAAAACGAGACCAAGCTTCACTGACAATTTTGGTTCTCATCATCAATATTACATATTGGTTTTTGTATTGGTTACTCCACCATGACTTTGGCATTGGTTTATTAGTGATGCTGCCAGATAAAAATATAAGGAGCTTGGTTAAATCTGAATTTCAGGTAAATACCAAGCAATTAAAATATGTCATCATATCTCATCTATCACATGGGATGCAGACTAAAAATATATTCATTACTTATCTGAAATTCAAATTTGGGTGTCCTGAATATTTCTTTGCAGAATCTGGTAACCAGACTAATTATAATTTGTGTGTTGATAGGTAGGAACCTGCAGTTCTTCAGATAAGCACATAGTTGGGCATTAGTGATTTTGAAATATTCTCAGAAGATAGGGGAAGCTGAATCTTTTCTACATTGTCGATTTATCTTAATGGAGATAACAACTGCTATTTTGTTCTGATTGTCTGGCCTGACCAGAGCTTTACTCTTTCTTTGATATTTGCTAATTGAACTAGCTTTAAACATGTACATTATAATTCTGGGGGGTATGGGGCAACAAGGGGTTGCTCCACTACATCAAGATTTCAGAGGGCCAGCATGGTGGCACATGGGGGAGGCTGAGGCAGGAGGATTGCAAGTTTGAGGGCAGCCTAGAGGCTACATAGTGAGACCCTGTCTAACAAAGAAGACTTTTGGCTTTATTTTGGTAACTTTTCTCATTGTTATAGCCAAATATGCAAGAGAAGCGATGTATGGTTTGGGATGGCACAGTCCATCAGAGTGAGGATGCCGTATGGACTTCTCCCCAGAGCAGTCCTTTAAACGGCATGCAATAAATCATGTAAAGTTATGGAGAAACTGATTTATTGAAATCCAGTTATCAAAACACTAAAAAAATGGAGCTATGGTAATATTTCTTTGTAAACAAGAAGCAATTTTCCTTACTCTGAGGACAGCTAATTGGGGCTGGAGAGATGGCTCATCACTTACGGCGCTTGCCTGCAAATCATAATGACCAGGGTTCAGTTCGCTAGCACCCATGTAAAGCCAAATGCACAAAGTGGCACATATCTGGAGTTCATTTGCAGTGGCCAGAGGCCCTGGTGCACCTATTCTCTCTCTCTGTCTCTCTCTCTATCTCTGTCTCCTTGCAAAAATAAATTTAAAAAATGAGCTAAATGCTTCAAAGTACAGCTGAATGAAGAAAGAAAGAGGTTGGAGCTGTCTGCAAGAAGAACAACTGCAGCCCATGTCCTTGTGGCAGACCATGTCATAGACACTGCTGTGCTTACTCTGGATTCTTGTCTCCTGTGTAATGAAATGTTGGATGTATGTGTTTAATAATAATTAAAAAAAGATGTAGGGGGCTGGAGAAGTGGCTTAGCGGTTAAGGTGTTTGCCTGTGAAGCCAAAGGATCCCGGTTTGATTCTCCAGGACCATGCAAGCCAGATGCACGAGGGGCACATGCATCTGGAGTTCATTTGCAAAGGCTAGAGACCCTGGCATGCCCATTTTCTCTCTCTGTCTGCCTCTCTTCTATCTCTCTATCTCTCAGCTTACAAATAAATAAATAAAAATTTAAAAAAAAAGATGTAGGGCTGGAAGATGGCTTAGCATTTAAGGCGTGTGCCTGCACAGCCTAAGGACCCAGGTTTGCTGCTTCAGGTCTCATGTAAGCCAGATGCACAAGATGGTGCACGCATCTGGAGTTTACTTTTAGTGGCTGGAGGCCCTGGTGCACCTCTTTTCTCTCCTCTTTCTCTCTCTTCCTCTCTCTCTCTCTGTCTCAAATTGAAAAAAAATGATGTGAATTTTTCTCATCCAAGGTCACTGACTACCCACATCACCTGCCAGCCAGGCTAGTGTTTAGAGATGGAAACCCGGAGGTTCTACTCTTTAATTGCTGCAATTTGCTGATTTAATTGTCCCTCCACTGGAAAGTGGGCAGGGGTAATGCGACTGTTGGTCTATTCGGGCTATGCTGGTAAGAACTCAAGTTTAAGTGTGGCAGAAAGTAACTAAGGGCAAAAATACCGTCTGGAGCTATCTGCAGATTTCAGTTAAGTGTGCTGTCTGTTCCATCCATTATCAGAGACAGAAACTTGGCTATATTTATATAGTTTCCAGGAAGAATTAATGCACCCCACAACATTACTCTCTTATCTTTGCTAAGTGCAGAAGTGGAGTCATTCCTCCAAGGACTGAATGGGACACTTTCCCCCACAGCCAAGTGTGAGTGCTGCTATTGGCCCCAAGTGTAGTCCCAGATGGTGGTATCTTCATTGCCTGGGAGCCTGTTAGGAATGCATCTCTGAGGTCCCAGGCAGATTTGCTGCATCTCAACAGGATGCCCACACGATGTATGTGCATTTATAATGTTGCAAGTGTTGGCTTAGGGACAGGGAATTCCCAATCAGAGTCACAGATGGAAATGGAAAATATAAAGAGATGGGGGCTGGGGAGAAGGCTCAGTGGGTAAAGCATTTGCCATGAAAGCAGGAGGATCTGAGTTTGTATCGCCAGCACCCACATACAAATGTTGGGTGTGGTGGTGCATGCCTGTGATCCCTGTGCTGGGGAGGATGAGACAGGAAGAACCCTAGGGCTCACTGGCTAGCTAATCTGGCTGAACTGGTGAGCTCTAGGTTCAGCGAGAGACCGTATCTCCAAAAAAAAAAAAAAAAAAAAAGGTGGGGAGTGAGAGACGGAGGAGAAGATGGTATGTTGACCTCTGGTTTCTACATGTGAATACATATTTACCCACAGAGGTACATCCACACACATACAAACATCCATGCATCCATACACACCACACATACAAAAACAAGAGTAAGAAACTTGTGAAGGAACTTGTGGCCCTCAATCCAAATAGTGGGGTCTGGATGTGATGCATTGGGCACAGGAAGCTCTCTAGAATCTTTGGACAAGAGAACAGCTTTGTGTGTGTGTGTGTGTGTGTGTGTGTGTGTGTGTGTGTGTCTGTGTGCATGCAGAGGCCAGCAGTTGACCTCAGTGTCTTCCTCCATCACGTCACCCGAGGCATGGTCTCTCGGTTGAGGGCTGGGCTTACTGAATCTGCTAGTTTAGTTAGCTAGCTTGCCTTGGGGTCCTCTTTCTGTATCCCTGAATGCTAGGATTACAGCTGGAAAGCCCACACCTAACTGGCATTTACACAAGTGCTGGGGAGCCAAACTCTGATCCTCATACTTGCGGCAAGTGCTTTATCCACTGAGCCTTCTCCCCAGCCCATTGCATGGGGGTTTCTGACGTTATCTATCCCCTGGGATGACCTAAAAGGCACCACAGTGCTGAGAAGAAGTGACAAAGTTCTCAGCACTGAAACATTCTATCACACCCTTAAAGGCTCAGGATCCATTGTGGTCCAGAGGTGGTGGAAAGAATGTAAGAGCCGAAGGAAGGGTAGGACTGCTTACAATGCAATCGTCCAGACAGAAATTGGCCTTGACATCCATGACCTCACAGTGCCTAGCAATACCTTCACAAGACCTTTATAATAGAAGGAAAAGATGATGACATAAAAATAAAAGAGACTAATGGTGAGGAGGAAGGGATATGATGGAGAGTGGATTTGTGAACCGAAAAGTGGGGGAGAGAATGATCATGGTTTATTGTCTGTAAGTATGGAAGCTTTCAATAAAAACAAGTTTAAAAAAATGAGAAGGTATTCAGAAATCAGACAGGTGAGAGCACATGCAGCATGTGTGTTTAAGCTTCTGGAAGGAAGATTTTAGTGTCTGTTGTCCTACTGGAGTACAGAGCAGGATTTTTCTAGGGGATTAGAGAATTGGGAAAGGAATCATGGGGGACAGATGACCCACTTCCCTCCACCTGCTCTGAAAACTGACGGCTGAAAACAAGAGATAGAAAACTCGGGGAATCAGCTGTTTTTCAGAACATAGTCTTCAATGTGCCTTTAGAAGTTTCCATTTCACACCTGGAAAAATCCAAGCTTCTCTGGCTTCATCAATTAACCCAGAACAAGGAGTGGGAATTGTGCACGTTGACAATGAAGATTTCTACCTAGTGTTTGACAAAGAAGGGACCTGTTGCGTTGTCATGAACTAGTGTGACTTAAAATGAGGAGTATACGTGCAAAGAACAAATATGGATGGATACCCCCTCTCCCAGCCCAAACCCTTCTGGGTATTTGGTGGGGTTTCCAGGTCAGAATGAAGTACCTGTCCGCCCTTAGGTGAGGACACAGGCTGTGGTCATCTTTTAGAGGTAGTTACTTGATACTAAGAAATACTGGTTGTTATGTCATTGAAGCTTGTCTGGCTTCTGTTGATTTGCAGCTAATTTATTTTAAGCAATTTCTGTAACTGCCAGGGGGTGGGGCATGAATTAATCCTGCAGCCAGGGCAAACTGAACATAAGGACATTTCATAATGCATTCTTGAAAGATATTATCCCCCCACATTAAACAAATTGAGAATTAAAACATGGTAATGCACCAGTAACACATCTAGGTTTGATCTGTATTAAACAATAAGGCAGAAAGTCATGGAACTGGATGGCTACCACAACCAATAAATCAGCCAGGCATAAAAAAAAGCCACCCTGTCTGAAGAGCTGAATAATTTTTAGACAAATGCATATGGAGAGGTTATATTATCTAATATTGAATCTAAACTTTTAGTTTGCAAATGAAAGCCATATAGGCAGAGATGAGCTGGTACCTTAGCCATTCACAGAATTAGAAATGAATCAAACTGCAGTGATAAGAACAATAGGGATATGCACTTAGATTATAACTATACTGTTCAGGGACAACCGAGAGAAGAGGATTTCAGTCTTTTTCCAGCCTCTTCCTAGGTTCTCCCGAGGGTCTATGGACCTCCCCAGCCATGGGCTTTTGATCAGGTATACAGTACCAAGCATGAATTCACTCCTGTAGAGAGGGCCTCACTTTCAACCAGAAAGCAGTTGCTTAGCCCCATAATAGTCATGCCATCATTGCACCAGGGGCACAAATTGCCTCCCAGGTCCAGTTGTGTAGCACCACTAGGAAGAGTGTTGATGACTTTTCAGAGCGTGTGGTGGGGGCTCCAGGTTCTCCCCATCCTTATCCTTACAGCACTACCTGACCAGGCATGTACAAATTGCATGTCTCAGTTCCACATCCATTTCCCATCTGGAATGGTAATATTGCTTCATACCAGATCCCCAACAATGTGTGAGAATGCATGTGAAGATGGATGAGATCCTAAGACTTTGGAAAAACAGGAATATTGGTCATAGATGCATTAGGAAGAAAGCGCATTGGCAAACAGAGCCTTTAACCATAAGTGCTTATCTCATTTCAGGAAAGAAATTAACTGTCTGGATGACTTGGGGTGGTTGGGAATCCAGTATGAGGCCATTTCCAGGTGGTCCTGGCCTGAGGTACCATGACTGCCTGGAAATAGCCTCATACTGGATTAGACTGAGGTACAGTTTCTCTCTCTCTCTGTCCTCCTTTTTTTTTTTTTTTTTTTTTTTTTTTATGAGGTAAGGGTCTCTCTGTAGCCCAGGCTGACCTGGAACTTACTCTGTAGGCCCAGGCTGGCCTTGAACTCATAGCAATTCTTCTCCCAAGTGCTGGGACTAAAGGCATGCGCCATTACTCCCGACCACAGTAGTCAAATTAAAAGTTAGAGTCAGGCTGGCTTAGTGGTTAAGGCACTTGTCTGCAAAATCTAAGAACTCAGGTTCAACTTCCCAGTACCCATGTAAGCCAAAAACATATGGTGGCACATGCATCTGGAGTTTTTTTTGCAGTGGCTAGAGACCTTGGTGTGCCCATTTTCTCTCTCTCTCTTTTGCTTTCTCTCTCTCTCTAACAAACAAATAAAAACAACATTAAAGCCGGGCGTGGTGGCGCACGCCTTTAATCCCAGCACTCGGGAGGCAGAGGTAGGAGGATCGCTGAGAGTTCGAGGCCACCCTGAGACTACATAGTTAATTCCAGGTCAGCCTGGACCAGAGTGAAACCCTACCTCGAAAAACAAAAAACAAAACAAAACAAAACAAAACAAAAAAAACATTAAAAAGTTAGATTGTATGTCAAAACATTGCACCAAGCACTTTTCAAGCTTTAAATTTTTAAAGAATATATTATTTTTATTTATTTATTTATTTGACAGAGAGAGAGAGAGAGAGTGAGAGACACGGAGAGAAAGAGAGACAGAAAGAATGGGTGTGCCAGAGCCTCCAACCACTGCAAACACACTCCAGACGCATGCGTCCCCTTGTGCATCTGGCTAACATGGGTCCTGGGGAATTGAACCTTTTCAGGCAAATGCCTTAACTGCTAAGCCATCCTTCCAGCCCAAGCTTTAATTTTTTTAAAGTATTCCTATTTTACAGATGAGTAAGGTAATGTTTAATAAGGCTCACAGTTTGTTAGATGCAGCTATGTTTTGAGCCAAGTCTGCATAGGACTGGCCCCTTGTTGCTGATTATTCACCTCACTGGATCCTAGAAGTCACTTGGGTCTAGTTAATAAGTAGCAATTCCTCCAGATTTGCTCAGCAAGGTCTTGCCTCAGAAGTGGTTGAGCATCATTAGACCTTAGTCACAAGAATGGAGAAATATGATCATTGCCTGGAGCTTTGAAATGGGACAGAAGTATAGGCAAGGTCCTTTAAATATATCTTCCTTCAAATGAAACAAAAATACTTGTGGATGTGTACTAGTTACCTCCAATCTTATATATAATCATATATCGATTTTTCATAAATTTCTTCCTAGTTCTACCTGGTTTTATATTAAACTGCAGTGCAATATATAGGTTTTATATATTATAAACCTTAAAAATAATATGAATGGCCTGAAGGAATTCTGCCACAAACTACCCATGCACTAAAGGCATTTATTTGAAAAAAATATTTAATTAATTTATTTGAGAGAGAGAGAGAGAGAGAAAGGGCATGCCAGGGCCTCCAGCCACTGCAAACGAACTCCAGATACATGTGCCCCCTTGTACATCAGGCTTACGTGGGTCCTGGAGAGTTGAGCTGGGATCCTTTGGATCTGCAGGCAAATGCCTTAACTGCTGAAGCCATCTCTCCAGCCCCACTAAGGCTTTTTGTCAGTGCTCTTGGTTGTTTCCCAGAACTATGGTAAGATCCTGGTGTGGACAGCAGCACACATTTTGGTTACAGGGCCTAAGGGAATCAAGTTGCACCTGAGATGGAAGCTTCCTGCCTACTGGCTCACTTTCATAGTGTAGGAAGAAGCTATGCAGACTGCTGGGAGTGAAAAATCATCAATAGTCATACTTAGGGGTAGGCTTTATGTGTCACACAACTGGACCTACCTGCGAGGCAAGATGTGTCCCCTCGTACAATAGCTGGCATGACTATTATGAGGCTAACCAACTGCTTTCTGATTGGATTTGAGGCCAGATCTGAGGGAGTGACTTCATGCTTGGTACTATATATCTGGCCAAAAGCCTGTGGCTAGGGAGAACATAGATCCTATGGGGGAACCTACAAGTGTTGTTTTGCTAAATGGCCATGTTGTCAAACTCCCTTCTAAATCGTTATGTGTATGCCCAGAGTGCTGCCTTCCGTTTTGGCCACAGAAGCTTCATTTTTCCAGTCGGTGGTAGTTACTGTAGAGACTTATAACTGATACAAGTGTTGAGAATAAGTGACGTTGAGTGCTCGTCTCTAATTGGTAGTCTGTATCACCCCCTCAGAGGCTCAGGAAACATCACTGAAAAGGGGGTGGAGAGACAGTAAGAGCCAGAGGATGGGGAGGACTGCCGAGGAATACTGTCTTCTGGCCTGGCACAGCCAGTGCACTCGCAACTCACAGTAGCTGTGGTTACTCACACAAGATGGAGTGTGTCACCATTTCATCACGAATGGTGAAAAGGCTTGTGAGACCTGACCCCTCCCTGAGGAGGAGACTCGTACTCCTTTGTATCTCAACTTTGACCCAATTTGTCAAAATTGGGTTGTTCTTTTTTAATTTTCTTTTTGATAATTTCATAAATGCAAATAATATATAGTAAATATTTTATTTATATTCATTTATTTACTTATTTATTTATAGGAGAGAAAGAGAACATGCTAGGGCCTCTAGCCACTGCAAACAAACTCAGACGCATGCACCACTTTGTGCATCTGGCATATATGGGTACTGGGGAATTGAACCCGGGACCTTAGGCTTTGCAGCCAAGCACTTTAACAGCTAAGTCATCTCTCTAGCTCTCTATTGACTTCTTGTTGGGAAAGATGAAGGAGTAGGGGCAAAGAAGCTTGCAGCACTGAGGGAGTGTGGCACAAGTGGGTAAAACAAGGACCTAGAGCCAGAATCTCCAAGAGCAAAGAAAATCTCGTGTGCAGCAGTTCCTATTTGGCTTTGGGAAGCATATTCTCTCCTGCCACCGCCCTTGTCTTTGCTTTCCTTCTTCTTTCTTTGCCCTCCTCCCCCCAGGACACTTGAGATTTATTTCTGAAGGGCTATTTTAAAGGATCTTATTCTCAAATAAAAAAAATTAAATTGACATGTTAAAAACCAAATAGGACTTGAGGTTCTGTAATGAAAAACAACTGCTCACTGACTTACTCTTTCCGTGGTTCAGAGCTATCACACTCATAACTATTTTCATTTTGGGGTTGTTTAGTTGTAATTTATATAATGCCAAATTAAAAATATTAATAACTATAGGTTTTATCCTCTTAAAAATTTATTTATTTGACAGAGACAGAGACAGAGAGAGAGAGAGAGAGAGAGAGAGAGAGAGAGAGAGAGAGAATGGATGTGCCAGGGCCTCCAGCCACTGCAAACGAACTCCAGACACATGCGCACCCTTGATCATCTGGCTAATGTGGGTCCTGGAGAATGGAACTGGGCTCTTTTGGTTTTGCAGGCAAACGCCTTCACCATTAAGCAATCTCTCCAGCCCTAGATTTTATCCTCTTTAGATATCTATTGAGTCCCACTATATAAACTGAAAGTTTAATTTAGTCATATCTTTCACTATTTTCTTTCCTACATCTAGTATTTGATAGCTATTTTTATTATAGCAAAGATATATTAGAGGGCTCCCCCTCTATTTCACATTCCATTAGTATATTAGTCAAGATTCTTTACAGGAACAGAACTAGTAGAATGACTTTGTATTATAAAGAGGTTTGTTAGATTAGCTTATAGGACATGGGCTGGGCAGACCAACTATAGCTGTCTGCTACAGGCTGGACAGCCAGAGAACCAGCTGCTCAGTCCGTGAGGCTGGATGCCTCAGCAGTCCCAATCTGGCACTGAAGGCCTGGAGGTATTCTGGAGATCCACTAGTTCTCAGTCCACACTGAAAGTCTCCTGAAGCTGGGTTCCAGTGTCTGAAGGCTAACAACAACACGGTAGATGCATTACCGGTGTGTATCACAGCCCAGTATCGTCTTAGATCTTTTTATGTAGTCTACCACTCTCAGGTAAAGACTTCTTCCTCAGTTAATCCTTCCCGGAAGTGCTCCCACAGATACACCCAAGAGGCATGGCTCTTACTTGATTCCTCATCTAATCAAGTTGACAATAAAATTTAACCATTACAATCAGCTCAGGACTATCCCTTGGTTCCATGCTAGGTAGTACAATTATGTTAACATCTTCCAGCCACCTAATCACCCCACCATCTACTTTTATTTTATTATTTATATACTTAGAGACAGAGTCTCATGTAGACAGGCTAGCCTTTAATTCACTATGTAGCTGAGGATGATCCTGCACTTCTAGATCCATCTGCCTCCACCATTCAAATGCTGAGATTGTAAGCATGCTCAATCATGCCCAGGTTATGAAGCACTGGAGGTTGAAGCCATGGCTTTGTGCACGCTAGACAAGCACACTACCAACTGAGCTACAGCCTGGGTGCCCACTTTCTACTTTTAAACTTTTCTCATGCATAACTCGATTTTTAGGTTGTCAACACCAAGACATTTATACTCTCCATCTTTAAATAGTTTATGTTTAATCTAAGGGCTGACTCTAAGTGTAGAACTAGATAGCAGTTAAATTATTACTGCTAGTAAGTGACTATTACTCACTGTAGTGTCAAACAGTGTGTTAGGAATGTAATTTTTCCTGCGGGTCAAATGTTGTGACACACTTGTTAATCCAAAAATTATGTACTTTTATGAAAGCCAGATCTGGCTGTGCAGACCTTCAATCCAAGCTACTAAAGAAGCTGAGGTTGAAGGACCACAAATTTAAGTCCCGTCTGGCCTAGTTTGAGCTACAGAGTTATTTCAATGCCAGTCTGGGTAGGTCCATGAGACCATGTATCAGAATAAAAAACATATTTTGGGGGCTGGGGATATAGTTCAGTGTTAGAGTACATATTTATATGCTTGAGACTTTAGGTTCCAAAGAACCAGAACTGTTAAAAATCCCAACCAAATAAGAAACGATTATGTACTTACATTAGGATGAATGAAATCTATTATCTGAAACACAATCTAGCTTG
Organism: Orientallactaga sibirica; assembly: GCA_036365145.1. Lineage (NCBI taxonomy): Eukaryota > Metazoa > Chordata > Mammalia > Rodentia > Dipodidae > Orientallactaga > Orientallactaga sibirica. The sequence goes on from JAEOAD010000011.1 coordinate 21,985,211, forward strand.
GTCTCTGGGCCTACTACCTGCCTGTCATCTTAGGAGCTGTTGACCATGTTGCTTTCCTTCCCAGGAGGCTCAGGAGATTGTGCCCTGGCCTCTGTCACCTTGTGTCATGATGGTGCTGGAAGAATGAAGACAGGATGCTAGATGTCCAAGAGGACAAAAATGATGTAAATTGAATTTTTCTAGCATCTCTGTGACACAGTGCTATGGTAAGGGTCAATGGAGGGCGCCATATGCTATGGAAATGACAAATGTGAATGCATCTGAACTTCCTATGCAACCAGCCAGACTTCATTTTACACTGGGGACCTTGAGCAGGGAGGTCGAAGTTAAGAGATTGCTTTGAGTCTCAGCAGAAATTTTGGACTTTTGAGCATGATCGGGATTATTGGAGACGATAAGGATTTTTGAGACGATAAGGATTTTTGAAGTTGAACCAAATATATTTTGCATTATAAAATGGTCAAGAGCCAAAGAGGGCCAAGGGCAGAATGTTGCGGCTTGAAATGTAAGATGTCCACCATAGGCTCTTGTGCTTGAACATGGTCCCCAGCTGGCAGTCCTGTTTGGGAATACTGTGGTACCTTTAGCAGGTGGTTCCTTGCTGGAAGAAGTGAGTCCCTGGCAAGGGGTCTTGAGGTTTTATAGTTCAGTTCCACTTCCTCTTTGTCCGCTGTTTCCTGGTCGAAATGTGATGAGCCTGCCTGTCCTGTGTTCCCCACATCTTATTACCAAGCACCTATTTGTCTGTTTCTTTTCTTTTTTGCAGCAAACAGTGTTTTAAACTGTCCACAATGTCTACAACACTCTCTCATGCTAGAGTGACTATAGGCCAAGACTGTGCACTGTCTCAAGGGTAATCATGTTAGCCAGGTCTTCACATCCTGAAAAACTGTCAATGCAGTGGTGAGATGGGATGAAACAAAGGTCATTCAGGAGCTGTCACAGAGATGTAAATTCAATGTGGATATAATCAAAAGATTAAATGAATAATACTAGGGAACCAGGGATATAGAGTGGGAACTGAACCCCACAGAATTGATGAGGAGTCATGTGATGTGGGTTTTACAAAGACCAATCAGGAACAGAGCAGACTATAAAGACAGCCAAAGGCTTTATTGTAAAGCGGGGAGGGGGGGAGAGGCTGGAGAGATGGCTTAGTGGTCACGGTGCTTGCCTGCAAAGCCCAAGGACCCCAGGTTCGATCCCCAGTACCTATGTAAGCCAGATGCACAAAGTGGTGCATGTATCTGGAGTTTGTTTGCAGTGGCTAGAGGTCCTGGTGCGCCCATTTTCTCTATCTGCCCTTTCTCTCTTTCAAAATAAAATAAACATTTTAAAGGAGAACAAAGAACCAGTTAAGGTACTTATTACTTGAATCTAGTCTCCATGCATCTTAAGTGTGTAAATGTAAGGTAATTCTTTTCCATATGCTTTACTTCAAAGAGTTCATGTCTACAAAAGGCTCAAATAAGGATTTTTATAACTTGGAAAGCATATTCCTTTCTCTGTCTCTGAGGATGAATAGGAGTCTATTGAAATGCTCCAAGGCTTCCCTCAGACAACCCATCTGATGACTACCTGGGACCTTTACACTTAGCTATTTAGTTGCAGGTCTGAATCAGAGTTTTATAACAACTTGTACTGTACTTTTGGAAACACTACATAAAATGTAAACCCCATTCTACATCTCAATTTGAGCTGTATATTCATAATATCTTTCTTGCATGGATTCCTATTTACATTGGAGTTGGAAAGCAGTTTTTTGTTTTCTTTGTTGGGAAACTTACTATGTGTTTTTCACTATAATACCAACATAGGAAGACATATTTAAAAAGATTTACTTTCTGGTAGGAAAGTAATTCTACTCTTGAATATCTTGGGGTATGATTTTCAAAAAATATTTGGATCATTTCATTCCTAGGCTTAATTGCTTAGTGGTTTTTGGGATTCTTTTTCATTGGACATCTGTGTTAATTGTGTTAATTTTTTTTTGTAGCATTTACTCTTATTTTGCTGGAGTACATTGTCAAGTAGCTTTCTAAGAACAGTTAGGCAGGAAGTAAAATTCTGAAGTTTTTGTTTGTTAGGAAAATAATTTTTAATATTTTATGTTCATTTATTTATTTGAGAGAGAGAGAAAGAGAGGAAGAGAGAAAGAGATAGAATGGGCGCATGCCAGGGCCTCTAGCCACTGCAAATGAACTCCAGATGTATGCACCACCTTGTGCATCTGGCTTACTTAGGTCCTGGGGAATTGAACTTTGGTCTTTTCACTTTGCAGGCAAGTGCCCTAACTGCTAAGCCATCTCTCCAGCCCTAGAAAAATATTTTAATTTTGTCTCTTCTTTAATTATGAGTTTAGTTAACTATGAAATTCTAGGTTTAAATTCATTATCTTTTCCAAAGAATAATTCCACTCAGTGCTGCCAGTTAAATTCTGAAGTGTGTCTCATGTTAGTCCTTTGTACACGACTTATTTCCTCTTGGGACTAGAAATTGTATGTCAGGAAAAGACAAGATGGCAAAAGATCCTGGCATGTTAGGGTATGCGATCAATGTTGTTACTAGGCTCAGAGCCCCAAAGGCCAGAATAGAGGAGGATGTGATATGTTTCTCCTGGTTAAGAGCCCTTCTATAGTGTGGGGCACTGAAAAGGCCCAGAGACACCTCAGGCCCTATCTCAGCCACGCTTCTTCTTAGACATTCGCTTTAAAGCCATTCTTTTAGTTCTGCCTTGGGAAAGTCACTAGTCAGTTGATGATGATGAAAAAGGGAGGACCTGTTCCGTGGAATGGCTGTTTTTAATAAGATCATAAATGCGTTGACACTTTGTTCTTTGGGAATTTGAGATCTTTGCCACCTACTCTTGAATATGGGCAAGTGTGTGAAGTTTTGACCCATGGAGTTTGTCAGATGTGGTGCAGTGTGACTTTTGAGGCTAGGTCAATAAAGCCTATGTGGCATCTATCTTTTTTATTCTTTGACACTTTTGGAGCCCTAAGCTGCCATGAAGGTAACTTATACGCTAGGCTGCTGTGATGTGAGAAGGACCCAAGCCATATGGAAAGGCTACAGCTTGTAGACACAGATGAGTATGAGTTGAGCCCAGCCTGAAGATCATCTCAGCACTAGTGTCAAACATGTGAATAGGAATCTTTCAGATGGTTCCAGATCTATCCATGTGCCTCTAGATATTCTAAGATTTCTAGAATAGTCCCTAGATGTTGTGGAGCTGAGCAAAGTCAGTCATCTTGCTGTGCTCTGTGTAAATTTCTGGACCACAGACTCATTGAGCAGATTTAAATCATTCTTGTTATTTGCCACGAAGTTTGGGGTGAATAGTTCTACTAGGACCTAATAATAGTACTCTAATTAATCACCCTGATTAATCACTCTAACAAGTGTTTCACACATCATCACTCCCCTGCTGACGTTGTACTTACAACTGATCTGGAATCAGGTCTCTTAGTTACTCTTCAGTGTTTTCCTGAATGCTCTGGGCTGAGTTTTTATTTTCAGGCTCTGGGTCAATAAATACAGTTAACATCTTTTTTACATCCTCCAGAAATATGTTAAGATTTCTCTTACTATGTCTTCCGTGACTCCAGGTAATGATGGATTTATCCCTAGGAGGTAATTGTCCCTTTTGAGAAGTAACAGTGCTCGGGTGACCATTCTTTCTTTCTCTCTATCTCTTGAAAAAAAAAAAAAAAAAGTTAAAAAAAGCGGTACATTTCACAGCCATAAGTGGATGTAGGCTGTGTCTGGAGGTTGAGAACACTTCACCAATACAAAGAGTAAAATGTGTTTGTTTCTAGTCACACATCCTGTGAACAAGACTAGATTAATTTCCTTCCATCTTAGTTTTAATGCTATTTTACTTGTTTATTGGCTTTTAAGTAAAATACATTTTGAAGTTTAATTTATAGGAAATAAGGTGTGCCTACATAAAATGTATAATTTAATGTGTTACAAAAATTTTGTATATACCCCCCTCCAACATGATCACGAACATTTCTTTCATCTTAAAAAATGTCCCCCCTCTGCACTGTCTCATCAAGTACCCCATCTATCCCCATCCAACAATGGACCTGATTTCTATCACCTTAGAACACTTTCACTGTTGTAGGGTTTCGTGCAAGTAGAATCATATTGTATGTATGCTTCTCTGTCTGTGTCTTATGTTCACTATATATACATACATGTGTACATGATGTGTGTACGTGTGTGTGTGTGTGCATGTGTGTATGCCATGGTACATGTGTGGAGGTCAGAGAACAACTTCGGGTGTCAATCCTTGTCTTCTACCTTGTTTGAGGCAAGGTTTCTCATTGCACACTGGTGTGGATGGACATCAGGTTAGCTGGGCCCAGTGAGCTTCTGGGTGATTCTTCTGTCTCTATATCCCTTCTTGCCATAGGCACACTGGGGTACCAGATAAATGTACCATAGTGGTCAGCTTTATGTGGGTTCTGGGGATAGGAACTCAGGTCCTCAGCCTTGCAATGCAAGTGTTTTATCCACTGAGCCATCTCCCTGGGTTGTTTGCATCAATGATTGGCTCCACTTTTCACCTATTTACTGTTGATAGGTATTTGAGATGTCAGCATTTTAAAAATTATTATTTATTTATTTGAGCGCAACAGACACAGAGAGAGAAAGAGGCAGAGAGAGAGACAGAGAGACAGAGAGAGAGAGAGAGAGAGAGAGAGAATGGGCACACCAGGGCCTCCAGCCACTGCCAAATGAACTCCAGATGCATGCGCCACCTTGTGCATCTGGCTTACATGGGTACTGGGGAATTGAGCCTCGAACCGGGGTCCTTAGGCTTCTCAGGCAAGCGCTTAACCACTAAGCCATCTCTCCAGCCCAGATGTCAGCATTTTTGACAAGCTGCTATGACCATCGTGGAACACGTCTTTTGATGGGTGCCATCAGGGTGTTGTATATCTATTTATTTTAAGATTTTTATTTATTTGTTTATTTATTTATGAGAGAGATACAGATACAGAAAGAGGGAGGGAGGGAGGGAGGGAGGGGGAGGGAGGGAGAGAGAGAGAGAGAGAGAGAGAGAGAGAGAGAGAATGGGCACGCCAGGGCCTCCAGCCACTGCAAACGAACTCCAGATGCATGTGCCCCCTTGTGCATCTGGTTTACGTGGGTCCTGGAGAATTGAGCCTCGAACCGGGGTCATTAGACTTCACAGGCAAGTGTTTAACCACTAAGCTATCTCTCCAGCCCTATCTGTATATGTTAAAGTATGCTGTTTCCTCTTTAGAGGACTAGATTCTTCCTCGCAGAGTTTCTGGGACCAGTTGGGAAACTGAAATTTATAAATGAGACTCTTTCTTGGTTTTTCTATGAACGATAAAACTCTGGCTCCCAGGAGTTAGAGGGAATGAGTGAACCATATCAGAAGTGGTCTGTGAAAATCAAAGCCAGGATTGCTGAACTGAAAAATGTTGACTGGGGAATGCCTTGATAATCAGCATTTCAAAGAGACAGGCAGCCTCCTTTTAAATAGCAGATAAACACCACGATGGATGGGGCAGAGACTGAAATGCTTCCCCTTTGACTGGCAATATCACGGGATTTAGGAATGGCTATGCCTATAAAAAGAAGTGCTGAGCAGAAACTTGAAAGGAAGTGGAAGACACAGGAAACATTTTTCCCTTCCTTTATAAACACATGAACTATTTTATAGCAGATATAGAAAAGGGTGGGAGGATGTGTTGGACAATTTCCTTTAAAAACAATAGCAACAGCACCAGTAGAAGCATTTATTGAATATTTATGAACTCCAGGCACCATTCTAATGGCATTCCCCTGCAAGTTTTTAGTAATTTAATTTGCATGTGGATCTTTTAAGATACCTGCTTGCTATTGGCTGAGTTGTGTAACCTCAAAGCTTCTAAGTTTGTGGTACCTCACAGTGTAAGCTGTATTTGGAGAGAAGGTCTTGAGAGAAGTGATGACATTAAAATGGGTGTGCCCTAATAAAAAAGACTGGTGTCTATATAACAGAAGGAAATCTCCACAGGAAGACCACATGAAGACACAGGGAGATGGTAGTCATTACTAAGCCATGGAGCTAAGAAGGCAAAAACAAAAACAAAAACAAAACAACAACAACAAAAAAAACCCCACCAGGTCCTCCCTCACCCACCAGCTTCCAGAAGAAAAACAGGCTTTCCAACATGTTGATTTTATACTTTTAACCTCTAAACCGTCAAAGAATCAATTTAGGGTGTTTGAAGCTATTAAGTTTGTGGTAATTCGTGATAGCTGCAATAGGAAAGTGCCACCTCTGTCCACTGTGAAACTGTGTTAGTGACCAAGTTCTGCTGAGCTCCCCTAAGCTCCTTTTGGCTGGGGAGATGGCTCAGCAGTTAAAGGCTCTTTCTTGCAAAGCTTGATGGACTGGGTTTGATTCCTTAGGACCCACGTGGAGCCAGATGCACAAAGTGGCACATGCAGCTGGAGTTCCTTCTGCAGTGGCATGAAGCCCTAGTGTACCCAGTCACTCTATCTCTCTGGGCTTGCAAATGAACAATAAATAAAATATTAAAACAATTCTTTTTCATAATCTAACATTTATTGCCTTCATCATCTCTCTCTGTACAAATCCTACTAACAGCAAGTCACTCAGAATATTTCTAACACATTTATTTTAACTGCTTTTCCAAAAAAAAAAAAAAAAAAAAAAAAAGGGAGGTGCTATTAATCTATAGGTTTAAACAAAGATAAGAAAAGGCTGGTAAGGTTTGGCTTTATTTTAGATATTTCATGATGGATATGGTCTGTGGTGACTGTGTAAAACAACATAATATGTTGATTCTTCATTCACAATGTATTTTTTTAAAATTATTTATTTATTTGAGAGAGAGAGAGAGAGAGAGAAAGAGAGAATGGGCACGTCAGGGCTCTAGCCACTGTAAACAAACTTCAGACGCATACACCACTTTGTGCATCTGGCTTTACGTGGGTTCTGGGGAATCGAACCTGGTTCCTTATGTTTTGCAGGCAAGCTCCTTAACCACTGAGCAATCTCTCCAGCCCCCACAATATTTTTATAATGAAGTAATTGATACCAATATCCCACACATGTATTGACATGATTATGCTAATTATATTGTGCATAATGAAGGTGGATGTTCATGTAACTGGTTTTATTCCATAGCAGCTAACAGGTTGCATGTACATAATAGCAGCTTGAGGATCAGTATGGAACCTCCATGAAGCTATTTTCAGAGCTCCTCTTCTATAGAAACCCATTAGAGGGTATGTTCTGCTGGGCATGGTGGCACACGCCTTTAATCCCATCACTCAGGAGGCAGATATAGGAGGATCACTGTGATTTTGAGGCCAGCCTGAGACTACATAGTGAATTTCAGGTCAGCCTGGGCTAGAGTGAGACCCTACCTTGAAAAAAAAAAAGGTATATTTTTTTTCTCCCTTGGGTAATGCCTCTTTGGCCAGCCCTATGGACAAAGTTGGCCCTTTCCCACTGAAGCCAGCTTAGACAGTTTTAAAATCGTTTTGCTCTAGTGGAATTTGGTTTATATCCTGGCTGTAAAAATGATGCTAAATAAGAAAATGAGGTCATATACTACTGACTCACATGCAGAAGGATGATTGTCATCTATCTGTAGATAAGAACTCCTTTCATGGGCTGGAGAGATGGCTCAGCAGTAAGGTGCTTGCCTGCAAAGCCTGAGGACCTTGGTTTGATTCCCCAGCACCCAAGTAAAGCCAGATAGCCAAAGTGGCACATGTGTCTGAAGTTCATTTGCAGTGGCTAGAAGCCCAGGTATGCCCATTATCTCTTTCTCTCTCATAAATAAACAAACAAATAAAATATTTATCAGAATAGTAGGGAGACTTGTAGCTTGCAAGTGTTTGGAATTCTAACTTAGAAGTAGAATTTGGACTTTTTCAAATGGTTACCTTCCTACCATTTATTTTTTATATATTTTATTTATTTATTTGAGAGAGAGAAAGAGGCAGAGAAAGAAGAGAGAGAGAGAGAGAGAGAGAGAGAGGAGAGAGAGAGAGAGAGAACGGGCACACCAGGGCTTCTAGCCACTGCAAACGAACTCCACCTAGTGCATCTGGCTTACATGGGTCCTGGAGAGTCGAACTGGGATCCTTTGGCTATGCAGGCAAACACTTTAACCACTAAGCCATCTCTCCAGCCCCCTAACATTTATTTTCACCATGAGACTTTTGAAAACAAAGTCACAGTTACCCTGGCCTCTGTAAGTGGCAGAGAACCTGAGGGTTATGGAATATTTCCCCTGCCAGTTCTCAAGTCCTTTTGATAATTAAAATCAAGCCTAGATGGACATTGTGAGTATTTGATTAGCTTCTGTTTGGCACAAAACTTACTGCTATGAACATTATTATTGAAGAATAATATTCAAAGTCATAAGCTGTCTTAATCTCATTTTCCATCTTAGTCTAATGCTTCACCTCTGACTGTCTCCTTCAGCCTCGGTTGGATAACTTTACCACACAAAACAGAACCTCTGTGAGTATAAATCAAGGTGGCTTTCCACAGGCTCTCTTCTACAATGAACCTCTCAGATTATTTCTCTCCACTCATAAATAATTTATAATTAGCTTATGTTTTTTAAGTTGTACATAAGAATTAAAGTCTATGTACCAACATTAAAATATTATAGTACTAGGGGGCTGGGAAGATGGCTCAGTAGTTAAAAGTGCCTGCTTCCAAAGCCTGCTGGCCAAGGTTCAAGTTCCATACTACTCACATAAGCTGGGTGCAAAAAGTAGTGCTAGGGTCTTGTGTTAGTTTTCAAATGCAAGAGGCCCTGGTGCCTGCAAACAAATAAAAATACACGAATAAATAAAGAAGTATATAAATGAGTAATTTTTTAAACAATATGACAGGACTATATATTTTTTTATTTTTAAATTTTATTTATTTAAGACAGAGAAGAGAGAGAGACAGACAGACAGACAGACAGACACACACACACAGAGAGAGAGAGAGAGAGAGAGAGAGAATAGGTATGACATGGTCTCCAAGTGCTGCAAATGAACTCCAGGCGCATGTGCCATCTTGTGCATCTGGCTTACATGGGTCCTGAGGGATCAAACCTGGGTCCTTTGGCTTTGTAAGGCAAGTACCTTAACTGCTAAGCAATCCCTCCAGCCTAGGAATATATATATAGTTATCTTTACCAGAGAGCTTCATAATTTTGGAGTCTTTAGTGCTATTGTCCAGATGTTTGGCTCAAGTTGAAGGATTCCCCTTTAGTATTTATTGTAGGGCAAATCTAGTGGTAACAAGCTCTCAGCCCTATCTGGGAAAGTCTTAACGTTTTCACTTTTGAAGGACATTTTGAGGCATAATATTCTTGGTTATTTTCTTTTAGCCCTTTGAACATCTTATGTAACTCTTTTCTGGCCTAAAACATCTTTACTGAGAAATAATAATCCATCCATCATCTTATAGAAGCTATTATGTATATGATGAGTCACTTTTATTGCTTCCAAGATTCTTTATCTTGACTTGTTTCTTCTTTCTCTCTCCCTTTCCTTTCTTTTCCTTTCCTTTCCTTTCCTTTCCTTTCCTTTCCTTTCCTTTCCTTTCCTTTCCTTTCCCTTTCTCTCCCCCCTCTCTTTCTCTCCTTCCTTCCTTTCCTTTCTTTCTTTCTTTCTTTCTTTCTTTCTTTCTTTCTTTCTTTCTTTCTTTCTTTCTTTTCATTCTTCTTTCTCTCATTTCTTTTTGCAGTGCTGGGATTCAAACCCAGGGCCTTGCACATACTATTCAGGTGCTTTACTGTTGAACCACATCCCAGCCTCTGCTTTGACTTTTGACAGTTTGCTCGTGATGTGTCTTAGAATCAGTCTCTTAGGGTTAATCATGTATGAATTCTTTGGGCTTCTCAAATTTGTATGCACACGTGCTCAAATTTGGAAAAATTTTGGCTATTATTCTTTCAAATATGCTCACTGCTCTTTCTATACCACATGCATCTGTCTACTTGCAGGGTGTTCTATAAGTCTTTTAGGCTTTCTTCCAACCCCCTTTTTTGGTGTGTGCTGTGTAGTATATATGGTGTGTGGTATATGCCTGTGTATGTGTGAATCCACATGCCCTGTGTGTATGCATGTGGATGCCAGTGGAAAGCACTGAGAACCCTCTTTTTCATCTGCTTAGGACAGCTTTTTGTTGATTCACTCTAGAGAGATCTCTCTTTCTAATATATATATATATATATATATATATATATATATACAAAATTATTATATAATTTAATCATATATATATATATATAATATATATATATATATATAATTTAAGTCAGTTATTACATTCTACAACTCCAGATTTTTAAAAACATTTTATTTTTCTTTATTTATTTGAAAGAGAGGTACAGAAATAGGCAGGTAGAGAGAATGGGCACGCCAGGGCCTCCAGCCACTGCAAATGAACTCCATATGCTTGTGCCCCCTTGTGCATCTAGCTTACATGGGTCCTGGGGAGTTGAACCTGGGTCAGTTGGCTTTACAGGCAAGTGCCTTAACTGCTAAGCCATCTCTCCAGCCCTAGAATTTTTTTCCATGTCACAAAAACATGTTATTGGCCATTTAGACAGTTTATTTGCCAGGAAGGATAATCCCATCATACTTCTGCTGGAACCAGTGCATGGCCTCCTCTTTGCTGATTCTGTGTTTGGCCCCAGTGCATTCTGTCTTGCGCTTCTTGTCTGCGATGCTGAAACCTGGCTGACCCAGCACCATATAGAAGTCCAGGCCGTAGATACCAGTGCTTGGATCAGATTTGATGCCCAGATCAATGTGTTCCTAAATCCCAAGACCAAAGTTTCCAGTATCTAACAACTTATTTTTTCTTAACTCGTACTCTCGCACCTTCAGACCCTTCTCCAGGATTTCTTCTGCTTTGGCCCCACGGACTGTGCAGTGGCCAGCAATCTTTTCATTTCTCCTAATGCCAAAGGACCTGGCAGTGTATGTAGCTTTGGAAAACACAGGGGTCTGGCCTATGAGGTGCTCTAACACCTTGGCTGCCCAGGTCAGTCTGTCTCTACTCCCGCGCACACAGATATTGAGGCAGAGCTGGTGGACGCGAAGCTCCCACATGGGGTTCTCCTTTTCACCTTGGTCCTGCGCCATGATGGAGAATAGGAAGTCATGTCCAGAATGTCTAACAAAAAGTTTTTAGTTTTTTTCATCATTTGTTGATGTTCTCATTTTCACCATCTTTAAAAATACTTTTATGGGCTGGAGAGATGGCTTAGTGGTTAAGGTGCCTGCCTCCTAAGCCTAAGAACGCTGGTTCCAATCTCCAGCAGTTCCAATCTCCAGGTCCCACGTTTAGCCAGATGCAGTGATGCAAGGGCGCAATGCCACACTTGACCACAAGGGGGCGCACACATCTGGATTTCATTCACAGCAGCTGAGAGACTGTTGGCGCGCCCATCTCTATCTGTCTCCCTCTCAGTCTGTCTGTCTCTCCAAAAATAAAATAAAAAATAATAAAAAAATTTAAAAAATACTTTTATTGAAAAATTCCATAAGTTGTGGTATAGACACTATAGCACAATCGTAATCCTCCTATGATCCCCATTTCCCCTCCTCAACCCCCCCTCCCCTGAGCCCTTTCTCCTTTATAATTAGACTGTTCTCTGTGTTGATGTCATTGTCCTGCACGTCTTACGTGGGGAGTGTCAGAGACTGTGAAGTCATGAACATGATGTGCACTTTGTGTCTGGAAGATAGCATTGAAAGCACTCGTCCCTTTCCTTTGGCTCTTACACTCTTTCCGCCACCTCTTCTGAAATGGTCCCTGAGCCTTGGAGGGTGTGATAGAGTTGTCTCAATGCTGAACACTCCACTGTCACTTCTCAGCACTTCTGTGAGCTCTGAGTCACCCCAGTGGTCACCACCATCTGAAAAGAGAAGTTTCTCTAACCAAAAGTGAGAGTAGCATCAATATATGGGCATAACCTTAAGTGTTTAGGGGGCAGTTTTTACCATCTTCTTTCATTTATGTTCCTATTAAGTATTTTAATGATTATTCTGAATTTTTCTAAGGTATTTCATAGATTTCCATGTCTTCAAGGTGGCCCACTTCTGAGATTTTTATTTGATTGGGTCATGGTTTTCTATTAACTTTTCTTTATAGTGGTTTTTATGTTTTGTTGGGAATAGGACATTGTAAAACAGCCACTTCTCCGAGGGCATGGACTGCCTATATCTAGGAGGACACATTTCTCCAGTCAGTCTTGTGAGAGATTCTGCCATCCTGTCAAACGCTTCTGAACTTGGGGGTATCTTCCATCTGAAGAACCTTCTCTTTTTGCTCACGAGCTCCCTCTGGTGGCAGATGATGTGATAATATACTCTGTGGCAAATGCGGGGGTGGCCTTGGGTCTCTGTGGTCAGCAGGCATCTAAGCATGCTGTAATCTTCCTTCAGTGCTGGTCATCAGGGAAGGCAGAAACCAGGTCCTTGGGCAGCTTCCACCAAAGCCAACACTGGGTGTTCCACCTTTTTCTTTTCCTCTTGAGGGAGAAGCCAAGAGTTGGAGGTTTTCTGCCAATTTCAGCACACTGTTCTGGCAAAGGGAATGGAATGTGGTATCTAATAAGTGGCATGGAATTTCTTACCTCCTGCCGTGTGCCTCTCCTTGATCTTATGCCCACCTGGAGTCCTGTTTCAAGTGATTTGGGGGGTTTTCACTAATGCATGCACATGTTACTGAGCCCATGGGTGTGGTTACCCTTGATGCAGTGTTGGTGAGGTCATTGGGATGCTCTGAGCACTTCCACTTTCCCATTTCTTTTTAATTGGCAACTGGTTAAAATCTTCCTTAAAGTCACTTCAGATTTGCTACAATGCACATCCTTATGATATCCCTGTCACTTGTCACTACCCAGGATTTACACTTGTCTGAGGAATATGGCAGCGAGATAGTTCACAACCACTGAGTGAACATTCATCAGAGAAAAACACCATAAAGTTCCCTCCTCCATGAGGTAATGTAGTGGGATCATGCAAATACTGTTGGTCAGGCATGTCTTATTCTTTCCCTCTTTGTCTCATGTTAATCGCTCCTTTATTTTATCATCTCCCCTGATTTCTAGATTTTCAACCTACGCCCTTTTCTTTTCTTTTTCTTTTGGGAGAGAGACAGAGAGAGAGGGAGAGGAAGACAGATAGAGATGGGCGCTCCAGCAGCCTCTCAGCTGCTGCGAACGAAATCCAGATGTGTGTGCCCCCTTGTGGTCAAATGCGGCATTGTGCCCTTGTGTCACTTTGCATCTGGCTAAACGTGGGACCTGGAGATTGGAACCACTGGAGATTGGAACCAGCGTTCTTAGGCTTAGGAGGCAGGCGCCTTAACCACTAAGCCATCTCTCCAGCCCCCTACACCCTTTTCTATGCCCCTAGCACATGCTACAAGTAAACACTTGAGTCAGGATATCTTTATGTTCAAAGAAGGTATAAGCAGACTTAGGGTTCTTAAATATAGAATGGTCAAGAGCTGTAGTGGACTAATGAAGGCTGAACTATTAAAGGACATTTATTTATAGAATCACAAATGTTACATGTGGGAGATGTAATGGTTGTGGGAAAATATAGAAGAAAGAGAATCTAGGAAGAATAGAGTACCAACACTTAGACTGTCCAAGTGAGGAAGAAATGGTGAGTGGAGTGGATCCTCATGGAGTAAGTTATGCCATGTCTTGGAAGAACATGGGCAGAAGGATGCATCCAGGAGGTAGGCCCATCCTTGAAAAGAATGGACTCCTAAATGTATGGCTTTCATCTTTCTAGACCTTTCCTAAGCACTTGCTGCACTCAGTTGGCTCACTGACCTGTCTCACCTCTGCTTTACAGACTAGGTAGTTTGATGTGCTGAAGTTTGATAGGCTGAACCCTTGGTCAATCTCCAATAGGTCAGGGATTTTCTACCAGTTCATATAAGCATGTGGCAGAAGAGTCTTCAATAGAAGTGGAGGGGACCCTGTTCTTGTTATGTCCGAATCCTTGTATGGGATCTTTCTGTAGTATTCAACTGGGTCTATATGACAGCCCATATTTATACTGAAAGGCACATTCTGGTTTCTGTTCAGATTGGATAAATATTTCTCCTTTTATACTGAAAAGGGGATGTATAATCAAACAGGCATATTGCTGGTAATTGAAATACTCAATGTTTTCTCAGTAGGATTGGGGCACTTAGGTTATGAAAACTAATTTTCTTCCTTTTTAAAATTTTATTTATTTATTTGAGAGAGAGAGAGAGAGAGAAAATGGGTGCACCAGGGCCTTCAGCTACTGCAAACGAACTCCAGATGCATGAGCCACCTTGTGCATCTAGCTTACATGGGTACTAGGGAATCGAGCCTTGGACTGGGATCCTTAGGCTTCACAGGCAAGCACTTAACCACTAAGCCATCTCTCCAGCCCCTTCTTCCCATATTTTTCATTCTTATGTTTGGTGTTTGGTGGATAAAATTCTCATGAGATGTAGTAAGACTGACAAAGTAATTTTATATAAAATTTCCAGGTATTGGTATACAAAGTAAACTCACATTGAGGAATAGAGATTTATGAGAAAGAATTAGTTAAGCTTCTATTTCCCCAAGAATACCTACTTAGACTCCCAACCAGATAGGACCAGAACATACCCACTTAGTTTTCAAATAAGTTGCATAGTTACCTTAAAGATGGATTTGATTCTGTCTAACTCAACATTAATTTTTGGTTACCTACTATGAACAAAGTACAAAAACAGATTTTGTGTTTTAGTTTTGCTTGTGTGTATGCAATGTGGTGTGTGTTTCTGTGCATGTATGTGCTCTTGTGGCTCCCCACGAGCTTACCAGCAGTGGTCAGAGCAGAACATTTTTGCTCCATCAGTCTTACGTTAGTTCTTGCTTGACCCTGAGTCTCTTACTGATACCAGCAGTCCTACTTTTTCTCAAGCACAGGGAATTCCCTGGTCTCTGTTCCCCTTTGCAGAACTGGAGTTACAGGCACATGTGGCCATACTCAGCTGTTCATGGGTGTTCATGGTGAAGTTCAAACCGGGTGGTCTCAGGCCCCTTCAGGCTCTCATGTTTGCACAGGAAGCACACTTAACTGATGAGTCATCTCTCCAGCTCCCAAAGTAAATTTTTTTTTGAGAAAAAAACTGGAATTTCTGACTTCTTCTACATGTAACTTAGGAGGTCACAGCTTTTGCACCAGGAAAAGTGATGTGAAGAATACCTTTGTCCTTCACTCAGACCCTGGGACTTAAGCAAGGTGTCCCTCCATGCCAAGGCTCAGCTTTCTCATCCGAATTCACCTCCTTCTGGACTGATGCTAATCTGAGTATGAAAACTTCAATTCTTGCTATGGAGACAGGCTTGCATTTTCTTTCTGAATTCTGAGGTATTTTCACTGGACTTGGCGACTGTCATAAGTTGAAAATGACTGCCTTATAAATCCATGTAATATGAAATAGAAGGATTTTACTAAAACAAATTCACAGATATCCTGCAAAGTTAATGGTCAACCATATAAAGCTGAAAGAAGATTCTAATAGTTAAATAGGAAGAAAGCCAGAATTTAGTAAAGAAAGGTAGAGCAAGGGATAAGCTAAAAGAATTTTGCACCATATGAATAGATTTAATATGCCTCAAGGAAGATACAGTATTGCATTAGTCTCAGTAGGATGAAATGGAAAACTGGGACTGTATAAAAAGGTATATATATATATATATATATATATATATATATATATATATATATATATATATATAATATTGTGAAGTTATTACTTGCAATCACTTGTGGCCAACTGTTCCTGAATGCATATACCCCTGTAAGGATAAATTACACACTATATGCTTGCACTCACTTTGGATCCCATAAAGAATGAAACTATAGAAACTTGGTGTGATTTTTGCAGCTGTCCCTGACAGCTGCAACTCCATTCCTTAGAAGAGAACTAACTGGGTACTGTTTGAGGATGGGTGCACATGGGGTCTTCCTTAGGAAACTCAGATGATACAGATTTTTCCCAGAGAATTTCTAAGTGATATTATATTGATAATTACTGGCTTCCATCAAAATGCAATGGGAACATATTCTCAATATTATTTCATCAAGTAAGACAGGGCATGTAAGGATATTCCACTTCATTGAGAGTTGTGGATAAAGAGTTCTTCTCTAGGGATGGAGAGATGGCTTAGCTGTTAAGGCACTTGCCTACAAAGCCAAAGGACCTTGGTTTGATTCCCCAGAACCCACTTAAGTCAGATGCACAAAGTGGTGCAGGAGTCTGAAGTTCATTTGCAGTGGCTGGAGGCCCTGGCATACACATTCCCTCTCTATCTGTCACTCTCTCTCCCTCTTTCTCTCTGTCTCAAATAAATAAATATAAATAAATAAAATATTTTTAAAAAGATTTCTTCTCTAAACTCTTCCCACACCTGATATTTTCTGATCCTCATGCTGTCTCTATTTAAAATTCTGGATGGGAAATAAACCATATCATTTTATTTCTAATCATGGAATATATATCTTGACATTACCTAATAGGGTCCAAAAATAACCCAAGATTCTTTGAAGCTTGTACTATCAAGAAGTGAACTAGTGCATACTTCCCTACTTCCTGCAAGTTTAAGATAATTTGCTTTGAGCCATAAACAGTGTGGTAAGTTTGAATGTGTGTCCCCAATAGACTCAGGTGTTTAATAAGAATTTGTAACTTGGGCATCCAGCTGCCTGGCTGGAAGAGGTGTCACTGGGGGTAGATTCTGGGGTCTAGCCCTCAGGTGTGTTTGGAAGCAGATCTGATTTCAGCCCAAAGGTGTGCCGAGAGGAGTGAGCTCTGCTTGTGTCCCTGCTGCTTGCTGCTGGCTCATGCTTGCTGCTTTTCTGTGTGTTTGCTGTGTTGCTTATGCTACAGTTTTTCGCTCTGCTTGGATGTCTGGAAGCAGCTTCTTCTGCCATTTGATGGAACTTCCCCCTGGATCTGTACGCTTCAAATAAATTCCTTCCTACCATAAACTCTGTTTGGTTTGCATGTTCATCCCAGTGAAGTGGAGCTGACTACAACAGACAGGAGGCAGCAGTGATGGGTACTGGTTCTAAGCCTTGGTCTGAAGAAACCTGAAGGATCCATTCTTAAGCTGGGGACATTTTTTTTTAACCACAATGTGGACGAACCTGAGCTAGCTAACTGGAGAAAGTGAGGCACAGCTTTCTTTCTTGAAAAACTCAGACAACTCAGCCAGCAGTTTTCTAGACCAGAAGTATGGTCTCACTGAGTTGAGCTCAAATGTCTGACCCACAAATTGTGAGCCAAGTAAAATGGTGGCTGTTTTAAGTCATGAAATCTTTTGACAGCCTGCTACATAGCAATAGATAAAGGAGTTTCCAGAACTCATTCAGTGAATCAGAAGTCCACAAGGGGGAGGGATGATGGATTATCTGCAGACATTCCCTTTCCAATCTCTGCATGGTGTGTGTAACACAATGCATTGGGCTGAATTGGATTCATGTTCTAGGTAATTTTGAAATTATTTTTTTAAAAAATATTTTATTATTTATTTGAGAGACAGAGAGAGACAGAGGAGGAGGAGGAGGAGGGAGGAGGAGGACAGAAAATGGGCATGCCAGGGCCTCCAGCCACTACAAACGAACTCCATATTCATGCACCACCTTGTGCATCTGGCTTATGTGGGTCCTGGGGAATTGAACTTAGGTCCTTTGGCTTCACAGGCAAGTATGTTAACCACTAAGCCATCCTTCCAGCCCTCCTTAGAAGTTTTTTTTTTTTTTTTGGGCAAGCCCAACAGACTGGCCTGTTTTATGTGAGAGAGTGAGAGCAAAAGCGAGAGGGAGGGAGGGAGGGAGGGAGGGAGAGAGAGAGAGAGAGAGAGAGAGAGAGAGAGAGAGAGAGAATTGGCACACCAGGGCCTCTAGCCACTGTAATTGAACTCAAAATGCATGTGCCACCTTGTGTGCATGTGCAACCTTGTGAAGAGTTGAACATGGGTCCATAGATTTTGCAAGCAAGCACCTTAACCACTAAGCCATCTCTATAGCCCCCAACTTTGCAATTCATTTTTTTGGGGGGGGATTGAACAGGGCCTTACCCATACAAAGTTCTTCCTGTGAGCTACATGCTCAGCCTGAGAACTCTCTATTTATTTATTTATTTATTTATTTATTTATTTATTTATTTATTTATTTATTTATTCATTAGAGACAGAGAGAGAGAGAGAGAGAGAGAGTGAGAATGGGCCTGCCAGGGCCTCTAGCCACTGCAAACAAACTCCAGACGCATGTACCACCATGTGCATCTGGCTTACATGGAACCTGGAAAATCGAACTGGAGTCCTTAGGCTTCGCAGGCTTGCATCTTAACCACTAAGCCATCTCTCCAGGACCCCAACTTTGCAATTCTTACATGATGCAGAGAACATATTCTAGTGCCTCAAGTCTGGACAATGTGATGTGGCTTACTCTGGACATTGGAATAGGAGGTGATGATGTGATAGCTTATTAGCACTAAGAAGCAGGCTTCTCGTCCTCTTGTATTTCTGCCATCATTGATAAGACCTTCCTATAAATTGCTGCTGCCACTTCAACATGGCATTTACAAAGAAAAGAATGCAAAAAACAATAAATGCTTACTGTTATGTTCAAGTGAGATTTGGGGTTTTTTTTTGTTGTTGTTGTTACACAGTAGTAGCTGACTGACATATACAACTTTGTTTCCACGTAGCCAACATGTCTTAACTTCCTTACCAGGTAAGTGGGTATTTCATGCACCAGTTTAGGCCTAGGTTCTAGGATGCTTGGTTTCATGATACTTTGCTGTAGAGCAATGCCTGAATGACTTTGGAAAATGACCCTCTGAGGTAAAGGCAAGATCCAAACAAGAAGAGGGTCCAATCTAAACAGCAGAGAAAAGAAAGTGAACAGAAAAACAGATGCCCAAGTAAAGCAAGCTCTTTGGGGAAAGGAAAGTAGTAGGAGGTAAGATTTCTGGAGGCTTTGGTGCTCTCTGGATGGTCGGTGCCCTAGCATCTAACAGGGGCAGGAATTGTCAGGCTAGTTCATGAAAAGAGGATTTGTGACAAATAAAGCTCACTCTTTGATTCCCTCTCTTCTTTCTGAGTCACAGGGATATACCAGGTGACTAGGTATTGGTGCCTGTCAGCATGTGTCTCAATCCTCACTGGAGGTTATGTAGGTGTGATCTTTGCTCCTAAGGGCACATAATTGCTTCTTTTCCCTACATGTTTAACTCATACCCAGTTAGGTTCATTCTGCCAACCACCACTGGAAATACGAGACAATTGTGTGGGTAGGTTACAGAAGTTGTGCAATAGAACATTCTGTGAATTTGGGAATGGTCAATATTGTGTGGTCTAGCATGAGAGCCACTGGCCCCATGTATTTACTAGCACTTCAACTGTAACTTCTTTGCCTGAGGAACTCAATTTTTAATTTCATTTAATTCATTAATTTAAATGGTCATGTGTGGCTGGTGGCTACCATTTTGGACAACACAATTTTTATAGGGTATTATGAACCTCTAATAAATATTGTCAATTTAATACATAAAGTTGTTGAAAAGTTAAGCCTCTGGAAAAAAAAAAAAAAGCCAAAGTTTTGATGGCCACTTTAGTGCCCCTTGAGAATGATGGATGTTGGCAGACAGCACACACAGTTCAATGTGTCAAGGACCACTTGCTTTGAAAAAGAAGAAAAGGTTGATGTATGAGAGCTTGCACCATTAAAATAAACAGATGATCACAACACAGGCCTGTGATGATCCATATTCCACATTACCTGGGCAAGTTATCCCGAGTTCAGAGACCACCACTACTGACAGAAATACCATCCTCTTCTTGCTCAATTAAAGACTATGAACTCAAGTCATGATATGTGGTAGTTTTTCTCATTCAAAAACAAAACCAAATGATCCAGGTGTAGTGGCACATGCCTTTAATCCCAGTACTCGGGAGGCAGAGGTAGGAGGATCACCATGAGTTCAAGGCTACCCTGAAATGACATAGTGAATTCCAGCGAGACCTTACCTCGAACTCCCCCACCCACCCAAAAACAAAACAAATGAAGTCCAAAAACTTCTACTTAACTCATATGAACTCATATTTATGCTTCAGGATTGGAAAATATTCCAGTATAGTTGGAATGCTGTCTCCCCCACCGCCAGATACTCTATACCACAGTTTAGCAGAAAGCAAGGTACTCTGGGAATGACATTCTCAAAAGTATACCCAGATTTCAAGAATAAGAGTGAAAACATGTCAGACCATGGTCTCTGAAACTGATTTTCCATTTTCTAGCCCATTCTGATCTGAAATGCATCCTCTGAAGATCTGAATGGTGGATGTTGGTTTGGTAACAAGCAGAAAACTATCTGTCTAAACCGTTCCAACTCCCAAAGAGACACTCTGGACATTACCCAGATTCTATTACCTCAGGTTCCCCTTTTGTGTCCAACTAAGTCTGTATGGATTTTTAGCTCCCAGCAAGTTCACCCATAATGGCTCCATACTTGCTCCTCTGGTGAGGTCACGTCTACTCTGTTCTCCTTGCACATCTCCTTTAGTAAGGTTGGCGGTGTGATGTAACATGCCTCCCATAGCTTCATGTGTTTGAATACATAATCCCCAGTGGTGGTCCTGTTTGGGAAGATTATAGAGTCTTTGGAAAGTGGAATCTTGATGGAGGGGACACTTTTCAGTAGGGTCATCCCTTGGGGTATTAGAGACTCTCCCTACTTGTCCTTATTCCCCCTTCCTTCTTCTGACTTACCCTGCTCCTATCATGCTTTTCATACCATGACGAACTTCTCCCTAAAACTGTTAGCCATAATAGACCATTTCTTTTCATAAGATACAACTGTTCTGGTGTTTTGTCCTAGCCATGTGAACGTAACTGCTTCCATGAGGGTGTGCTTACTTTAGCCTCCTTCTTGCCATACCTTCTCATACCCTCACTTCAAGATCTCTACCTTGCTGAGCCACCCAGACTGCTCCCAGTGAGTCTCCTCTTGATTCCTGGGGCTGATGCAGTGCTTTTCTTCCTGCTCATTCATCTGGTTCTCTCTCTGGGTCCTTATCTTAGCAAGCGAGCAAGGAATTCCTGAGCCAGTTTCCTGGAATCCACCACATCCCTGCAACTTGCTTCATGTGGGCCTAGAGAAGAAGCTCAAAGTAATTTTGATATTTGGTGGGCAGGGTCTATATTAACAACCAGGACATTGGTGGCCCTGGGCTTTAATGCCTCATGGTAATGTTCTTTCACAAACAGACCAGTTGAGAGGAGTGTTCCTACCAGACAACATGTGGAGTTTGTGTCTTTGGGACAGTGGAGAGAACAGAAGATTGGGGCTGCCCTACAAACCTACTCAGAAACTTGAGCTACAGCAGCAGCAATATATGGCAAATGATAGAAATGTAGACCCTCAGGTCCCATTCCAGACCTCCTGAATCCCAGGCTGAACATCACCAAAATCTTCCATAATCTATGGGCACATTGAGATTAAGAGGTGCTGGAATAGAAATCTGTTAGTTGTTGCTACACTGCAATGGCAAATTGTTTGAAACTTGAAGGAAAAAGGATTTATTTTGGCTCAGAGTTTCAGAGAGTTCAGCACATGGTTCCATGTGCTAGGGAAAAGCATTATGGTGTTAAGAATGTTTGCAGGAGTAGAACTGTTCACTTTATGCCTGATGGTGAGGTAGGAAGTGGCCAGAGATGCTGTACCTCCCAAGACCTTACCCGAGTGACCTTCTTCCTCTAGCTAAGTCCTACCTCTGAAAGTTTCTACAGCTTTGCAAAATAGTCCCACCACTGAGAGGCCCAACATTCAAAACACAAACCTGTCGGGGTGGGGGGCGCATTTCAGATTCAAATCATGACAGAAAGTAAACAGGTACTTGGGCTCTATCCAAAGGACTTGAAGCCTACAGGGAGGAATACCTCACTGAGTATTTTGGGGGATTAGATATTATTCCTGAGGGAATCAGGCCCCAACTTCTCTGAGCAAAAACATCAGGATCAAGCTTTTTTCCTAGGTGAAGAATATTAAATGTCTGTAGTAAAACCCAAAACAAGCAGCCAACTTTTACACAGCCCGAGGAAGTTAAGTCTCAGAGTAGGGAGGTCACATAATGGGGCAGGAGAGGGTAACACTGCAAGCAAGAGATAGAGGGGAAAATGAAGCTACTTTGAGTCTATCTAGGTGGTTGACGTTATCAACCTCTGGAAACCCACTCTAACATTCTGCCTGGTTCTGCTGGAGGAGGGCAAGGTGTCCATCAAGGAGTCCTTAAATACAGGAAGTACAGTGGTTTTCTTTTATGTTTGCTAGAAAGTATGCCCTTAGCCTCTTGGTATAGGGTCTAGAAAATGAAACTTTTGACTGAAGACAGAGAGAGAAGAGAAAAATCTTAAAGCATATTTTCCATTCCAGATAGAATCCAGCAGCTCACAAAGTTAAAGTTTTGCTTCTCAACTAAGAAATGTTTTTCCAAGCTGGTGACATGTTTATTGTGCAGGAAAATAAAGAAGGTAGGCTGTCTAAAAGCTGTCTTGGCCTTACCAATGTCTACTCTGGCAAACACGGAGAGAGCCAGGAAGCCTTGTCATTCTCTCCCATGTCTTGGCAAGGCAGACTCCAAAGGAAGCCAGAGCTGCAGCTTCTTTGACCCCTATAAATATTCACTCTCCTTTTTGTTTCTGCACCCTAGGACAGAAGCTCAAGACTCACTTATCAAGTATGGAGAAAATGAGAGTTCCATCTAGCTGCTTAGCAAACATAGGGCAGGAGACCCAAGACTGCCCCAGGAAGTGGCACCTTGAATGTCCTCCCCCTTAATACGATGAGTTGGTATCCTAGTGACATCTGAGGACAGCTGGTGGGACTCTTCCAGTTGTCTGCTCTGCTCCCCAAAGCAACTCTATCTTGTCACCAAGCTTTAATGACCAACTGCTGAGGGTCTGGTAATGCCATTTTCAGCTCTGCTCTCTTGGCAATGCCAAATCCCTTATGTATTGAAGGTTTCGTGTAGCATAGCACTGCCAAACATCTTGTTTTGAAAGAGCTTTGAATCTGAGATGCTCATTTATGATCCCTTTGCACCGCCACAGCCAAAGAAGATGGGTAGCACACCAAAATATAGGGATCCACCGTCATCATTTGCTTTATCTCAAAGGAGCCAGAAGCCCCAGTCTTATTTCTAAGCCTACTGGAAGCTGTCTTGAAGAAAAGATCTACTTCACAGTAACCGAGAAGGAGGCGGGATCATAGCCTCCCTGTACAGTAATGTCTACAGGCTAGGCAGACGCAGGGATGACAGGAGCTGCGTTAACATGGAGCTTGTGGAGAGAGTGGGTTAAGGAAAGATGTGGTCTTGTTCCTTTGGGAAGGCAAAGAAGGACCTTTGGGGGTGGAAAGAGGTCCTTTGGCTCTTTTGGTGGGTCACAGGGGTTCTTTGCAAGCAAGATAAAGTGTCTTAAACCCATAGCTGTGTCTCTTCCTCCTTTTCCTTCTCCATCAACTTTCCTCTCCACCAAGATTTTTTTTTCTGATGATCATTTAATTCATACTTACAACTTTTTACCTTTCACTTCCATTCTGTAACCTGACTTGTTTTTCTTTTAAGGCTATGCAACTGTCCTGAACCAGCAAACAAAAATTGCTTCTGGCAGTTTTCAGTAACCTAAACATAGCATGTACACTTCAAGGCTATTGTGCTCATTGTTACAGGCTAGTACCCTCTTCCTTGTCTCAAAGCCTTGAGTAATTTGCCCTACAGTGGATGGGGAAGTGAGGGGGTGCTGGACAGCAATGCTGGGGAGTAGATAGGAGTGGATGGGGAGGTGAGGGGGTGCTGAACAGCAATGCTGGGGAGTAGATAGGAGTGGATGGGGAGGTGAGGGGGTGCTGGACAGCAATGCTGGGGAGTAGATAGGAGTGGAGTGGAGGTGAGGGGGTGGTGATGCTGGGGGTGCTGGACAGCAATGCTGGGGAGTAGATAGGAGTGGATGGGGAGGTGAGGGGGTGCTGGACAGCAATGCTGGGGAGTACATAGGAGTGGATGGGGAGGTGAGGGGTGCTGGACAGCAATGCTGGGGAGTAGATAGGAGTGGATGGGGAGGTGAGGGGGTGCTGGACAGCAATGCTGGGGAGTAGATAGGAGTGGATGGGGAGGTGAGGGGGTGTTGGACAGAAATGCTGGGGAGTAGATAGGAGTGGATGGGGGGGTGGAGGTGAGGGGTGCTGGACAGCAATGCTGGGAGTAGAGATAGGGGTGCTGGAGTGGGGGGTAGGGTGGGGAGGTGAGGGGGGTGAGGGGGTGCTGGACAGCAATGCTGGGAGTAGATAGGAGTGGATGGGGAGGTGAGGGGTGCTGGACAGCAATGCTGGGGAGTAGATAGGAGTGGATGGGGAGGTGAGGGGTGCTGGACAGCAATGCTGGGGAGATAGGTGGATAGGTGAGGGGTGTGGATGGGATGGGGAGGTGAGGGGTGTTGGACAGCAATGCTGGGGAGTAGATAGGAGTGGATGGGGAGTGGGGGTGCTGCAATGCTGGGGAGTTGATAGGGTGGATGGGAGGTGATGGGGTGTTGGACAGCAATGCTGGGGAGTAGATAGGATGTGGATGGGGAGGTGAGGGGTGCTGGAGTGGAGCAATGCTGGGGAGTTGATAGGAGTGGATGGGAGGTGATGGGGTGTTGGACAGCAATGCTGGGGAGATAGATGGATGGGGAGTGGATGGACAGAAATGGGGATAGAGTGGATGGATGGGGAGGTGGGGGTGCTGGACAGCAATGCTGGGGAGTAGAGGTGATGGGGTGTGGATGGGGGGGATGTGGATGGGGGGGGTGTTGGACAGCAATGCTGGGGAGTAGATAGGAGTGGATGGGTGAGGGAGGTGAGGGGGTGCTGGAGTGGATGGGGAAATGCTGCTGGGGAGTAGATAGGAGTGGATGGGGAGGTGAGGGGGTGCTGGACAGCAATGCTGGGGAGTAGATAGGAGTGGATGGGAGGTGAGGGGGTGCTGGACAGCAATGCTGGGGAGTAGATAGGAGTGGATGGGGAAGTGAGGGGGTGCTGGACAGCAATGCTGGGGAGTAGATAGGAGTGGATGGGGAGGTGAGGGGGTGTTGGACAGCAATGCTGGGGAGTTGATAGGAGTGGATGGGGAGGTGAGGGGGTGTTGGACAGCAATGCTGGGGAGTAGATAGGAGTGGATGGGGAGGTGAGGGGGTGTTGGACAGCAATGCTGGGGAGTTGATAGGAGTGGATGGGAGGTGAGGGGGTGTTGGACAGAAATGCTGGGGAGTTGATAGGAGTGGATGGGAGGTGAGGGGGTGTTGGACAGCAATGCTGGGGAGTAGATAGGAGTGGATGGGGAGGTGAGGGGTGTTGGACAGCAATGCTGGGGAGTTGATAGGAGTGGATGGGGGAGGTGGGGTGCTGGACAGCAATGCTGGAGAGTAGATAGGAGTGGATGGGGAAGTGAGGGGGTGTTGGACAGCAATGCTGGGGAGTTGATAGGAGTGGATGGGGAGGTGAGGGGGTGTTGGACAGCAATGCTGGGGAGTAGATAGGAGTGGATGGGGAGGTGAGGGGGTGCTGGACAGCAATGCTGGGGAGTGGAGATAGGGGTGCTGTGGATGGGGGGAGGGTGATGGGGGGGTGCTGGACAGCAATGCTGGGGAGTAGATAGGAGTGGATGGGGAGGTGAGGGGGTGTTGGACAGCAATGCTGGGGAGGTTGTCTTGATCCTCACCTAGCCACAGTTTCAACATTGGTTTGTGAGAATTTAATTTATACTACACTTTCAAACAGTGAAAAAGAAATAACCAAAAGTGATTTCTGAATTGTATATCTTGTCTCCAAAATCAGTAGAATGAGTGGGTTATGTCTTAAGAATTTGCTCAGCTTTTCTATGATATTGTTCTAATTCATACTTAGCTCATACCATTTGAACTGATTTAATCCACTCTGTGTGTATTTATTAAAGGTTACCATCCTTTTGAAAAAAATACTTGATTCTGATTGCCTGGTGAGTACACAGTTGCTATGAATTGAACTGTTGCCCTTCCGAATCTAGATGCTGAAGTCTTCCCACTCCAGTACAACTCAGATCATGGCTGTATTTGGAGATTGGGCCTTGAAAGAGGAAATTAAAGTAAAATGACATTGGGTAACTGATGTCCTTATAAGGATAGGTTGGGACACAGAGGGAAGACATAAAGGCCCAGCAAGAAGACAGCTAATATGCCAAGGGAGATCAGGAGGAGACCAATGTCTGTCTCTGTGTGCGTTGCTTGTTCGTATATGTGAGTGTAGGTGACCACTTTCGGTCTATGACTTCCTCATTGTTTGAGAGGGTTCCTTCACTTCCCCACTCACAAGACCAGCTGTTCTATGAGCTTGCAGTGGATTCTGGGGTCTCTTTCTCCCTTCTTGTCAGCCACAGGGGCTCTTGGCTTACAGACCACCTGCTACGGTGTCCGGCTTTATGTGGGCTCTGGGTGTCACAAGTCAGGTACTCATGCTTGCCCAGCAAATGCTCTGACCATTGAGCCATCCCCCCAGCCTAAACCTCACGACCTCCTGAACTCAGTCATATGTCTACCCTCCAGAATCAGGAGAAAATACACCTCTGATTTATAAGCTACCCAGCTGTGACACTTTGTCATGGCAGTCCCAGGTGACAGCTGCAGCAGTGATGCGCAATCTGGATGTAGGCAGCCTGCCTTTGCTCCGTGACCTTGCCCGTCCCACTCTGGCAGCTGGAACATGGGTCCCCACTAATGACTATATTACTCAACATCCTCCACCACTAGCAACAAATGTGTTTTAAATTAGGCTGGCATCTCTGCCCTGAAAACTTTCATGTAGGTACTCAGTGGAGAAGGCTAGGAAGAGAAGCTAAGTCACAGTGAAGCAGGAGCCCTCCGTCCCTTCCTCCCTCCCAAATAAAACCGAAAGTGAGAGCACTTCAAACAGGATGAGGGCAGTTTTCTAGCTCCTAGGGATCTGGCTTGGAAGTTGGAGATCAAAACTCAAAGTTCCAAAGCCCCTAGTGCTCCCTATCTGGTCATTACCCTACAGTTACATAATACGTAGCCTCGTCTGAACTGTGGAGCAGAAGTCCCTGCTGGGACACCTTCGCTGTTTCTGTTAAATCCTTTGTTTCATTTTATTTAATTTATGCTATGAAAGGCAGAAGGTATGGGCTGATGGCGGGTTCTGGAAGTATGTAGGTGGCCTGAAATCAGGACTGTGGACTGGGTTCCCCAGAGACAATCCCTAGCTTCAAGTCTAGGAGAAAAGGCCTGGACCGCCTTCCCATAGTTCGTAATGGCAAAGGCAAAGGTTTCCCCGTCATTTGCATTCCCAAATCTGCCCCGAGCTATACCCCATGTACCTTGAAATTGAGGCCAGCAATATTGAGTGTCTCAAAGCCTTGAATCTGTGAGCTGTTGGTTTTTAATCCTCACTGGCTAGTGGTTGGCAGAGGGACTGGGTACATTTCCCTGTCTCTACAGTCCTCCGTGCTT
Source organism: Orientallactaga sibirica (assembly GCA_036365145.1). Taxonomy (NCBI): domain Eukaryota; kingdom Metazoa; phylum Chordata; class Mammalia; order Rodentia; family Dipodidae; genus Orientallactaga; species Orientallactaga sibirica. The sequence goes on from JAEOAD010000011.1 coordinate 22,012,823, forward strand.
CTGACACTACACCTCTGAGATATTCTAGGGACATGTTGACCATAGCCACCAGCAGAATGAGTGGGCACACCTTGGCATGGAGCCCATCAGACACATTTCATTGCTGTACAGATTCTCAAACTTCATCACACTCCAGAGTCCAGATGAAGCAGACCCAGAACACATGCTCAGAGGAGCTTATAGAGGTAAGTTCACATTGTACTTTGTTTCATCAGGTTTAAGCTCTGGAGGGTAGGGCTATGCTCATGTGACTTGGTATATTATGTGATGGTTTGAACTAGATGTCCCCACAAACTCAGGTGTTCTGAATGCTAGGTCCCCAGCGGATGGCAATTTGGGAATTGAAGCCTCCTAGAGGAGGTGTATTGTTGGGGGTGGGAGTGGGCTTATGGCTGTTATAGTCAGCTTCCCCTTGCCAGTGTTTGACACACTCTCCTGTTGCTATTGTCCATCTGATGTTGGCCAGAAGGTGATGTTCAGCCTCTGCTCATGCCATCCTTTCTCCTGCCATCATGGAGCTTCCCCTTGCATCTCTAAGCCAAAATAAACCCTTTCCTCCAACAGTTGCTTTTGGTCGGAGATTTGTCCAGCAACTCAAAGGTATCTCCAACAGTGTGCAATCCCAATGTGGTATCCACATACCCATATGGAAACAAAATCCATGAGGACAAGAGTATCATCTGTTTAACTCACAAGCTGGCACTTAATAAACACCAAAAGGGGGAAATCAGTAGGTGCTTGGGCCACAGAACTCCACTGCAGTGGTGAACTTGTGGTTTATACAGGAGGTGTTCAATCCTTTCATTCCTTCTGTTACTCAAATGGGATCCCAAATGAGTGAAAGGCTGCCCAAGGAGCACCTTGGACAGACATGGTTTCTACTCTTGGCTGAAGCCTTCTTAGGAGCAGTGGGATGCTGGAGGGGTCCTAATGTCCACAGATGTGTTATAACTCTCCAGTGGCTCCTGGGCCTTATCATGCCCTTTGAGTAATTGACACTTCCTGCAGCCCATTTCTTTAGGAGTGATTTTGATCAAATGAAAATCCAAACTCGGGCTGGAAAGATGACTTAGTGGTTAAGGCATTTGCCTGCAAAGCCAAAGCACTCTGATTCGATTCTCCAGTACCCACGTAAGCTAGATGCACAAGGGGTGCACACATCTGGAGTTTGTTTGCCGTGGCTGGATGCCCTGGCGTGCCCATTCTCTCCCTCCCTCTCTCCCTGCCTCTTTCTCTCTCTCAAATAAATAAATAAAATATATTTTAAAAAAAGAAAGAAAATCCAAACTGGACCTGAGCATCTTCTTCCAGAAGCACACCTAGTGATAGACGGTCATCCATTCATTTAACATTGTGGGACTCTGCTTCGATCCTTATTTAGTAGAATTTTTTTTCAAAACAGGAAATGTCAACAGACAAACAAACAACAACAAAAATCAACTGGAAAAGGAATGAAATAATTTGCTAGGGAAGAGCCTCTATCCCACAGAGGTCTGTTCAAGGATGAAGCTAAATTCCACATAGTCTATGAAATTAAAGCTTAAAAGATTACGGTTTAAATAAGAGATTATGGCTTGGATGATAATCAAACAGAAGAGATTTATTAATCACAGCACACACACACACAGCATATTTCCATTTGGGTCGCTGAATGCCAGCGTGATTGACCATTTGCTCTTCCTTGAATGCCTTCTAATTCAGCTCACTCTTTGTTTCTGGCCTCTGTGTTCTTAGCAGAGTGATCTGGGTCAGGGGTCTGCCTGGGCACAGAAGTGAGGTCACCTCAGCTGTAAAGTTGGTAGCATTTTAATCCAAATTGACAGCATGCCCAGGGTGTGGTGGTGGTGGTGGAGGGGGTCTCGGTGTCACAGGCTGCCCTTTCTCAATTCTCCAGTTTAGGCTGGGGATTTGGGTAAGAAGAACGCGCTGTGCAATGGCACTTGCTCACTCTGTACTCACAGTCCAGGCTGGTGACTCAGAACAGCAGTTGCAAAGTGTGTAAGAAAAGCAGAGCAAGATGAGAATTGATTTTTATCAGGCTCTGCAGTGAGGACCGAGGTCTGGAGGAAAGAAAGCCAATGGGCATTATGGGACAGTGTTGCCTGGGCTGGGCCTAGGAGAAAGATACTGCATGGACAAGAGTATAATATCAGGTCATTTTCACTAAGTATTATCTGGATACCATTCCAAGTGTTTCACATGAGTTCACTTATTTAGTCAGTGCAATAGCCTCACAAGGTAAAGTTGTTATTCTTCTTTATGGTATTTTTTTGTTTTTTTTTGGTTTTGGTTTTTTGAGGTAAGGTCTTGTTCTAGCCCAGGCTGACCTGGAGTTCACTATGTAATCTCAGGGTAGCCTTGAACTCACAGCTATCCTCCTACCTCTGCCTCTCAAGTGCTAGGATTAAAGGTGGGCACCACCATGCCAGGCTTTGTTATTCTTTTAAAAATAATATTTATTTATTTGCAAGGAGAGAGAGAGAGAGAGAGAAAGAACGCCAGGGCCTCTAGCCTCTGTAAATGAACTCCAGATGTATGTGCCACTTTGTGCATATAGCTTTATGTGGGTATTAGAGAATTGAACCTGGGTCATTAGTCTTTGCAGGCAAGTGCCTTAACTGCTGATCCATATCTCCAGCCCTAAAGCTGTCACTCTTATCCCATCTTAGAGATTACTAATTGATGGATAGACAATTCAAGTATTTTTTTTTTCTCAGTGTCACACAGGCAGTAAGTGGTAGAGAAGAGATTCAGACCCAGCAGTTGGGCTCCAACTTCCAAGCTGTGAATCATGCTTTCAGTCACAATCTTTCCAGAATGACAACCCCACAGTCTATAGGAATGGCAAAAACAAAACAAAACAAAATCTATTTTCCTTCCTTGCTACAGACAAGATTCAGGGGAAATATCATAGACAGTTGGATGGGGTTGAAACATCCTAAACGGTTGTCTAAGTTCCATGTTTTAGTCTAACTTTTAAGAAATCAGAGATCCCAAGACAATCACCCATTGGAGGAGTTCTGGATCTCCTTAGTCTACTTATGACTCCAGGACCATTAAGCCACTGGTTGAAAACTACCTGTGGAAAACACTGTGCTATCCCAAACACCGAGACAGATTTCAGAGCATAGCAGCCAGGGTGATTAGTCAGTTCATCTCCTACAATGAGCAATGTGAGGCACTCCTTCCTATTGCTGCTACATATGCAAAGTTGATCATTAATGGTGGACAGTGGTGAGCTACCTGCAGTGGCCCTTTCCATCAGCACTCTTAGATCTAATTTTTACATAGACTAATATTCATTGGATATTCACTAGATGCAAAATGACTCCACCCTCATCGCACCATTGAAACTGCTTATCAGATCTGTGGGTATACACAACTTGGGGGCAGAGCTATCTCTGCATGAGAATCAAGATTCTAGGAGCTGACAGCAGCCTGTGGCCAAGACAAACAAGGGAGGAGGTGTAAGAGGGATGGGTGCAGAACAGGGAGGTGCATGGGAAGATCACTTGGAGATCAGAGTTACTCAGAAGCTCCCATGGGCCACCTGGAAGAGATAGCTGCTCCCTGGGCCCATGCAGCCTGAGCTGGGAAAAAGAGCTTTCACATGCTGGGAAAGGAGCACTTCTCTGGATTTAGCACCAGCCATTCCACACAAAGAGAACAGTACCCTCCAGGTTTATACATTATCCAGGTGTGAATATCTCAAGCAAGGATAGGTATCTTTTTTTAAAAAAAGAATTTAATTGACAACTTCTATACTTACAGACAAAAAACTATGATATTTCCCTCCCCTACCCCCATTCCCCTTCAGACCCAAAAGGCAACATAGTTCTGAGAAGAATGGACGGAGGAGTGTCCAGCACTGAAACATCTCTGTTACACCCTCCAAGGCTCAGGGTCCATTGTGGAAGAGGGGGTGGAAGGACAGGTATCTTGAAGTAAACTTTCAAAACAAGTTTAGAGAAAGAATAGAGCAGGGATCAGTTCTCACTGTAGGAATAAATGAAGACGACTGAGGAATAAATGAAGATCTGGCATTTAGGATTGATTAAATAAATAAATAAATAGTGACTATACATATTCTGCTTTGGTAGAGAAAGCACAATGGAACCTGCTGTCATATATTGTAGGGAGGGAGCATTCAGTACAATACTGTGGAGAGCTATTTGAAAAATCAATAGATGTTCTTTTAAATGGTAAAACTATGCATTACTGAGTGATAACCCATTGAGGATGGACAAACACTTGCCCATGGTGTTTTTCATCCATCACACAGTCAGAAAACAGATTTCGAGCAGGATTTCGAGCAGTCCAGGCACTGGTGAGATAACAGGAACCATAACTGATCAACCTGTATGCCTCATGATGGAAAAAAAGCTTTAGACTACACGATTAGGCTGGAAACTATTTAGCATGCTCTATCATGGTATTTACTATGGAGGGAAATAAGGCAAAGCAAGCATTCTGGGAGTTCTGGGTGGGGATGTGTGTGAACCTTTGAGTAGGATAGCCAAGGAAGGGGAACCTGAGAGAGCTGGAAATTCCTGAGGGATGAGAAGGAATGAGTAGCCAGATGCTTGGGACAGGGTGCTCCTGAAATAGAAAAGCACGAGTGCTAAGGCTGGAGCACATAGCATTCCTGGGAGGTGGCAAGGAGGCCTGTGAGGCTGGAGCAGATACAGTGAGGGGCAAGCTGTGGATCCTTCTTTCCCCGGAACATGTAGAATCAAGTTCCATTTCTGCCATGTTCACCAAAGCAGAGTGAGTCTATTTAATGATTAATTAATCATAAAATCCAACTCTCACTCAGAATAACCTGCAGAGGACCAAAGGAGAGTAAGGCTTCCGAGACTTAGGGAGACCAGTTTGGCTTTGGCTGTGGGTGTGATGGGGCCTGCAGGTTTAAGCAGAATGATGACATACTCCATCCCCCACTTCCAACATGGCTCTGGATGCTTAGGGGAACAGGGAACAAGGGGACAAGGAAAGGAATGTGGAGGCCACTCTGGAGCTACCACAGTCATCCAGCTTGGCCTGGGTGGCAGCCATTGAGGTGCTTGAAAACTTGCAGGATGATAGGTGCAATTTTTGAGAGAAAGAGAGAGAGAGAGAGAAAATGGGGCTTCATCAGCTGCAAACGAACTCCAGACAATGGCGCATGTGTGACATTGTGTGCTTGTGCATCTGGCTATGTGGGACCTGGAGATTCAAACATGCATTCTTAGGCTTTGCAGTCAAGTGCTTTAACTGCCAAGTCACCTCTCCAGTACTCTAGGTACATTTTTTTTTTTTTTTTGTTTTTGAGGTAGGGACTCACTCTAGCTCAGGCTGACCTGGAATTCACTATGTAGTCTCAGGGTGGCCTCGAACTCATGGTGATCCTCCTACCTCTGCCTCCCGAGTGCTGGGATTAAAGGCGTGCGCCACCACGCCCGGCTTCTAGGTACATTTTGAAGGCAGATCTTATAGGATTTCCAGATAATTTTGATATAGGATATGGGTCATGGAGTCAACCAAGGATCACTGCAGGGAATTTTGGAGTCTTTGAAAGGATAGAAGCCCTGTTTACTTAGCAGAGTGCAGGAGGAGCAGATTTGGGGGTACAGCGTTGAGCCCAGATTTGGATAAACCTGAGATGTTTAGCAGACGACTGGGAGCACAAAGCTGAAGTCATCAGCATACAGGTGGCACTTACAGCCACAAGCCTTAAAGCGAGCTCAGAAGATTGAATTGTCCATGGGGAGGTGAGGAAGGACCACATGAGGAGGCAGAGAAGGAGCTGTGAGGGCTGGAGGACAGTGTGGAGCCTGGAGGCCAAGGGATGATCATATTTTCAGAAGACAGTCTAACTGTGCCTAGAGCTGCTGGGTCCTAGAAGAGGCTAAAGAGCCAGCATTAGGGTTAGACCCATGGAAGCCACCAGTTACACTGCAGTTACAGTGCAGTGAAAGGTGTCCAGCCTGGCTGGAATGTCAGTAAATCCCCTTGAAGGAATACTTCATTGGGAGAAAGTTTGGACTGAATAATTCCTAATAGCCCTTTGAATCCTAAGACCCTCTTTTATGACAAGTTCCATTGTGAGGAAGGTCTAGTGGGAAAACACCTGAGAGGGAATAACCTACTCAAATTCTTTAAGGTCAAAAAACTTGTGAAGTTTTGACCTTGACCAAAGGCTCTGTTGCTATCAGGGTATTTTCTCATTTTGATCCATCCACCCACTGGCTGTCCTGGCAAGAGCAGAGATGTTCATTTATATGGGCTGCTACGCAACAGAGTGCCTAGTGAGGAATCGGGAATCCTGGTGGTGGTGTCAGATGGATTCTGATTTTCAAAGGTGCAGCTAGCCACTTCCTTTCCTCTCTTCCAAGAATCATGTTAGTGACAGACTTAACCTTCACTGAAATATCCAAGAAAGAGCCAGAGACATGAAAAATTTTGCAGAGGAGACAAGCTGGCTACGATTCATCCTTTGGTTCTAAATTTAGCTCACCAACCTGTTGAATTTGCAGTGATAAATACTTTCATCTGACTTGCCCCAAAGCTATCTTCCTGGGACAGAGTCACTTAGATTTAGGTCTGTCATGACATTCCTAATCTCTACTTCCTCTCATTCTTCTTGAAAACGAAATTTAGCATCTGTTGTACTTTGGAATTTGAATGTCCCCTAAGATCAATAGGTTAAAGGCTTTGTCTCCAGGGTGACTCTAGGAGGAGATGGTAAAACCTTTGAAGGTTGGGACCTAGTGGGAGGCTCTAAGGTTATTTGAGAGTGAGGCATGGGCTTGAGGGGCCCTGATAATTTCTTCTTCCTCTCCTTTGCTTCCTAGCATGAGGTTCTCTGTCACATATCCCTAATGTCAGGTGCTGCCTCATCACAGGGTCAAAAGGGAAGGGGGTTAACTAAATAACTGATCATGACTAGAACCTCCAAAACCACGGGCCCAAAAGAAACCATTTACCTTGAAAGCATTTTGTTTTTTAATTTAGTGACAACCCATAGCCTTGTGTATGCCAGGCAACTGCTCTCCCAATGAGCTACATTCCTAGACCAACCCTTTCTCTTTATAAGTTATCATCTCAGGAATTTTGTTACAGTGATGAGTAGAGGACTAGCAAGGCATTCCAAAGGCTTGAACTTTCCTACCAGCACATAGGTGAGTGGGCGCTATCCTTTCCATAGTGTGCATAAGCCAGGCGTTGTGGCGCATGCCTTTAATCCCAGCACTTGGGAGGCAGAGGTAGGAGGATCACCATGAGTTCGAGACCACCCTGAGATTACGTAGTGAATTCCAGGTCAGCCTGAACTAGAGTGAAACCCTACCTCAAAAAAAAAAAAAAAAAAAAGAGAGAGAGAGAGAAAAGAAAAAGCAATAGTGTGCATCTATGCCATGGAGTGTGGAAGGCATGGTGGTATCCTGCCCTACTTTTATCAATATCAACCATTTCTATACACACAGGTTGGACTTCAAGCTCTAGTTCCCATGCTTAGGCTTTCTGTGTTGCCTAAGACAGCTCATCCTTCACAGGGAGCAGGCAAGATGAGCTGCAGAGTCTCAGCTTAGGGGACAGCTCTGCACAGGTGGGAATTGGCATATGGACATTCTAGCTTCCCTACCCCTGGGAGCAGGGACTGAGATGTGTGTTTCTGTCATCTCCCAGAGGACTGAATCCCCACTGTCTAGTGTCCTCACTACCAGCTGCCTTATGTCTCTCCTTTGATTCTACATTTCACTCTTGCCCAGAATTTCCTAGGGTACTGTCCCACACAAATAACTCTCTAGCCTTTGTCTGAGGGTCTGTTTCTAGGGTATGTAGAATTGGGGACAGAAGAAATACTCTAAGGCCTGATATCCCTAGATTCTTGTCACTCCTCTCTGCTGGCAAGTGACTGCTTAGGGGCTGTGACCTGTAGTCCTTTGTGTACGAGGGGCAGTAAGGCCCCTCCCTTCTGTCTCTGAGCCAAGGAGGGGTGGTCCAAATCATCTCTAAGGTCTATTTTAGCACTTTGGAGAAGAGAAATATAGTTCAATAATCCCAGTGTTTCTCTGGGTAGGTGAAATAACATTTGGTAAAACTCAGAACAAAAACCAGCAAGAAAAACAAGAAAGGAAAAATGAAGAGGAAGAGAAGGAAGAAGCTGGAGAGGAGGAGGACAAAGGAAAAGAGGAGAAGAAAGGCAGTGGGTGAGAGAAAAAGTTAAAGAAAATAGAGAACAAGACATCAATTTTCAGGAATAGCCTTATTTCACTAGAGTTGGAGTAATAGACTGACAAGGAAAACAAACAGGCAGTTTTCTACCCACGTTCCCTTGTCTGCAATTCAAAATCATCATATTGACTCAGTGAGTACAAATTGAGGATTTGTGGTTACAGCTAAGAAGAACAAATGCTGGTTCAATTTGATGGGAAACACTACAAAATTCTAGTCACTGTTAATGCTTTCACTAGACCCATATGAACACAGAGACCACTCCCCCCAAACCAAACCCTTTTGGTCTCCACGTCTTTTATTTTCAGAAAAAAAAAACCCAACCTTCTCTCATTATTATGACAAACATGAGAACCACTGGCAAAGCAAAGAAGGCTTTATGTAACCTACTTGAAATGGGGCTAAGTTGCATAAGTAAGAAATGGTTGCAGGGAAATTTTATCTTGCAAAATAAATCAACACAAAGAAGTTTCCTTAACAATTTAGGTCCTAGGAACAACCACACCCTGCCTATAACAGAAACAAAGGAGGCATCAACTACTGATGGATCCTTGGTGTCACCTCCCCTCAAGACTCTAGAAGAGCATGAAATGCCATTGCTCTCCACCAGCTTCATATTTTATTTTCTTACAGTGATAAAGAGAGCTTGGGAAAATGTGCAAGGGTTTCATCAAGTTTTCCAAGTCCCTGTCCTAATCCTTTAATTCCTTTCTTTTTGGAAAGATAGAGGGGCCGTGCCACCATCCTTGTCTTCGTCCCTTCTTTAACTGTGAGAGCCTCATTCATCAATGCCACAGCAGGCGGGATGTATGCCCTTCACCACCACATCCACGCCATGAAGCCCTCATCTTCTTCTTTCAGCTTCATCTTGCAACCACTTTGCATTGTTTTAATGGGATGTTACAACCTCCGTGAGACCTCCACAAACTGGACAAAGAGGCTGATGCAATGGATGGGAAGAGATGATCTTGTCAGGCAGGGAAGGATGGATGAGGGTACCTAGCTTTATAGGTCAATTCATTAGGGGAGACCCAGCGTGTGTTGCCAACTTGGCATCTCTAGACAACCCGCCAATAGCAGTGATTAAGATAATGAACACTGTACTTAGAATCAATAGTAATGTCCCCTGACTCCCCTATGCGTGTACTTTCTTATTATATGCTTAAAATAGCTATTCTGTTTTTAGAGCTTTATTGTGACACTGTGAGTCTATACTAATAATGAAAACCTAGCTGAAAATGAAGCTAATCTGCAAAGAAAGTTGCTGACTTCGTAACACTTCGCCATAGAACAGTGTGTGCTGCATGAGAACACATTAGCAAACGGCAGGATGAGCAGCGAGACAACTTTATATTCTGCTCGAGAATCATACCGTGGGAACGTGACATCTGTACTATGGTTCTAGACGTGAATACTTACCAATCTGTAACTTTGTGTTTTGTGTTTCTTTGAGTATCTCCTCAAATCTTACATTAGTAACAAATATTTACATGTCCATACTTTTTTCCCCCTTATACTCTCACTCCCCAAAGAACCAAATGGCAGAAGCATCTATTTAGCCAGATAAGTTGAGGAGCCTAAAGAGCTTATTATCTGCACACGAAACAAGAAAATAAAGCTGGAAGATTGCTGTGGGAGTTTGCAGAAGAGATGATATCTAACTTGTGAAATTGGAGAAGGCTTCATGAAGGAGGTAACATTGAATGCAGCCTTGATGAACAGACATGGCTTGTACTCTTAGAATTTGGGATGGAGGAGAGTGAAGAGAGAGGAAGAAAGGAATTGCAACTAGACTAGGAGGAGTGACACATGCACCAACAATTGCCCGAAGATGGGATAATGAAGGCCAGACACAATGAATGGTTCAGTTCTGCTGCAAATTTGCATACATGGAAGGCAGCCAGAGCCAGAGCAGCTATTGGGATGTGTGGTGGTTTGAATCTGATGTTCCCCATCAACTCATGTGTTCTGAATGCTTGGTCTCCAGCTGATGGCAATTCAGGAGGTGGAGTCTTACTGGAGGAGGTGTTACAGGGAGCAGGCTTAGGGGAGTTTTCTCCAGCTCTTCCTTGCCAGTTTGGCTCACTCTCTTGCTGCTGTTTTATACCTGCAATGGCAGAGGTGTTGTCCAGCCTCTGCTCATGCCATGCTTTCTCTTGCCATCATGAAGCTTCCCCTTGCGACTGAAAGCCAAAATAAAAAAACCCAACTTTCCTCCCATCAGCTGCTTTTGGTCAAGTGTTTCGTTCTAGCAACAAGAAAGTAATTATGCCAGGATGTGTGCAGGGAGAGGGGGCCATGTAGGTGATAGACAAGGTCAAAGTGGAGGTTCTGCCTTGAGACACTGGCTTACAGCGTGAGTGAGAGAAACCATGGGGATATACCCAATGCTCCTGAAGGTAGACTGTCAAGCAGGAGGTTTAGACCTTGAATTAGAGGCCATCTCAGAAGACCTAGGAAAGGAATATCCGATGGCCATTTGTAAATGAAGTCCTGGAAACAGAAGGAGTCAATGCTAGGGATGACATCACGACATTGGATAAGAACATATCAATCTATGTGCAGCTAGCTACCCAAGGGTGGCTGCGAGGGGCGGCAATACTGCTATTTGGGGGTGAGAGTAGAAGGACTCCAGGGGGAAGACAACATTTTGTAGAATGGAGCTGGTGGAGAGAATATCTCATGAGCAAAGCTGATTTGGTTTGTGGATAGGAAGAGATTTTGGAGAGGTTGAATTGAAAATTGGGCAAGGAGAGGGAGGCCAGTCATGTATTATGGGTGCTCCAGGAATGTCTTTGAATTGGTTCATATTTCCTCAAAGAGGGCTTCCTTAAAGATGCGCCTCTGGTCTCCCCCTGCCCCAACGCATGCATGTCTCTCCTTCATTTATGAATTGCTGTCAAGGGTCGCACTGAGGTGCCCCAGGTGGAAAGCATGGCCTGGTCACATGGGTCCACAGACACACCCAAATGGCAGGAGGCTGGACATGAAGCAGACAGTGGGAATCAAGTTATCTTCTGACAGTTACAAATGGTGCTGGCTAAATGGACCACTTCGCATTCTGAGTATCAGTTTATTCATCCAAAAAAAAAAAAAAAAAAAAAAAAAAGAGGGATTAGGCCTCACAGTTTCTAACATCCTTCTAGGCTATGGTCACTTTGTTTTCCATGGCTCGTGATCTTCTCTGGCTTTCATCCCTCTACATCCTCCACCTCATCTTCCATCCCTGTGCTCCTCTGCCTTCCCTCATACCCATGAGGGATGCCCTGGTGTTTTCTAGGCACATTGACAGAAAGAGAAGAGCTTACTTCCTTGGGCTCTAAATTTTTTTTCTTATTAAAGTTATCAGATGAACACTATTTATAAAGCATATTCAAATGTAGTGAGAGGTCCTAATGCTTTATTATAACTTGAAATCCCTTACAATATATTTGTGCTCCTGCATTTCAATACCAAAAGGTTTTTAAACACCCTGAGCTATGGAATACAAATCAAAATCAGTAATGGCTTGCCATTACCTTTCTGCGTACAGCCTAAACCGTTGTCAACTAGAACCATATTTCTTGTAAGAGAAGCCCATTTAAACACATCACTGGCACCACTATTAGAAGTCTCCAAGCATTCAGCAAAACAGTAACCAGAACAGAAGTCCTCACCCACTGTCCAGTGTGTTCTGAGGAGCCCCAGAATGTAGGTTGAACTTTTGGTGAAGAGGTCTTGTTGAGCATAGAGGTTAAATCATACTACCACTGACCCACTCCATCTCAGGGGGAGAAAGGGGAAGGCTAGATGGCTAATTAGGCTAACTTTCTTCTGTGTGGCCATTGCTGAACATGATCAAATATCAAGTCCAGGTCCAGCTAGGGTGTGTCAGGAAGCCTAAGCAGTAGCTGTTTTCAGGCTTTACAGTGAGCATTCTCAGCCTTGGAATTCAGGGCTGGCTGTTAGAATTGGTCTCAAAGGTAAGCCCAATTATTTGGGACAAAGAGGCCAATCAAGACACAAATTATTCCCTAAGTCCCACCGAGCCTCTAGCCACTGCCTCCTGCCACCATTAAGTTGAGGAGCTAGAAGAAAGGCAGTCTGGTGAGTTCAATGAATTGATTTGTGGGAAGAACTAAAGCGTAAAAATCCTGGTTGTGACATGCTAGGGAAGATGCTGAAAAATCAGGTCACTAAACAGAGGCTCCATAGGTAGGAGCAGAAAGCCTCCACTGTGAAGGAAATCCTGTTAAAAAGAAGGCAGTGCACACAATGGCTGTGGGGGTACAAATCCAGCCGTGATCCTTCTAGCAGGTTTCATCATTCTCTTAATGATGGTCAAAGTATGACAAAGCATCAGTTGATGTCAGCTTTAGGAACTCAGGCCAATATTGTCTGTCGTCTAGCACCACGACTGCATTTTAATTTAAATAACAAACAAGAGAAAGCACTTTTATGAGAAGGCTTAGTCAAAGTTGTATTTGGAAGTAGAATATTTAGGCAGGGGATTTACGTGTTCTTGATAAATCACAAGATAAGGATGTAAAGAAAATGGAAAAGCCTTTCAACTTCAGACAGCTGCAAGTCAGCGGGGTGAGCAGCAGCTCTGACTGGAGTCGATCAGACACTACACAAATGGTCACATCATCTTCTTGCTTGGCCTTTGCCAATTCCAAACCGTTCTGTAATGCCTCAAATCCAGCTTCGTTCCAAGGTTGAGATGAAGTCATCATGGTCTCTTACTCTTCCCTTATAGGGTTTTAAAAATACTTTTATTGATTTGCAAGGAGAAGGGGGGAGTGTGTGAAAGAATGAGAATGTGCACACCAGGGTCTGCAGCCACTGCAAACAAACTCCAGATGCATGCGCCACTTTATGCATCTGGCTTTACATGGGCACTGGGGAATCAAACCCATGTCATTAGGCTTTGCAGGCAAGCTCCAAAACCTGAGCCATCACTGCAGCCTCCTGATATGGATTTTTAAGCTATTTTATTTTATATATTTGAGAGAGAGAGAGAGACAGAGGGAGAAAGAGGTGGAGAGAGAGAGAGAAAGAGAGAGAATGAGCATGCCAAAGCCTCTAGCCACTGCAAATAAACTCCAAATGCATGTGCTACCTTGTGCATCTAACTTATGTGGGTACTGAGGAATTGAATGTGGGTCCTTAGGCTTCATAAGCAAGTGCCTTAAAAACTAAGCCATCTCTCCAGCTCCTACTATGGATGTTTTAAAGTCAGATGCAGGCTGAGGAGATGGAGCAGTGGATCAGGTGCTTGCCATACAAGTGTGAGAGGAGTTCGTATTGCTACCATGTACAAGCCAGAAGCTGTGATGGGTTTCTATAATCCCAGGGAGATGGGAGGCAGAGACAGAAGAATTTCTCAGAAACTTGAGAACCAGCTAGTCTTCTGAGTGGAGCAGTGAACAAGAGACCCTCACTTCGACCCCGGTAGAGGCAAGGACCAACACCCAAAATGATGTCCTTTGACCTCCATACATGCCCACACTCACATGAACACACATACACACACCACCAGCACACATATACACATGTTGAAACAGTCATATGCCCCAGGCAGCAGTGTCCAGAGGTAAGAGCATGGATATGTGCCTGACTCCCACTCTTCTATTTACTTGCAAACCCCCAGCATCATGGAGTCTACACTCTCATTTTTCAAATGAGGGCAAGTGTTGCTGATACAGTTACCTACTGCTGTGCAGCCCTTGCCAGCTTCCAACAACATTCACCACGTCACGGTCTCCGAGGACTGGAGACGTAGCTGGGCTGCAGTGGTTCGTGGGACTGCAGTAGGGATGCTGACTGGGGCCACATCCCAGTGATGGCCTAATGGAGCTGGACGGTCTGTTTCCTATGTGCCTGTCTTGTCTGTGCTGTTGGCAGAAGCTCCCAGTTTCTCCCCATGTAGATCTCAACACAGGGATACTTGAACTTCCTTACAAGATGTCTCTGACTTCCCCCAGAGCAAATGACCCAGAAAAAAAAGGAAAGCAGAAGCTATGCTGGCCATGAAAGCAACACACCATCGTGTCTACAGTGTACTACTGGTGACAGAGGGTGGTGTTGTTGCATATAGGAGGTGAACAAAAAAAAGCTTGAAGGTGTGGAAGCTGGAGTCAATGGGCCATTATCTTTTTTAATTGAACTGGTTCATTTTTTCCAGGTGGAATAACAATAAAATGCATATAATAATTTTATAATTTTTTTTTAGCACTGAGCTGTCCATTAAAGGCTGTAGCTTGGCTTAGGAACCAACTGTAATTTCTATTATCTCAGCAGAGTCAAGAACATTCAGTCATGAAACCATATCTCAAAAGAACACCGCTTAGATGTCTTTTTTAATTGCTGGAGGTGGAATAACAAAGGAGTCACCCTATGGCCATGTCTGATTTCTATTATCTCAGCCTCACATTCATCATAAACTACCACACAGCTCAATCCAGTTCCAGGATTTCAGCATCTTGACCTGACTTTCCCATTGAACACTTCTTTTTCCTTTCTTTTTTAAAATTATTGTTTATTTATTTATTTGCAAGCAGAGAGAGATAGAGAGAAGGGAGACAGACAGGGATAATGGGTGTGCCAGGGCTTGTACTGCTGCTAATGAACTCCAGATGCATGGGCCTCTTTGTGCATCTGGCTTTATGTGGGTACTGGGGAATCAAACACGGGTCATTAGGCTTTGCAGGCAAGCACCTTAACTGCTGAGGCATCTCTCCAGCCCTGAACTCTTCTTTTTTTTTAAAGATAGGGTTTCATGTAGCCCAGGTGGGCCCCAAACTTGCTATGTAGTACCTTATTTATTTTATTTTTTATTTTATTTTTATTTTATTAGAGAGAGAGAGAGAGAATGGGTGTTCCAGGGCTTTTAGCAACTGTAAATGAACTTCAGAAACATTGCCACCTTGTGCATCTGGTTTATGTGAGTCTTCGTGAATTGAACCTGGGTCCTTTGGCTTTGCAGGCAAATGCCTTAACTGTTAAGCCATCTCTCCAGCCTGACATGTAACTTTTGATCCTCCTGCCTCCCCCTCTACCTCCTGAGTTCTGGTGTGCACCATTATGCCCAGCTTACCAACTGAACTCTTGTACCTGGAAATGGCATGAACTGTGGTCAGAGTAAATGTTCCAATATGGAAATGGAGGTGGAAAATACTAGAGGCAGGGGCTAGCTCATTAAAATGATTGGCTATAAGAGGGGCATGCTGAGAATGTGAAGAAAGAAAGGATAAGGATAAAGCTTGAAATGAGACGATGAGGAGAGATTGGATGGGGTAAATGGGCTGCATAATCTTCCAGAACTGCAACAAAGGTTAAGGAGAAGGGAGGCTCTATAACATGAATGCACAGAGTTAGGAGAGACGAGAGAAAGCAGAAGGCACACTGTGGAAATTCTCTGGAGTCTTTGATAAAGTGTTTTGAACCAGTGGCCGTAGACATCACAGTTCTTGAAGACTCACCCTTGGGTGGCATCACAGATGTTAGCATCTAATGTTAAGCTAGCTCATTAGGACCATTTAATACCTTCAGGAATCTAGGTCAAGGTTTGGTTTTCTAACTGGGTCTGGAGGCACAGGCATGTTATCCCAGCTATTCAAGTATCTGAAGCATGAGGATAGAGATTCAAGGCCTTTCTGGTCTACAGCAACTTAGTGATATTCTGGTTCAAAATGCAAAGCAAACAGAGGGCTGGGGGTATAGCTAAGGGGAGAGTGCTTATTTAGGAGACACGAGACCCAAGGTTCAACCTCCAGTGACACCGACTTGGATTTCTCTTCTAGTGACATCTCATCACAATGTCCCCAAGTCCTGCAAGCTCCACGACCATTGTTCTGACTGCAGTCAAGCCAGCCCCCTTGCAGGCCTTCAACAACCCAATTTTCTTGGGCCTGCTCTCCCCTGGGCCTTTGCTTATCTACAGCAGTGACTTTCTTTTGGTTCCTCCAACAAGATGTCCTCGTTTCTGCCACGCAGCCCAATTTGCACAGCAGTGCCTGCTGCCTGGAATGCTCTAGGTGTTGATTTATATGGCTCTGTCTGCATATCAGGCAGGTCTCCGTGCCAAAGTGCCCTCTGTAAAGAAGCATTTGCTCCTCTCTTCTCTGTCTCTAGGCACCAAAGTTGCCTCCTTTTACTGTCTTTAGACCACTTCTCTATAAAATTACTTTTTTATTTATTTATTTATTTATTTATTTATTTATTTATTTATTTATTTTTTAGAGCAAGAGACAGAGAGAGAGAGAATTGGTGTGCCAGTGTCTCAGCCACTGCAATCAAACTTCAGACGCTTGTACCACCTAGTGGGCATGTGTGACCTTGTGCTTGCCTCACCTTTGTGCATCTGGCTAATGTGGGATCTGGAGAGTAGAACATGGGTCCTTAGGCTTTGCAAGCAAGCGCCCCAACTGCTAAGCCATCTTTCCAGCCCTGTTGATTTATTTTTACTTTGTATAAATGGTGCTAGAGATTGAACCCAGGGCTTTATACATGCTAAAGTAAGCTACAACACCAGCCTTATTGTTACTGTTTTTTTGCTGCTCATCTTCCCTCTACTAGTACAGAAACACCAGGAGATCATGGGCGTCTCTTAATCACTATCACATACCCAGTGTTAAAACTGGCCTTCTGGGCTGGAAGGATGGCTTAGTAGTTAAGGCATTTGCCTGCAAAGTCTAAGGACACAGGTTTGATTCCCCAGGACCCATGTAAGCCAGATGCACAAGGTGGTACATGTGTCTGGAGTTGTTTGCAGTGGCTGGAGGCCCCGACATGCCCATTCTCTCTATCTGCCTCTTTCTTTCTCTCTTTCTTTCTCTCTGGCCCTCTGTAAATTATTGTTGCTTAAGTGATTGGACTATTTGGTGCTGTCTGGGGACCCACGAAGACCTTTTTCCACCTTCATTAGAGCATCAAGCTCTTCTTGGGAATCGTCACCAGCCTAGAACAATGGGACTCAATGCAGCCCACAATCAGCACAGACAATGGCTGGCTCAGCTGTCCTGGGCACTTGGTTAAGAGGAACCCGAGTACCAGATAAACAGCCAATGACAGTACACTTAGTTCCAAATGAACAAAGGATTTAAGGAATAGTTAAAAAAAAAAAGACTAAGGCCAGGTATAGTGGCGCAGGCCTTTAATCCCAGCACTCGGGAGGCAGAGGTAGGAGGATGACATGAGTTCATGGCCACCCTGAGAATTCCAGTTCAGCCTGGACTAGAGTGAGATACCGCATTGAAAAACAAAACCAAACAAAGACTAAAGGGGAAAAAATTATACTCAAATGCTCAAAGCTATCGGAAACTTTTTTTCCCCTGATGGAGGAAAGGCTTCCTGCTTTCAAACAACTGCCAAGCAGTTTGACAATAACCAGACCACTGGGTGACCAGGCCTTTGGACACATGAAGGACTTAGTCACAAATATGAAGTCACTGTGGTCTATTTATGGCATCCATTAGTCCCATCTCTGATGGGGCTCATTTGATGCAGGAGTACTAAAAGCAGGCAAGCCTCAGAAACACCCAATTACAACCCCTTTCCACACTGACTTCTTCAGAAAGGGAAGAAATTTGGGTCTATAAGTTTGAAGATGGCAAAGATTTGGTACATGCCATGACCCCTGCTAAGCTTCTTGAAGTCTTTTCTCTATCAGTGTGTGTGTGTGTGGGGGGGGGAAGATATCCTGTAGCTTTCAGAATTTGCATACAGCATGCCCTGCTGGGTTTATCTGTCTAGTGGGTAGCTGCCATGGTGTGGACAGAAGCACTCAGATCAAAGACCCCTCAAGTTTAAAGCTAATCCTAGACAGTTGGTGAGTAGGGCTTAGCTTGCTCTGGTCCAGAGATTATTTGTGTGTAAGGGCCCTTTTGCTTCTAACTCACTCTTGGAGTTTTGTTGCATAAACTTTGATTTCTTGACTAGGACCATGATGTATAGTTATAGAGCTAGAAATAGAGTGGTGGTTTCAAGGAGACAGAAATCCTGGCCTTTTTAATTTTTATTTTCCCTTTCCTTTCCTATTCTTTTTTTTTCTTCTTCCTCCTCCTCCTTCTTTTTTTATACTAAGACTGCCTGTATATCACACATGTATCAGGCTTCTCCAGAAAAGCCAGTCTCAGGTGAGCCACAATGTAGGTGTAGGTATGGGTAAACTCGCCTGGGCTGGTGATTGCTCCTAGCGGTCGCAGAAAGGAAAGATATGCAAATTGGCCTTCAGCTAAGCACACACCCATTTGTTAGCCAGTCATCTACAAAGAGAGCTTGGGACCCATGCCCACGGTGCCTTTGACCGTCAAGACTGGACATGCTTCCCGTGTCAAAGAGCAGGGAATAAAGACTTTGTACATGCGGAGAGAAAGGGTCCTTGTGCTGAGGGACTGCTCAAGTGTTGCCATGCTTAGTATTGGGGATTTCTATAGAACTAATAGCAGAGAGCATGGGATGGCTTGGATTTTAGGGTTGGTCAGACCTAGTTTTAAAGTGTAAATTGGACTCTCTACCTGAGTAACATTGAAAACCAGTTGGACTTCATTGTTATAAAGAAGAGCATCAGAAAGCTGCCTACACAGGGAAGGCAGAGGGCTTTTCTAAAGCCATACCCTTATAGCCAGGATGTTGGGGCTTTGTGTGCAATGGATGGGTGAAAGCTCTTCCAGGCACCATTGGCACTACCATTGTTAAGCTCTCTCTGCTCTCCCATGTGTAAAGTGAGGGTAATGACAGTGCTTTCTTCAAGGCCTTCCACAGAGGAGTAAATATGATGATGTGTGAAAAGAATATGGTACTACAGTACTCAAGAGCCCTCAGTGCATTTTACAAATGATTATTTTGGAATAAGACTCCTATTCGTGGTACTATTCCTATTTTTATTACTGGTGGAAGGTAAGACCAAAACCTACCATCTCTTAATCACATTCTGATAGTCTTATTTAAAGTAAATTGTATGAAAGAAAAATCTAGATTTACACCCACGCATAGTGGTATGGTTATGAAACAAAGCAATCTGCATGGGACATTGATCGTATTGTTAAATCACTCCCTCCTCCCAGGGAAAGCCCAGCCACTTCATATTTGACTCTTTCTGATTTACAGACATGCTCAAATCCACAGTGCAAACTTATATCACACCAGACACCCAGAAATCCTGGAGCTCTGGGATATATTGTAGCACCCACCCAAGAAAGGGCAGCACCAATACTGGCTTCTCTGTGGAGTCACCAGGATGGAAACTGGCGGCTTCCTAGGTGTGGTAGTTTGAATGCAAAATGTCCCCCATAATCTTATGTTTGACCACTTGATAACCTGTTGGTGGTGCTGCTTGGCAGATTTATGAAACCTTGAGGAGGTGGATGAAATGTGTCACTGGAGGTGGGGCTTGAGGTGTTCACAGCCTGCTCCAAGTTCAGTTCTCTCCCTCCTTCCTGTCTGCTGTTGTGAAGATGTGATTCTGGCTTCCTGCTCTGGCCTGCCGTCCCTTTCCCACCATGATGGACTCTACCTTCTGGAACTAGAAGCCCAGTTAAATCCTTTTCCTTTCATAAGCTGCTTCTGGTTGGGTACTGTGTCCAAGTAATGAGAAAGTAACTGATAGACTTGGGTATTGCCAACAGGTCAGGATGAGAAGGGGGAAGCTGGTGTTTCAGGTGGGATATGACTTCTTCAGGAATGGGGAGGAAGGGTACAGAGGCCCAGGTTCTTGGTGTGCCATCTTTCTGTCTATCTCTAAGCATCAGTCTTCATATGGAATAATTCCTGATTGTTTCCAGCCAAGGATTAGGTATCTGCAGAGCAGAGCCACAGATCCAGGCATCAAAAGGACAGAGGGTGTTTAAGAGCGTAGCTGCAGCTGCTGAAAATATAGCCAGGGTCTCCGGGCAGGGCCCTCCCTGAGTTGAGTTCTCCCTGCTTCCTGAGCAGAAAGGCCAAGTCAAGGTCTGGGGCAGCAGTGAGAGCAGAGGGTGGCAGCAGGGCTGCTGTGATGGAAGTTTGTCAGCAGAGGGTCTTGATGAGCTACAGTGTAAGGTGAGAGGAAGGTTAGGCACCTCAAGAAGACCAGGAAGGAGCTCCATCACCACAAACCAGGAAAGCCCCAGGGGCCTGCTGCCATGTTCACATCCATACCCACACTCAAGATCTACAGACTTGGGAGCAACCAAAGTGTTCTCTGGGAAGAGGCGAAGTGCTTGAGCTCTGGGGTCAGTCATATCTCAGTGTGAAGCTTACCTATGCTGCTAATTTCTTCTTTAAAAAATTATTTTATGAGAGAGAGAGAGAGAGAGAGAGAGAGAGAGAGAAAGAATGGGTGCATCAGGGCCTCTGGCCACTGCAAACAATCTCCGGATGCATGGTCCTCAGCTTTATGTGGGTCCTGAGGAATTGAACCTGGGTCCTTTGGCTTTGCTACTAAGCACCTAAATCACTAGGTCATCTCTCCAGTCCTTGCTGTTCCTTTTTATGGGATTTCAACTAACTCACTTTTTACTTGGAAGTTTCATCTTCTTTTAAAATAAAACTTTTTAAAAATACTTATTTATTTGCAAGCGAAAAAGGAAGTGAGAAGAGAGACAGAGAGAATGGGTGTACCAGGGCCTCTAGCTGCTGCAAAGAAACTGTAGATGCATGTGCCACTTTGTGCATCTGGCTTTACTTGGGTGTTAGGGAATTGAACTGGGGCAGCTAAAGCTTTGCTGGCAAGCACCTTAACTGCTAAGCCACCTTTCCACCCCTAGACTCTTCTTTTTTTCTTTTTTTTTTTTTTGTCTCATTCTATCCCAGGCTGACCTGGAATTAACTATGTAGTCTCAGGGTGGCCTCAAACTCAAGGCGATCCTCCTACCTCTGCCTCCCGAGTACTGGGATTAAAGGCGCGTGCCACCATGCCCGGCTGACTTAACTTTCTAAACCCTCTTGTTAGTTGCTTTTTCTCTTGCTTTGAACAAATTTGACCCAAGCAATTTAGTGTCCAAGTAATGAGAAAGTAACTGATAGACTTGGGTATTGTCAACAGGTCAGGATGAGAAAGGGGAAATCTGGGGTTTCCGGTGGGATATGACTTCTCCAGGAATGAGGAGGGAGGATATAGAGGCCCAGATTCTTGGTGTGCCATCTTTCTGTCCATCTCTAAGCATCAGTCTTCATATGGAAGGATTCCTGATTGCTTGCCAGCCAAGGATTAGGTATCCACAGAGCAGAGCCGCACAGATCCAGGCATCAAAAGGACAGAGGGTGTTTTAGAGCACAGCTGCAGCTGCTGAAAATATAGCCTGGACTTCTTTGGGTTCATGATTGAGGGGATACAGTTTATTATGGTAAGAGAGACATGATGGCAGGAACTGCTCATGTCTGTGATGGTGGACGACTGAGACCCAGCTTATTCCATGGCATAGACAACAAAGCAGAGAGAGAGCTTGGGTAGGAGGCAGGGGCAGTGTCTACCTTGTAAGACCTTCCCCACTTCCTCTAGGTAGCCCCGCTCCTAAAAGTTCACAGTCTCTCGAAATGGTGCTACCAGCTGTGGACCAAGTGTACAGACATGTGAGCCTATGGAGAGTCATTTCACACTTCAACCATAACAGTCCTCAAATTGGGGTAAGAACAGTGCTGTTTGATACTAAGCACACTACTTGTCCAAGGTTACTTTACTAGTGTTAAGGATCCTTCCCAACAGGTGGACATCTTCCAGGTGTTGTGCACATGGAACAATTACCTGTGCGTTACAGCAACCCGACACTGTAGATGAGACTATTTTCACTTAAGGAAACTAAGGCACAATGAGGCTAAGTAGCTTCCATAGCTCATTTTGTCAAGCTGTAGGGGAGGCCAGGGCTGGAAGGCAGTCAGCCTTCAGAACCTTATAAAACAAATATGGCTCAGTATTTGTCCATTTTAATACAAGATGACTAATATTTACCATTACTCTTTCTGCCTAAGGCCAGAATTGGAGCCATACATCTTAAATATTTGCTTCCATTAAAACTTATAGAGTCACATTTCATTAAAATGCATTTTCATTTATGAGAGATGATAGATATGTGGGATTCTTTTATTTTATTGTCATAGAGATGAAGAAAATATATTTTAGTCTGATATTCTTATTGTTTGTATATGAAATTGTAGAGTTGATTATTTTTTCCTTTGGATAGCATTGAAAAGTGGTCCCGAGCCATCAAGTGCATGTCAAGCCTCTTCTTATTAGGGCTTCTTCTAGAGCTTAACTGCCCACAGAGAATTTATCCAAGTCTAGAGAGGGATGTGATCTTGTGTGTTCGGGTGTGTGGAGGGGGTGTTCATTAAAGCTGAGTTGGCAGGGTCTGCAGCAGATTTCCGGGAAAGACTGGGGTGAGATTACCTGAGACAAGGTAAGGCTAGGGTGGGAGATGGTTCCCCTACCTCCATGGCATAAAAGTGACTATTTCCTATTTTGAATTGATTCATAGGTTTGTACCAAGAGCTCTGAGGAGAGACTTCTTCAGAAAGACTCCTCCGGTACTTCAACCCTTGCAGACAGCATGAGCTTAGCCATCCAAGGACTCCAGAACAAATGTGGTCTGAGAAAGAAACCAAGTATCTCCCCAGGGACATTCCTGAGCCTGACTCCCGGGGTCACCTTTCAGTCTTTCCTCCATGTCCCGACAGTCTGTCCACAGGCAGAAGAGGTTGAACAAATCAATCCTGGGCCACCCCTTAGTAACCCAGGGCAAGGGAAAGTGAGACCTCTGTTGCTCTTTGCAGTAGAAGGTTACAGCACTATAATTACAGCACTACAACACTGCAGAATTAGGTATTGGTGGCAGAAAGGGCCCCCAAACTCCTTAAGTCCACTGCTGTATGTCAGCCACTCCTAAATTCCAGAGTTAGGGCATGGGCCAAGTATGTCAGAATGGAGCCTCAGTTCTAAAATGAGAGGTGATTTTGTTTCCTACACAGAGCTGACTGGCCGCCAGGGTAGCCTGTCTCAACATTACAAGAGCATCTTATAGCAAAGAGGTTCAAGGATACCCCATACATGTCATCTTCTAGACCAGGGAGAAAATCATGACAGTCTAATACATCCTCTTCCTTCCTTCATAAGATGTGATCTACAACCTTCTACCACAGAGCACAGAGACCCTCTGCACTGTTTTGCACCACAGAGATTAAGAACACGGATTGTGGGACCAAAGTTCTGACTTCAGATCCCAACTCAGCTTTTCTTGTGTGTGTGGCCTGGGGCAAGTTTTCTCATCTTCCTTTCTACAATCTATTTTCTTATTGTAAAATGAGAAAAACAGTACCTACACAATGGGATTGATCTAAGGATTAAATGAGTAAATACAGATAACTCTATATTTATTTAACTGAGAGCCCAAAAAGTCAGTGATGAACACAAGAGCTGTGTTTTTAAAAAATAATTTTCATTTATTAATTTTATTTGATAGGGAGAGACAGAGAGAGAGACAGAGAGAGAATGGGTGTGCCAGGGCCTTCAGCTGCTATAAACGAACTTCAGATGCATGCACGACCTGGTGCATCTGGCTTATGTGGGTCCTGGGGAATTGAACCTGGGGTTCTTTGGCTTTGCAGGCAAATGCTTTAACCACTAAGCCATCTCCCCAGCCCAAGAGCTGTTCTTAATTTAAAGTAATAATAGATAAAAACTGGGAGCAAAGGACAGTTGTGTATTTTTTTAAGAGAAAAAATGATGCATTGGGGAGGCGGGACACATGTTTTAGAAGCTGCATGTTGCAGTAATCAAAGACAGAGTAAGAGAGTGGAAACCATATGGTTTACTGAATTGTGACAGAGACCTGAAGGCCAGGGGGCTAATGTTGTCTAGCAGCTGCACCTAGCTCTGAGTCTCCCAGCTGCTGGCTACCACATCACATGCCCTAATTCCAATTTTTCATGCCCCAACTGCAGACACAATTTCATTGTGGAGAAAAGAAACCACAAAGAAATAAAGCATACTGATCAGTTTTCTTCTTCATCTCCTGGGGAGTGGCAGCTCATGCATGTCCCCTACAGAGAAGAGAGGACAGATCTCGCCCTCCCTGCCATTTCCTAACTAAGTGGACCTTTGGTTGGGCCTGGGGAGGGACAAAACATCTTCTTTGCCAGTGAAAACCAGATATTTAGTTCATGAGTGCTCCATTGCCCACAGGTTCTGCACATGAGCTGCAAGGGCTAATGAATGACACTTATTTTTCTCCCTTGAAGAGTCAGACTCAGGTCCCTTTAAACACAGAGCTGTATTTACCCTGAAGGAAAGAGCAGTCTTGAGACCATAGGTGACTTACTTCTCATATGTCAAAGGAGATTGGCCTGGATTGAGAAGAGCTGTACTTGAACCGTATTTTGTCATATTAGAAGAACAAAAATCCAAAAAAAAAAAAAAAAAAAAAAAAAAAAAAAAAAAAAGCTCTTACAAGCTCTCCATTGGCTGTCTCCTCTATTTTTGCATTTAAAATTGACAATAAGGTGTCCTTATTGTCAGATGGCTTAGCAAGGGGGGTATTGGATGGTCAGGAGCTTAGAGAACCCGGAATAAGGACACCCTGATGGTACTGAAGCTGAGTATGAAATGATAAAACAGCCAGGCTCTAGCTGGTCCTAGGGCTGGCTGGGAAAGAGGGAGAGAGAAAGGCAAAAAAAAAAAAAAATTAGAGAGTGGGTTAGCCAAGGCACATTGGATCACAGCAAACTAGAATTCCAGGGTGTTTCCATGGGCAACAGCTCTCTGGAACACATGGATGGTGTGCTCCCTGTGTTTAGAGTGACTCATGTTCAAAGTGGCACCTGAATCAGAGCGTACACTTTATAGTGGAAGGTGGTATTTTCTCACTGCATTAAACCATCATCCTTTGCAGAGGTGAGGTGCTTTTCCTGGAAACTCTTTATAAGGTACTACTTTTTCTTTCATGTGTTCCCAATGAACCTTACCATGCTTTTTTTTTTTTTTTTTCATATCCTTGACCTCCAATTGCTATCCCATTGCACTGACATCTCATTATCTCTCTCCCTATGTCTCCACCCATCCATCCTTCTATGAATGTGATGGTTCGATTCAGGTATCTCCCATAAACTTAGGTGTTCTGAATGCTAGGTTCCCAGCTGATGGAGATTTGGGAATTAATGCCTTCTGGAAGCAGAGTATTGTTGGGGTGGGCTTATGGGTGTTATAGCCAGCTCCCCCTTGCCAGTGTTTGGCACATTCTCCTGTTGCTATGGTCCACCTTATGTTGGCCAGGAGGTGATGTCCACCCTTTGCTCATGCCATCATTTTCCCTGCCATCATGGAGCTTCCCCCTTGAGCCTGCAAGCCAAAATAAACCTCTTTCCCCAACAAGATGCTCTTGGTCAGATGATTTCTACCAGCAATGTGAACCTGACTGCAACAGTAAAGTGGTACCAGGAGTGGGGATGCTGCTAGACACCTGACTGTGTAGCTTTGGCCTTTTGGAGTTGATTTTTAAGAAGACTGTGCAAAGATTTAAAACCTTGGCCTAAGAGACACCTTGCAGTGCTATAAGTACAGCTTGATGGACTATTCTGGTCAGAGTTGAAAGACCTGAAGGCCTAAGAACTAGGGACTGTGAGGTTTGGCTTATGAGGGTGAGAAAGAGCTTTGCTTGGACTGGGCTAGCAGTTTGTGTAAGAAGCTTGCTGTTATGCCCATATCCTGAGAATTTGTGCAGGGTTGCTTTGTGTAGAAATGAACTGATGTAAGCACAGGGATATGGCACAGAAAAAAATGAAATCTTTGGGTGAACTGCTGCTCATTCAGCTGCAAATGAGAGATTACAACCTTTGAGATTGGGCCAGCTGACCTGCACTGGGGCAACAGGAAGAATATAGACTCTTTTGAAGAAGCCTGAGTGTTCAAGGAGTGTCCTGTTCTTCAAAGTATGCTTCATTCCCCACCTGATTAATTGGCACTCTAACTGGTATTATGGAGTATAAGAAATGCAGGAAAAAGAGGGTCATTGAGTTTGCAATGTGGTCTTGTGTTTTGGAAATGGCCATGGACAGTGTTAAGCAGTTTGTTGGATGCCTGCATGGAGATCACATGGGGCCATGAGGATGAACCATAGGTTGCAGTGGAGACCCAGTGGAGATACCAGGGCCATGAGATGGCTGCTAAGGAGAGCTGCTGACCCTGGATGAAGTTTTCCAGGACTGTGTGTAGCCTAGCTGAAGGGGTGGAATTGGAACTCCAGAGATTTGTTGCTGGTTAGAATTGTCGGACTTGGAGATTTGTCACTAGCTAGAGTTATTGGACTTGAAGCTACAGAGTTTGATGTTTTCCCTGGTTGTTTTAAATCTTGTCTTAGTTGAATATTTATTTGCTATGCCCCATGGCACCTTTTGCAGTGTGAATGTTTATTCTGTGCCATTATGGGTGTTTTTAGGGGGGGATTTTTTGGTATTATGGGTCAGTTAAAAGACCTTGGGTTATGGGGATATATGAACATCATTGGAATTGATAAAAACTATGGGGAATTTTAAAGTTGAATGAATGCATTGCATTTTACATCATGCACGATTATCCATTTATGGAGGCCAGGGTTGGAATGTGGTGGTTTGATTCAGGTGTCCCACATAAACTTAGATGTTCTGAATGATAGGTTCCCAGCTTATGAAGATTTGGGAATTAATGCCTCCTGGAGGCAGAGTATTGTTGGGGGTGGGCTTATGGGTGTTACAGCCAGCTCCTCCCCATTGCCAGTGTTTGGCACATTCTCCTGTTGCTATGGTTTACCTTATGTTGGCCAGGAGGTGATGTCCACCCTCTGCTCATGTCATCATTTTCCCTTCCATTATGGAGCTTCCCCCTCAAGCCTGTAAGCCAAAATTAACCTCTTTTTCCTCATAAGATGCTCTTGGTTGGATGATTTCTACCAGCAATACGAACCTGACTGCAACACTTACGACCTACCAACCAGTCATTCTTATTGGGTAGCTAATGTCCTACAGCCCAATTTTTCTTTTACTTTCTTTTAGGTGACATTCTTCTGGTGCCTAGAATAGTGTTTGGTACATAGTAGGCACTCAGTTAACATCTGTTGAAATAAAGAACTGAATTTCCTGGGCTGGAGATATATAGCATAGTGGTATGGCACCTGTATAGAATATGAAAGGTCCTGGATCCAATCTGTAGTAGAAAGAAGGAAAGAAAGAAAGAAAGAATGAATGAATGAATGAAAGAAGAAAGAAAGAAAAGAAAGAGTGCTGGAGAGATGGCTTAGTGGTTAAGGCAATTGCTTGTAAAGTGTAAGGACCCAGGTTCAGTTCACCAGTACCCATATCAATCAGATGCCCAAGGTGGCCATGTGTCTGGAGTTTGTTTGCAGTGGCTAGAGGACCTGGTGTGCCCATTCTCTTTCTCTCTATCTGCTTCTTTTTCTCTTAAATAAATAAATAGAATATTTAAAAGAAAGAAAGGAAAGGATGGGAAAGAAGGAAGGAAAGAAAATAGAAAAGAAAAAGCCTTATAATCATTTCCCCCAGAACACAACAGTAGATTATTGTGCTTGCTTTAAATGTCCAGACAGCAATGAGACAACCCATTTTTCACGGACGTTATGGGGCAAGAGCAGGCCTGTGATTTCAAGTGCGGGGTGGCCTTAGGCCTAAGGTGCTGGCTACAGGTCCAGTCACAGACATTCTGACTGGAGCTGTTTGCACCCCAATCATGAAATCTGCTCTGCTTTGTCATAGCTCACATTTTTCCTGAATATGTGGAGGGACAAGAGGCAAGACCAGGATATGGTCTGGGGACAGAAGTAGAAGAAGCAGCCTTCATTCATAGCCCCACTGCACGTGTGCATCTGCTAATATTTGTGTGGACTTTGCCTATGCAGAAGGGCATGTAGGAAGTGAGGTGTGTCTGTGCCAAATGCTGGTGTTCCTGGGCCCGCCTAGAAACTTCCATAGAGTTCAGGGGTAACATGCATAATAAAGACACCCCCAAGTCCACAGAAGCATGGAACCTCAGTTAGTGCCACATACATCCCAGAGAGGGTAAAAGTGGTAACTGACGGCCTTCAGCGCCCTTTCTACCCCTCATGCTAATGCTTCCTTTGAGTTTCCTGAGCTAGAAAGGTGCCAAGCTGTGGAGGAGTGGGAGGGATGGCTGTGGTATAGTAGGTGGCTTAGGGTGTGGACTTTGCAGGGGTTTGAGAGAGAACTTCCTATGACTGTGTCACTGGCTGGGTCCTCTAGCTCCAATGCCTCCTGACATACTACGTCTGTGACATTCTCAGCCTTAGTTTATTCTTTTGCCAATAATTTCTTCCTCAGTGAGTTATCTGAGGGCCAAAATTAGTGAATGCATAGAATGCTTCAAGAATAGTGCCTGGCACAGTATCAGCACTATAGATGAACTTGTTAAAAAGAAGCACAAAGGAAACCAGCACCTACAGCAGCAATGTCTTCTGTCTTGTATTCACCCTTTACCTCCAGGCTCAGCTACTTGGGGAGGAGGGCCTGGCTGTTCGTGGTTGGCAGTGTGATTCATATTCTATACTTCCTCCTGTGTTTTCACCGAGGGGTGACCAGGCTTTAGTTCTCTTGTCATAGACCAACATGGCTGATTTTTCTAGAGTTGAACTTGTCTGTGTTGGAAGGCAGTGTGGTTCATGTTCCTTGTCAATGAGTGGATTTGGAATCAGTGCACAAACACTTGTTTGGGCATATCTGCTGGGGTGCTTCCAGAGAGGTCTGGCTGTGGGGGGGGGAGACTCACCTTGAATGTGGGGGGCACTATCTCATGGGCTGAGGCCCTGGATGAATCAAAAAGAGGAAGCCAGCTGGTCATCAGCATTCTTCTCTCTCTACTTCCTGATTGCACATGCAATATGACCAGCTACCTTCTGCTCTTGCCACCATGCCTTCCCCGCCACGATGGACTGTACTCTCAAAGTGCGAGCCAAAACAAACCCTTCCTTCCTTAGGCTGTTCTTGTCAGGTATATACAGGAGAACACTGTGTCCTGGGAAGAAGTTACTTTGGATCTTGGAGTTGCCCTCTCCTCCTGGGAGACCACTCAGCAGGAAGCTGCTAGACTCCTGTGCTTACAGTCTGTGTAGCCTCATGGATAGTCTGTCCAAGCAGGGAGCTGATGGCTTGGCACTGACTTTCCAGGAACAACACGAGATCTAATTCCTACATGACAGGAATGCTTATCCCCAGCTACCAAGAGAGTCCAGCTTCCTTTGTCACATTTCTGCAATGATGAATCTTAGATCTCAGTTATTGCTATATTCGGGGGTTTACTGGGCACAAGGGCAGTGACCCCTTCATTTTCTCTGCACAATTGAAGAGTGTGGTTTCTGAGTACCTCCCCTGCAAGCTCAAATGAGTGCAGCACACTAACAAAACATTGCAATGACCGCTCTAATTCATCTCTAATGGCCCTATTCTCTATTGATTTGGAAATTAAAGTAAATTGGACAGAAGGACTCAGAGGAGTGGTTGAGTGCAATGATTTAGAGACTGCTTGGACAAGAGAGTAAGAAGAGGACAAAGCCCCTAATTAACACAGGCACAAAAGTTTGAACAGACTTTTCAGGAAAGAAGATGACATATAGGCTTGTGAAAAGATGACCTGTGTCACGACATGTCGAGAAAATGCAAACGGAGAGGCACTGTTTGTACTCACCAGAATGCCTGGAATTTTAAAATGTAGCAAAACCAAGTAAAATGGACAACACTGAGTGCTGGTGATGATGAGAAGCTTCTAGAATCTCATATAGTATCGATGAGAATAACATGGTTCACCCACTTTGACAAGCAGTTTGGTAATTTTTAAAAAAAAAATAAACATCATTATGGTTTGACTATGAAATGCTCATGTTTTGACTGCTTGGTCCCCAGCGGGTTGTGCTCTTTCGGAAGTTTCTAGAAACATTAGGAGATGAGCCCTAGCTAGAGGATATAGGACCCTGGATAGGTCACTATGCATTATCACTGGTCCATTGATTTCTCATTCTCTTGCTTCTTGTCTGCTGAAAAGTGAGGGCCGGCCAGCTTCCACTACGTGCTTTTACCACCATGATGCTCTGTCCAAGTGCTTGGGGCCAACAGGCCATGGACTTTGAAACCCTGAGCCCAAAATAAATCTTTTCTCCATTTAAATTTTTCTGCCAGATATTTAGTCATAAAGGAACAAAAGTAACGAATATCCCTCCTTTTTCCAACATAGTAAGCTGACTAGGTTATTTGCTCAGAAATAATAGCACATGCCCTAGGGTAGACCTGTGTGAGACCAGCCTGGGAATAAAGCCATCAAGACAGCACATGACACCTCACAGGATTGGCCCTTTCGTCACTTACCTCTGCACAGCATGATCACAGGGACCACAGCTAAGAGTCTTAGGTGGAACTGATCAGATTCTTATCTCTGAGAGAAGAAAGACATCGATGGGAGGTTCTTGATAACCTAAACCAATTGGGTCACTGTAGTCAGAATAGTTGGCCAGATTGGAGTTGGCCCAACTACAGATTTTTTTATTTATTTATTTATTTTATTTATTTATTTATTTTATTTGAGAGTGACAGAGAGAGAGAGAGAGCGAGAGAGCGAGAGAGAGAGAATGGGTGCATCAGGGTCTCCAGCCAGAAATGAAGAGAGATGGGTGCATCAGGGTCTCCAGCCCTGGGAATCAACTCCAGATGGGGTCCTTAGGCCATTCACAGGCAAGTGCTTAACCACTAAGCCATCTCTCCAGTCTCCAGCCCTCAACCACAGATTTTTGTTTTTGCTGATGATGTTGAGGATGGTATGGGCAAGATAAGGACATGTTCTCTTTCTTGGCCAATGAGGTATGCGTATATGAGGTCTGAAACTGCTATAGTCATTTCTGTTGTTATCATGGGGGAAATCTAGTCTCAGGAAGGGGACGGAGAGGATTAGAGATAAGAGAATCACAACAATGGAACTAGAGCCCTGAACAAACCACTCCTGATATTCACTTTCATATATATATGTGTTGAGGTAGGGTCTCACTCTAGCCCAGGCTGACCTGGCACTCATTCTATAGTCCCAGGCTGGCCTTGAACTCACAGTGATCCTCCCACCTAGGCCACCTGAGTGCTGGGATTAAAGGCATATGCCACCACGCCTGGCCTCCAGTATATTTTTTAGAGGCACCAATATTTCAGATGCAGTTAGGCTTGGGGTTTTAGTTAGCTGAAACGGAAAACCTTAGATTCTTCTAGCTGTGAATAGGAAGCTGGGATCTGATTTCAGGAGACTGTGCAGAGGCAGGACAAGCCAGAAGGAAGTTCTGTGGGCCAAAGTCAAAGCTCACCCAGCAATCTGGGGAGAGGATGCAGAGGCAGTCCAAACGGAGCAGGAAGAAGTAGGAGGGAAGTGCAGTGGAACTCTGGGCCCAGGAAACACAGCATTGGATGTGGGTCCCTCCCAGTACTTGGTCTTGAGGGAGGGTGGTGGGAGTACTCTGAGAAAAGAAACTACCCCAGAGAGAATGCTTCAAGGACACAGCTGGTTGTAGGATTAGGGAACCACAGGGTTATGTTCATGTGAAGGGCTGCCTGTCACTCAGAGCCATTCCTAGGCTAAGGACCTGAGTGGAACTGAGCCAACAGATGGGACTTCAGCAGGGCCAGCCTCTCTTCTGATCCAGCTGGTCTGGTGGCTTAGGGCTACGATCTGTGTTCTGACTGGGACAGCCTGTGTTTCACTGGGTGACAGAATCCAGTGACTGCTTCATGACCCTGAGCTGGGTTCAAGCCTGCACCAAGCATGCTGCTTTCTTGCCTTTCACAGAACCAAACATCAGAGCACCATGTTCCTGCAGAGGGCTTCTCCTGGCCGGTCCTTTAGACTCTCCATCAACCACTGCAGCTCCCCTCTGCCTTTTCATCCCCCCGCCTGTCTCATAACTAGCAGGATTTCAATCCCTACTTTAAGGCTTCGGATTGGTGGTATGTGGTCTCCAGCCTCACCTTCCTCAGCCCCTAGCCTCTTGTGGACTTTGAGTTGCCTCTCAGAATTGGAACATGATAGGTGATGTGTTGTCTCGGTTATGATAAGCTAGAATTAATGTGTATAGGGTAGTCTGGGGTGGTTTGTGGGTCACTCACATGTTCATCAGCCCAAATCATCTACCTCATTGGGAAAAGTAAATGCCTCACATGTGGAGAATGCTGCCTGATTAGGACCGAAGCTTCTAGAGTGCCTTTGTTGGGCTGAGTGCTTCTACCATCTCTTTTGGGCCACTGCTACCTTGCTGGAATGCTCATGTTTTGCATTGCTGCAGGTCCCATGCCTCAAACTGCGAATGAACACACACAATCTCAGGCCCATCATGAGAATGCAATAATTACATCCGGAGATGTTTAAATCATAGGTTCCCCATATGGAAAAACTGAATCGTGCAGCCAAGCAGATGTATCGATTTTAGTCTTATGCACTCGGTAGACTCCTAGCCCTACATTTCCAGTGTCCTGTGCTTTGCCTCTCACAAAGGATAATAGTATCTTACAACTCAGCGGGCACATTTCTGCACATATTCATAAGCATCACTGAGTGTGGTGTCTGCACATGGATAAGCTTAGTAAATTATAGCTATTATTTTTCCCATTCTATGATGGTTTTCAATGTGAATTTTGAAGTCTGGAGTTTTAACTTGAAGTTTTACTATTTAACAACTTTGTCCCCTCAGGCAGAATTAATTATGTGAGTCACTGTTTATTCATTTGTGATTTTTCTCCCAGTGATTATAATTTGGGTTGTATATCTCTTTTTTTCTTTAAAATGTTATTTGTAGAGCATAGTCTAGGTAATAAAGACACATGGGAAAAGGCATTCAGTTATACATTACAAAGGATCTTTTTGTTTTTTTTTAACTTATTTATTTATTTATTATTTATTTGAGATAGCAAGAGATGGAAAGGGGCAGACACAGAGAGAAAGAGAATGGGCATGCCAGGGCCTCCAGCCACTGCAAATGAATTCCAGATGCATGCACCACCTTGTGCATCTAGCTAACATGGGTCCTGAGGAATCAAACCTGGGTCCTTTGGCTTTGCAGGCAAATGCCTTAACCGCTAAGCCATCTCTCCAGTCCACAATCTTTTTTTAATTATTAACAACATATTTCATATGGATACATCATATGTTGGTACTCTCTTTTCCCTTGTCCCTGCCCCTATTCCACTAGGGATGCTTCTCAGTGGGGTTGAAAGTATTCCCTATGGGGTTGTGATTTATGCCTTATGGGAGCAGCAGTCAGTTATTTTTTTGTGGGGAGGGAATGCCTCTGGGCATGATGTCTCAACTTGTGGCTCTTACAATCTTTCTACCCCCTCTTCTGCAAACTTCCCTGAGCTATGTTGGGTGAGTTTTAAACCTACTTCAGTGATGAGCTCTTAGCAGCCTCTGGATCTTGGTTTTGGTAGGTGTTGAGTATCCTTAGGGTCTGTCTCATTTACCCTGGCTCTGATTATCAGGGCAAAAATATCTTTTTGAATCATTGTTTTTATAATGCACAAGTAAAAGTGACACTTCACAAACATTATACCGTGGTCAAACCTAATTCTAAAAGTTTTCTTGCTTACTTTTTATTTTGTGATGCACAATCACATGCATGCATTCGTGTGTGTGCACATGTGAGTGTGTGTGAAGTATACGTGATGTGGTATGTATGTGTGCTGTGTAATGCACTTGGGTGTGAGATGTGTATGTCCCGTGTGCATGTGTGGGGAGGCTAGAGGGGAGTGTTGAGTGTCTTCCTGTATCGCTCTTCTACTTCATTTCCTTGAGAAGGAGTCTCGCACTGAACCAGCCACTTCCACTCTTTGGGTCAGCCTCAGTGATTCTCACAGGATTGGGGTTCCAGGTATGTGTGGCCACACCCAGCTGCTTATGTGAACACTGGAGATTGGACTCAGGGAGAATCAGACCCTCATGCTTGCATGGCCAATGCTCTGACCCCATAAACCATTTCCTCAGCCCCTTTCATTTACTTTTCATGTAAAATTTTGAATTATCTTTCAAGAATCCATAATCTTAGCACCTTCATACTAAATTAATCTACTTGAAAGTTGCACCAGCCACTTTTGGCAAATGGAAGATGATCTACAAATAATCTTTTACGGAAGCTTTTTAACACAACTAGATGCTTTTGATTTATTTATTTAGTTTTAGTTTTGGGTACTGGGATCAAAGCCAGGGCCTCATGCATGCTAAGCCAGCACTGTACCACTGCTGATCCCTGTGTGTACCTTCCTAAGGCTTTACCTGGTACTGATAATTGGGTTTCCTGCAGTGAACTAATAAGTAATTTATGTTGCAGTCCCGTGTTGGTAGCACATGCTTGAGAAGGAGTCTCGCACTGAACCAGCCACTTCCACTGACTCTGCCCGTCCAACAAGCTGGAATTCCACACTTCAGGTCCCTTACTAAGAGTCCTTCTGTAACGGAAGTGAAAAGCTGGTGGGTACATACCCGGCTCTGTTTCCCCTAGGTACCCACATGCCACACTGTTTCCCAGTTTCCAGCCCAGGTGCCCACAGTGATCACTTGCTTGCTAACATTCCACCTGGCAACGTTTTCTTCCCTGTCTTGCTTCCTCAATGTCTTGCTGGCATCCCCTAGGGTTCAAATAACTACTTGCACTTGACTCCTAGCCTAGAGTCTCCCCTGGGATATCCAAAAGATAGCGAGTTTCAACTTGTATATGCAACCTCTCTGGGTGCTGCTCTGTTTTATGTAAACAAGCCAGCTCAGACAGGGTGCTATTTGAAGAAAGGCAAACCCTGCCAAGATTCGATGGACCTTGCCAAAGAGCATCAGGGACACAACGAGGATGCCAGGAGCCGAAGTGGGAGCTCTTTATAATAAACCGGAGCCATCTGCTGGCCCATAATAACCAGAAGACGAAAGTCCTAATCTGGGATGCAGTTAAACTGTTTACTCTCTGTTTGTGGTTATGTATTTAAGCTTAACATGCTCTGAATGGCAGATTTAAATCCATAAGCACATTGTTTTACAAAATTGGCATGAAGGCCTTTCAATGTGATATGCAAAAATACATTAGTAGGTTTCATCAAGAACTGGCTATTTTCTCTATGTGGTTACCCCTCTTTGTTCTTAAAGAAAACCTGGTAGGACCACAGCCTGGTAAATGTCTTGTGGGGATGCCAAGAACCACTCTCCAAGCCACTTTCTAAGAAGCAATTTCCTTCCTGCCCCATAAAACTCCCCAAAGCACCTCAGGCGAACACCAAAGCATTGGCTATGTTTGCAAACTGCAAATACAGCAGGCATTTAATTACACTGAGTTCATCAAAAACTCTAATTGAGACAGGAGCTCAAATCTTACAGCTTAATTACTTTAATTTCAGATGGGTGACAGACTTCCTCATGGACTGCCCTTTATGCTGAAATGCCTTAGAGAGAAGCCCAGGGCAATGCTCCCAGCCAACAGAAGTGCAGAGCAACATAAACAGTCATGGCAAGTGAGACCCATGGCTGCACTGATTAGTCACTCACTTCCCAGTCCCCATCCTTTGCTGTAACGTTCCATTGTACCAGTTCTGCCGCCCAGGATGGCTTCCCCATGGGAGAGGCTGGGTGGCTTTCATTTCTTGCTGATTGTTCTTTTCCACTCACTGATCAGACAACCCAGAACCAAGCACTAACTCTCTGAGATATCCTTCTATCAACATCTCATTTTGATTCTCATCTACAAAACCTTCTGTCTGACCCTCTCTATGCTCCCCACGTGTCCCCAAGGGGAGCCTCAAACACCTCTGTTCATCTTCTCATCATTGAAAGGTCAAAATTTCCCAGTGATTTAGGGTGGAATTGAGTGACAAGAACCCCAGGTATGGGTAGCCTGAGAGTTGATAATGTTTTCTGACTTGTTTTGACTTTCCTTGCAGACCTGGGACTGTTATTAACATCGAGCACACTGGGTCTCATTGCCATGGCAACAGTAGGAACTAGATATGCTTACACCCACTCTAGAGATGGGAAGCATCAGGCCTAAAGAGTTCTCCAAAGTCCCTCAGAAAATGGTAAAATCATGTTTCAATCCCAGGCCAGTCTGATTCCCCAGGCCATACCCCTTCCAAAATACCATTTTGTGTCTTCTGCAAAGACTTGGAGGAGTCTACAAAACTCTGACAAAGAAAAGTGGATGGCTTTGGACATCTCCACGTGGGCACAGGACAGCGGATATTAGAAGGGAGGGCTGTGCTCAGGATCACCCTGAGCGGTTGCTCTCAATAGCAGTCCTGGTTTTTCCTTCTTTCCAGTCATACAGGGCTGTGAGACAGCCAGTGAAGACCTTGTGGATGGGACAGACAGCAGCCTGTGCTGAAGTTCAGCAGTCATATGGCTTTGGTGCAAGTGCTCAAGGCCAAGCTGGTGATGAAGGGTACTACTTGTGGGCTGTGTACCACACCGGCATCCCAGCCATTCTACCAGCAATTAGCTGTGTGACACTCTGAGCAGACACCATCCGGTTATTTGTTTCATTTCTTTACATTATCTCTCCCCCTCTGGGCTTGCTTCTGAATCAAACTTCAGGTACCAATGACTAATGAACTAATGACAGCACTAATAACGGCCAGGCTAATAATCATCCACCTAATAGCGACAGTGCTAATTAAGAAAGTGTTAACAGCAACAGCCTCCGCTGGTGTGACTATTCATCTCTGGAAGGCAACGAGGAGGTGGTCAGGCAGAACAGAGTCAGGGGAAAGCAAATGGCACCGGAGGCAGGCACAGGGCCCATTCTTTTGTCACTAACTGCCTATGTAGGGGAATTCGAGAGTTCCAAAGTGTGGGTTTATTGCATTGAACACAACTGATCAGCGAGAGAACAGAGGATGCTCAGGATAGCCAGCAGGGCTGACTTCAAGCATCATGAACCTGTCCTAGAGCAGTAGGACCACCTCGGAGGTCTGAAGTTAATTTCTGTTTGGATCAGGGTGCCCACCTACCTGCCATTTGGAAGGAACAAACATACCAGATAGTCCAGATATATCGAACACCACGGAGATAGCAGTAAAAAATTAGGCTGAGGAGTACAGTATTCATGTGGCTGCCTGAGTACTCCCGAGACTATTGAAGAGACTGGTAGCATGCTGTGAGATACACAGGCCTGGTGAAGGGTTAGGGCGAAAGTCCCCAGGAGATGACTTTGCCCTTCTTACCAATCAGCCACAACAGCACTGACCACATCAAGGCTGCTTATCAGGTGACCAGGGGCAACAAGCCCCTCACTATTACAAGCGAAGTCACCTCTGGATTATTGAAGTTGGTTTTTTTTTTTCTAGAAGACACCAAGTGTTGGGTGTTTGGGAAGAGAGCTCAGGGTCTCATTGTTTCTGCTGAAAATTTTGAGGAAAATAGAACATCAGAGCT
The DNA here is from genome assembly GCA_036365145.1 of Orientallactaga sibirica. Taxonomy (NCBI): domain Eukaryota; kingdom Metazoa; phylum Chordata; class Mammalia; order Rodentia; family Dipodidae; genus Orientallactaga; species Orientallactaga sibirica. Next base: position 22,050,414 of record JAEOAD010000011.1, read on the forward strand.
GGCAGGAAAGCTGCATGCCCCACAAGCGTTCAGGCTTGCTGTGACATATCGTGATCTTGGTTGCCTGGCAGTCTCACACTGGTGACTTCTGAACCGGTTTCCCCAGACTTTCCATGAGATGTCAGCATTCATAAAGGAAACCAGACCCCAGGACATCTCCTGGCAGTAACATAGTCTCCTTAGGTTAGCTACAGTCCTGCAAGGCTTCTCTGGAGCCCCCCTCCCCCAAACAGTTAAAACAAACATGGAAACCCGACATCCCATCCCTGCAGGAAGAAAAGCCTACATCCTTGAAGCGTGACCACTGTAATTTGTTTTTAGCAGAAAATCTCTCTCTCTCTTCCAGTCTCTCTTTCTTTTACTTATTTCATTTCCTCTGAAGTAAAAAAATCACACCTCAACTTGTTTTAGGTCATTCTGGTTCACATCCGGAACTATCAGAGGATGTCACTTTCAAGTTTGTAACTTGCATCTTTTCAGGTGGGTTCATTCCTTCTGTGGATGTGGGTTTGCTACATCCCTATCAACCTGTACACAACATAATGGTGGCTGCAGAGTTTTAAATTCTAGCTGGCCTTGACTCTTGGGGTATGAGAATCCCCCCCCCCCCGTCATCATCACTTTCCAAGGTCACTGGGCCCCAGTGTGGGTGTGTCCCAGCATGACAATTCCCTGCTTCAACTCTATGCCAACACCTTCCCCACAGGTCATGGCCACCGTCACAAAGGAGTCACCAGCCTTACCTGGCCTGCAAAGAGCCCACAGACACCAATGATGCACAGAATGTTGAACACTGCAGAGCCCACGATGGTGCCGACTCCAACGTCACCCTTGGTGATGAAGACCCCTGAAACACAGACCCAAACCCGCCTGATTGTTAATGGCCCAGGTTTCTTCCAAGGTGGACCTGACAACATTTCTTAAATGTTACACTGTGCTTGGGAGCCACGGGGTTGGAAGGAGTTTTGTGACCCAGAGGGGAGACTATTCCTGTATATCACTGGCTCGCTCTGGGACAAATTCACGCAAAGTCAAAGGATCATGTGAATGGAACCACAGCAGAGCGGAAGGCTAACACTCTGCTTGGAGTCCCTGGACTTCATTGCCTATCAATGGCAGACAACCCAAATGTGAGAGCCTACTTGTCCCCCTTTTCTCTCAGACAGGGAAGGGCTGGGACATCTCCCACCCCGTGTCACCTACCTATGACTGATGTGAACAGCTCTGGGGCTGAACTGCCCGCTGCCATAAATGTGGCTCCTGCCACATCTTCGCTGAGGTGGAGGCGCTGTAGGGGAGCAAAAACAAGGCGCAGGTGAGTTGGGATTCTATCTGGAAACACAGATGACCATGACTCCCGAGGTCCTGAGCCCACAGGAAGAAGGAAGGGCCAGGGCTTTGATGAGACCCAGGGGCTGGGTTCGGTCCTTAGTGTCCTTCTTATAGGGTTTGGACCCTACCGAAGGTCCCCTGCAGGGTCACAGAGTCTCCCACCAGCCTCCTGGCCAATGGATCTGCACGTGTTTGTGAGCGAGAGGCTCTGAAGAAGATTTAGGGGTCCCCAGCTCGGATGTCTACGGGAGTTGTGGGGAAGAGAGGGAGAGGGGAGTGGCGGGGGGAGGGCACTGTGGACAGTGGGCACAAGGCAGCCATGGTTTTAATTTTCCTCTCCTTTCTAACAGCAGTACTGCTCAGTTTCCCAGGTGTCACCAGATATTCTGATTTTAAAAGCAATGACAAAGCCGGGCATGGTGGCGCCTTTAATCCCAGCCCTCAGGAGGGAGGCAGAGATAGGAGGATCACCATGAGTTCGAGACCACCCTGAGACTACATAGTGAATTCCAAGTCAGCCTGGGCTAGAGTGAAGACTCTACCTTGAAAAACAAAACAAAACAACAAAAAAGCAATGACAGTAATCTAGATGTGAGATGCAAACATCATGACTGTTGTAGAACTTTCGTGATCTCAAGCTCAATGAAGCCAGCCTAAAATGAGGCTTTTGGGAGCGTGCCTATGGATTCGGCCTCCTGAAATCCAGTCCTCACTTTTGGCCTTCACACCCTGCATAACAGAATAGGAGAGGGGAACTGAGACAGATTGGAAGGTGACACAGAAGCAGGACAGTCTTCACAGAGGTACTCTTTAAGTCACCCTGCTTGTTAAAGCAGAAGGTAGTTGGCAAAGAAGACAAGATGATCGCACCCTAGAGGGTGGTTAGCATGAGGAGCCTTTCAACATTCCATCATGGCTCAGAAAGTAAGCTGCTGGCTGTTGAGAAGCAGCCGACTGTACCAATATGCTCTCTGGCCTATGAGGCTATGGAGAGAGCGAGCAACAACCATTCTGTACTTTTTCTAGTTTCTACTCCAGCTTTAGGCACATAGCTGACTGGGGTAGAGCCCATCTTAGTGTTTACAGCATATGGCATGTGCCCTGCCTTCCTCATCCAATGCTCACGAGCGCCCCCTTCCTTCTGCCATCCTAGAAAAGTATGTCACCTGGCATACCAGCAGACACTTCATTTTGGAATGTCTTCTTCCCAGTGGCTGCAGTACCCTACTTGGCCATGGAGGGGCAGTATGGCCTTGGTGGAATCCTGACAATGGAATTTGGTCTGGGATCCTGGGTCCCTATACTCTCAACAGCTAAAGTTCCCATGGGGTGCTGAGGAGACCCTAAGATAATATCTCAACGGTGAACGCTGTAAGGTAAGGAAGTCTCTGGTACTCTGGTCCCGTGGGGTAGAAGACTGCCAGGAAGGCACAGTTCAGCTCTGTGTGGTTGGTCTTGTCATGACCCATGACCTGCCTTGCTGGACCATGGGATGGATGGGTACCAGTGCCCCTGAAGGTACAGCTTCTGTGCTGTTCCTGTCTTGCCTCCACATATCCTTCCCTTCCGCCCTCCCTCATCCTTAATTCACTCTCGTCCTAGCACTCACTATCCCATGTAGGATCACACCAGCCAGGGGACCCTCTTGGCTGTGCGCTGTTTACTGCTATTAAACAGGCATGGAAAGTCTTCCTTAGCTTTTGTCCCAGCAGATAATAATTCTTGTTGTCCCAGCGGGACACCCAGGGCTCCCTAGGAACTGATGATACAAGCTCTAATGTTCTATTTGGGTGCTGTGGTTTAGATTTTCTCTGAACAAATATCATTTCCAGAAATCTTTTCTTAAAAAGACCTTTCCTGGGCTGTTGAGATGGCTTGCCTATTAAGGTGCTTGCCAGCAAAACTAAAGGATCCAGGTTTGATTCCCCAGTACCCAGGTAAAGCTAGATGCACAAGGTGGCGCATGCATCTGGAGTTCGTTGAGAATGTCTACAGGGATTGGCATGCCCATTTTCCTCTCTCTTAAATGAATAAAATATTTTTTAAAAAATCTAAACAAACAAACAAACAAACAAACAAAAACACAGCAGACTTTTCCTTGCTGGGCATGATGGCTCATACCTTTAATCCCAGCATTCAGAAGGCAGAGGTAGGAGGATCACCAGCTACCCTGGCATGATCCATCTCTCCCTTCTCTCTGCTGCTTCCAAGTCCCCACTGATTCAATCAACCTTCTGTGAATATGGCCAGCCTTTGTGATCCATCAGGATTGGTTCCAGGAACCTCACAGGTAACAAAATCTGGGGATGTTTAAGTTCCATGTAACATGGTGTAGTTACTTCTCTATATTCTGCTGTGTCCTGTAGAACATCTCTGGACTACTCATATCCTGATACCATGTAAATGTTATATGAATAACTGCATTGTCCAGGGAGTTATAAAAAATGTCTATAATTGCTCAGTGCAGATGCAACACTTTTTAGAATGTGTTTGATCCAGTGTTTAATGTTTGGATGAGAAACCTGGATCTATAGAGTGCCAGTTTTACAATAGGCTCTCTGGCCTATGAGGCTGTGGATAGCAGCAAGCACTCTGCACTTTGTCTCCTTTCCACCCCAGCTTTAGGCACTTAGCTGGCTGGGGCACAGCCCAGCTCAGTGTTTACAGCATATGTACCCTGCCTTCCTCATCCACTGCTAAGGAATGCTTCCTTCTTTCTGCCACCCTGGAAAAGTGTGCATGGCTCTAGAGCCTTCCTACCCTTGCCATCTGACTTTTTCTTCTTTGCCTAAGTCTCTGTTCAATCCCAGGCTTCCACCTCAGGGCCCTCAGAAATGCTTTCTGAGAAATACTCTTTCCTTGCTGAGCTTTGGCTGTTGTGTGCCCTTGAAATGCTCCCCCCCGCCTCTCTCTCTTCTTGGCTTCAGCATAGCTGAGTCTGTCTGTCTGTCTGTGGACAAAGACCTTCTCCACACTACAGACACCTTTGCATGTCCCATGATAAAAACATCCTGGCTGTCCAAACCCTAGTGATTGGCATTTCACTCAAGTGGAAAGGGGAAACTGAGGCCAGTTAGGTGAAGTGGTTGAAATGGAATAGTCTGATCTGCTTGCATAAGTGGGTCTTTCTATTTGTCACCCTCACCCTTCCTTTTCTTTCTCTTCGCCCCTTCCACTTCTTTCCTGATTGAACTTTAAATCATGTGAGACTAAACGGGAATCCATCCCCCTAGCTATGATTTGTTGAGCAATATGGATTTTCCTCCAAGTCCTCTTTTACCAAAGCTGAAAACATCCTTTTGAGCATCTCTGCCTGGCCCCAGCTTTGGTCTGGGAGCAAGTGGTGAATACACAGCATCACATCAGTACAAGGAGATTGGGGAGAGCAAAGGCAGCAGAGCACGTCCTGGCCAGGAAGCCCCCTAGACCACCGTGGCTGGACCTACATCATGTCCCTGATCCTGCGAGAGAACAGAACTCCCGTGAGTGCTGACCACAGGTCTCTTAGAAGACATAAACATATGGGATTTCTGAGTAAATGCAAACTCTGTCCTTATCCCACCCACAACCATAGACATGCCACTCGCTCAGCAGTCAGGATTGCTTAACATCCATGGAGCTGCACTTCAAGAGACAGGCATGTGGTGTGTACTGTCTCCTGTCGTATTAATCTTGTGCCTAAGACCAGACTAGGGTGGGACTAGGGAGAGCTCAAGGGACAGAGGTTCTTCTTCTACATTCACCCCCTCCCCGATGACCGTGAACCCTAGAAATAGAGCCAAATCTGACACAGTATGACACAAACTGGTGCCTGCAGAGTAAGGATAAATAGGTATGAGGATAGCTTAGGGGGGTGTGACCTGGAGGAGGAGCTATGTTTATGTCTCTGAGTCCCTGGTTTCTTGATTCCTGAAGAGACGATAATTGCATCACCTGGCAGAGTTTCAAGGGTTACTAACGAGAGGGATGAACACTCTCACACTATTCTGATTTAGCCAGACAGCCAGTTTCTTACACCTCAGACCTCCCCATAACATCTTTATCCCATTAATTATTTTCCTTCTTCTCTTTTCTTAACACTTTTTTTGTGAAAAGCTCACCCCACACTCCTTTTCTTCTGCAATTTCTTTTATTTATTTTTATTTATTTATTTACTTATTTATTTGACAGAGAAAGGAGAGAGAATGGGTGTGCCAGGGCCTCCAGCCACTGCAAACGTACTCCAGACATGTGAGCCCCATTATACATCTGGCTAACATGGATCCTGGGGAATTGAACCTGGGTCTTTTGGCTTTGTAGGCAAATGCCTTAACCACTAAGTGATCCCTCCAGCCCCAATTTTTTTAACATTATTTTTATTTTTATTTTTTTAGAGAGAGAGAGAGAATTGATGTACCAGGGCCTCAGCTACTGGAATTGAACTCCAGACACTTGCACCACCTAGTGGGCATGTGTGACCTTGCACTTGCCTCACCTTTGTGTGTTTGACCTATGTGGGACCTGGAGAGTCGAACACAAGTCCTTAGGCTTTGCAGGCAAGTGCCTTAACCGTTATGCTATCTCTGTAGCCCTTTCGGCAATCTCTTTGATTGCTTCTTCCTAGGAGGACGTTTGTGCTCTCAAAGGTTCTACAGGCTTCCTTAATGTAGTACACATAATGACAACTATATTTATGTTTCTAGGACATAATACCTTTGTTAATGATTAAAAGTTGTGTAGGAAGATGCAACATCATTCTGTTCTGCATAATGAACAAATGACTAAATGATGGTAAGGTGGACCTCTGTATCATGGGTTCTGCACCTGTGGCTTCAACCAATGTCAGATGGAAAGTACCCAAATGGAAAGTGCTAGTATTGAACCTGACCGGGCCTTTTCCTTTCCTTGTCATTTCTTTCTGAAAAGTAAGACTAATAACTATTCATATAACATTTAATTACATCAGGTATTACAAATCACCTAAAAATGGTCGAAGCTATCCAGAAGGACTTTTCATAGGTCATATGCAAAACCTACACCACATTGTAGAATGGATTAGGTCCCCAGAGGATTTTGGCATCTATGAGGGTTCTTGAACCAATCCCCCATTGACCCTGAGGGATCACAAAGGACTCCAGTTAGGGTGTCCAACACTTCCTTAATTTCAGCATAAGGTGAAGCAGCTATTGGGCAGAATCACTGTGACAATGGGTGTCCACACAAGTGCACTGCACATCTCAGACACCACTTCCTTTTCCTTGTCCTATTGTTACCACACAGAGGAACCCACCTCTGTGACCGCTCAGGTTATTGTGGAACTGTTATTGACTTGTACACATCAAAATAAGCAAATTTCTAGGGTCGAGAAGAAACTGTTCAGGTCTGTGGTCCTCCAAGTATGGTTCCTAGACCTGTATCCTTGGCATCACCAGGAAACTTACTAGAAACACAAATCCTAGTTGCCTTCCCTCATGTTTTTCAGGACTGAAACATTCACATGCTGTGGGTGGAGGAAAAGGACCTCAAGGTTTGAGGGCCCCTGGAACAAAGAAACTTGAGTTCCAGATGGGATGTGTGTCTGAGAAAGTTGCTTTCAGAGAATAGGGATTATGAATTGAAAATAGTAAATAAATAAATAAATAAAGCACAAAGTGTTCAGGTAATGAACTTTATATTTCAAATTAGACAGAGATGAAAGAGAGAGAATGAGAGAGTTCCAGAGAAGCTGAATAGGTTTTTGATGAGCAAGATCTAACTTGCTGTTCAGCTGGGTGTTCTCTATGATGACCTGTCATACTCTGTCCTGATCTTTGTGCTCAGAGATCTCTTTCATCTCAGGACCTCCTGGATGTCTATCATGAGCACTTCTGTCATTGGTAGAGAGGATTTTGAGGATGGTTTGTGGCAGTAGGTGGTTCTTAACCTGAGAGGATCCCACAGATCACCAAAGAAAAGACGAAATGGGAGGAAAGCAATGTGGATGACAGAGAGAAAGAAGAGGATTTAAAAGACAAAGAAAATGGGGACTCAGAACACCAGTATAGATGGACTTCCAATCTGAGGGTTCTGACAGGATCCAGCTGACAGTAGAACAAAAACATTTGAAAAAAATACTATCTCTTTCCCAAACATGTGGGCTTTTTGACATATCATTATTCTCTAAACAGTATAACGTAACCACTATCTGCACAGGGTATACACCATGTTGGTTATTTACATCATCTCGGTATGTTTTAATGTATACAGCAAGATATGTGTAGATTGTTTGCAAGCACTCCACCATTTTGCACACATTTTACAGACTTGAGCATCCATGGGTTACAGTACCCAGGGCATCCTACAAGCAATCCCCTGACATTGCACCAGCAGTTATGACCGCAGGCAGTGTGAGAAAAGTTGGCTGTGTGTGTTTTGTTAAGGTCTAACCATCAACTGGCAGCAGGGAATGTTGTGCAGATTGGTTGACACATTGTACTAATATCATCCTTCCCTTTCAAACATTCAGGTGCCTGGCATCTAAGACTCCCCAGGATCTTTGCAAAGAGACTGGAACACGACAGCATAGCCCTGTCCGGGGCTCACTCAGGAACACTGAGCATGCACTCCACATACCTCACAGATCTTTTCCAAGGAGGGGACGAAGAAGTCATCACACACAATGGCCAGTGCATAGAACATGTACATTGCCTGAAAGAAGGGAGAAGTCAAAAAGTTAGAATCAGGCAGAGCCCAGGGGACAGGGCTAGGTCACCTGTTATCAGGAAATTAACTTCTCCCTCAGAGTAAGTACCAGTCTCTGTGACCTGTCTCTTATCACTTACCACTTGTTCCTTGACCACTTCCATTTCCCAAGAACACTGGATGGTTTCTTCAAGGCCCTTGTGTTTGCTGTTCCCTCTGCCCAGACATCCCATTGGCCCTCTCTTCACACATCATTCTCTCCAAATAGTAACCTTACTCCAAGCTTACACTTTGCTCTCTATCCCACGTCCCTTGACTTTTTTTTTTTTTTTTTTGGTAAATTATAGGTTAAATTTATTTGTCTGTTGCCAGTCTGTACCACCAGAAGTCCATGATAACATAAACTTTATCTTGTAATTATTGTTGCATTTACAGAAGTTAGCTCAAGGCTGGTGCACTGTAGGGGCTTTGGAATGAAGGACTAAATAGAAGACCACACCCAATTGAATTGGTTTCTGCAGGACAGATTTTGCAACCTTACTATCATATCTTGGTAAGATACTGCCAGGGCATTCCGCAGAATTCTACATTCTAATCAGACACTCCTCTTTCATCTTATTCAACACTATCTATTGTCTATAAGGAACGTAACCTTATTTGGATTCCAGTGTTGGTTGACTACTTAATCAATATACATCTCTCATTTCCTTCAAATATTCACAATGCCTATGGCGAAGCTGACCCTACTCTGTTCTCCAGGAATAGACACTGGCTGGTCAGTCCACATATGTAGTATTCTTAGTGGTTACAGTTATTGATCCAGAGGTGGGCACATGATGGACACTTGCCCAATCAGACAGCAGGAAAAGTTTGTCAACCTTGCTAAAGGGACCTGTTCTCACTCTCTGATGCCACCTGTGGAAGCTGGGGAATGTCTAATTGGCATTGGCAGCCATATTAATGAAAACTGGACTTGAAGTAAAAACTGACCCTGAGTTAGTTGCAGAGTCCTTAACAGCACCAAGTCACTGTTCCTATCCTTAGAGCCCGCTGTGTCTCCCGCACCTCCTCACTATCACAGGCACTACTGGGGAGAGTTGGAGCTGGAGTGTCCCTATTATTTATAGTCCAAGGCACCCACCAGGGCTGGTTCATTTTCCAGCGGCCTCCTCACTAGTGGATCTATTGCTGGTCTTCCAGTAGGTTTTCTGCTGATGACTCCTCCACAGCATGGCTTCCCAAGCATACACTCTTTTGTCTTAACCATAGAGCACAGGCACATAACTTAGGCCAGCCACCAGAACACTTCCTTCCTTGTCACACGGTGTTAGGCAGGCAGAAGGTCTGCTTAAGAGGCTAAACAGGGATTAGTAGAGACAGGTGAGAAGGTCTTTATCTTTAGGAGGCACAAACACCTCGAGCCTGCAGCTGCTAGAGACAGCTGTCATACTGAGACAGCTTGTCTGAGAATGATGCTTACACCACTAAGAAGTTGAACAGTTGAACAAAGAGATGCATCCAATGTGTATACACACACACACACACACACACACACACACACACACACACAATGTCCTGTGATATCACACAGACTGTGAAACCAAATGCATTTTTCAGTTTCCTGAGCCAACAGTATGCTGTTATGCTTACGTTGTGTGGTGGTTTGAATATCAAGTGTCCCCCCATAGCCTTGTGTGTTTGTGATTAAACCTCATACTTGACGGCTAGACAGTAGAGCCTTTGGGTAAAGCATTCCTGGAGGAGTTCTGTCACTGGGTGGGGGGTGGGGGGGCTCGTGATTTCATAATTCAGCCCCCTTTGCCAGTGCTAGCTAGCTGACTCTTGCGGCTTCCTCACTGCTGTTGATATAAGACGATGTGAGCCCGCTTCCCTTTCCTGCTCCACTTTCCCTGCCATGATAAAACTTCCCCTCAAAACTGCAAACCTTCCCTTCCATAAGCTACTTCAGGTTGAGTGTTTTGTCCCAGCAACAATGGTAACTGTTACAGGCTGCTGGTTCAGTGAGCTTCTGTTACTTGTAACTATCTTTTATGAGGCCTTCTGGAGTAACCCAAGCAAAGAATGTTCTCAAGCCTTTGTTTCTTGGCCATTGCATTAATTTAGTTACCTGCCCCCTTTGTATGAGCTTGCTTCCTTTTAATGTGTCTGTATTTGGTCTCTTCTCCAAGACAGTAAGATTCTCAAGGAACATTCCATTCTGTGGAACTATCATACAAAACACACAGATATAGTTGTTTCAAAACCAAGAACTATACTAAATTATGAAAACCTAACAAAATGCACCATAGGGGATGGTTTAGTTTAACCATGAGTCATCATTTAGTGAAACTCTGTTAAAAGGGATATGTAAATACAATTTAATAATAAGAAAATGTACCTCTAATACACTGTTACATGAAAATGCTAAAAACTGCACACAAGCTTGCGTCTGTCAAATTGTCTAGGTATGTGTTTATCCAAATGAACATACATAAGCATATTTGCATATGAATGGTCAGGCCATCAATCAAAATAACAGTCGTGTTTTTCTTCTGCTAGTGTGAATCCATCTGTATTTAAAAATTGTGACTCGCTTTCTAATTTTCTACCCTGATAATGTGTTTCTTGTGTGATCTTTGTAGGTGGTAGGAGACTTTAAAGGTAAATGCTGGCTTGTAGTTTGCTAATCTTTAAGGTTCTGGGAAGCATGGCATGCAGAGAAGTCTTTGGAGATAACTTTTTATTGATTGGCATATTCATAATCTGCACAAAGTTACTTGTCTCTGGTGATTTTTGAAAATGTCAATTTAAAAATATTAATACTATATTTTATAACTCAGTGGATGAGCCAGAAAATACATTCCCAAATCATAATTGATTCAAACCCTCTTGTGCAGTACAACTTGGCTGATCCAGTTATATACAGTTTTTAATGTTCTCCTTGAAAAGACATCAACATGAAGTAATTGCACTGCAGACTAATGTATTTGTGGATTAACAAAGATCTAAATAAGCTGTCGATCACTGGTAGAAGTCAACTTACTGGAGCAGCCAACGCTCCTTAGAAGTCTGTACACCCTCTCAGCAAGAATATGCTCCCATATTAAGTATTGATCTTGTTTTGAGACAAGAAGCTCTATCCAACACTATAACACCATGCTGAGGTTATGATGAGAGGTGAATAGACCTGCCAAGCGCAATGCTTTAGAGAGTGTGGGCTGTGCAAAGCCACCCTACTTTTTATGCAGGGTGAGGTGAGGTGGGGTGGGGTGCCCACTGTCAATCAGACCCCCATGACAGAATGTGTGGGAACTCCATAGACCAGAGAGGAGCATGGGGGCTTCTTGCTAGCTGCAGGCACCTGCTGGTATCTGAGGGGAAGCTGCCTCTATGGTTACACTCCCCCCCCCCCCGCCGCACCTCCACTGTAAATCTTTCCCATGAGACTCACTGGAAAAACCGTTCCCATTTTTTTCCCCCAAACCAAAAGAATGAAGGCACCAAAGGCTTAAAGTTAAAATGCATGATGCAGAGATCCTACTGGAAGAGTGACATCGATGAGACTGTCCCTACAACTGGCAACTTCAGATTCATTTGACCCTTCCCATAGTTCTGAAGGCTATAAGGTTTCAGTGACATTTGCCACCATTTGCTGAACCAAAAATTCCAGGGAGAGTGCAGAGCCTTTATATGGACTAGTTCACTTCTTCCAAAGTTGTGGAGGGCAGGCAAGTCTAGGGCCCTTTCTCCAGACAACTCAGAGACACATGCTTTAGCAAATGGCAGGGCTTAGACTTGACCACAGGACTCTATCCAGCCTTGTCAGAGCCCAGATTGTTATAGTTCTTGACCACTGAGGACTTTTTAGTAAGCTACCATCTTCAATCCAGCCTAATTTGGAGGCTGTCAGGGCCCAAGACAGATTTGATATTATTCCACAGGTCAGTTCTAACAAGAACAAGCCAAGGTGGGATCCATTCTGGACACGTGAATGAGGAGTGTCTAGAGAAGATTCCATAGAACTATAGCTTGAGTCTCAAAGCCACAGGGGCTTCCCTTCCATGGAATGTACCAGAGGCCTCACGGGGGAAATACACACATTCACACTGATGGTGTACAGCCTGGGTACTAACCAGGTTTTTGTTCATGTATCTGGCTTGCCTTTTTTGTGACAACTTGACAGGACAACATCACTTGTGAAGGATTATCTTGATCAGGTTCACAGAGGTGGGAGACCTGACTTAACTGGGCAGGGTCCTGGCCTTGCTCTGCTCTCCTTCCTTACTGTGGACTGAAGGTGACCAGCAGTCTCAGGCTCCTGCTGTCTTCCCTGCCATGAGGGACTATAACTTGGAACTGTAAGCTGAAAGGAGTAAACCTTTCCTCCTGTAAATGGAGTTTTGTCTCAGCAAAAAGAAGTAGCTGGGGCTGGAGAGATGGCTTAGAGGTTAATGCACTTGGCTGTGAAGCCAAAGGACACAGGTTCAATTCTGCAGTACCCATGAAAGCTAGATGCACAAGTGGCACATACATCTGGAGTTTGTTTGTAGTCACTAGAGGCCCTGGGGTGCCCATTATCTTGCTGTTTATCCCCCCTCTCTTAAATAAATAAATAAATAAATAAATAAATAAATAAATAAATAAATGTTTTAAAAAAGAAGCAGCTGATATAGAACTTTTCTCAAAGAGCAGAAGCTGTATCCTTTACACATTTGTTTATGCCAGGTTCCAGGACGGCTGCTTCAGGATGACTCATGCGAAGTAAATGGATCCTGAGGAGGCTGGTATGCATAGCGTAGCTTGTTTTACCTCCGAAATGTAGCAAAAGCATTGACTGGAACCTTGGGAAGTTCAGGATAGGGAAAAGGGATCACATGAAGTCTTAAATAGGATACTGTCAACCTATGTGACTTTGAGTGACTTCTTATCTCATGAAGCCTCCAGTGTAGGACCAATCTGCGTGCTATCCAAGTTGGTTTACATGGCTGTTGTGAGAAGTCCATTGAAACAAATAGACAAAGGGTCCTGACACAGCAACATACCTCACACAAAGCCATCACTGTTGCAACAACAGCCATGCCATGAGGACATGTCCAAGCTAGTCTGCTGGAGGGAAAGAGAGACCTGGGACAGTGTCACCCCAGTTGTTCTCACCAAGGCTGTCAGATTCAGGTGACAAGTAGCTAACCCACTAATATAGGCTCCATTATGACTGGCCTGGAACAGCTCAAGTTCAATCGATCAACAAAACCTCCACATGCCTGAGACAAGTCCTTGTTTACTGTTGTATGTGGCTGAGGTTGTAAGGCCATTTGCTATGCAGCATTACTGTGGCATTTTGTTGACTGTGTCCTTTGATACACAGCTAACAGAGACAGCCAAGAGAGCCAAAGACAGCCATAGTGAACGCAAGAGTCATGAGTAACCACCAAGAAAGCAGACTTACAAAGTTCCCAAGACCAGTGGAAAAAGTAGAACTGCTATGGATGGCTGTGAACATGGGCCCTCCTCTCAGCTGAAATAATACTTTATGTTTAAAATATACACTTCTCAGAGGCCACCAAAGAAAATGATTCTATTTTAATGAAGTCACATCTTAAGACCTGAAGAGTTATTTCTTCATTAATCCAATAGTTAAGTAAGGAATAAGAACTCAAAACCAAATGCACTGGTTGGCAGGATGGCCTAAGATTTCATAAGTTCATGTTCTTGAAGAAAAAAGAATGAGTTTGAGGTCCAGCTGGGAGAACCCAAGGTAAGTGGCTCTCCTAAAGTCAATGGGAGCAGATCTATGGTGGAGCTCTGTAACGTGAGCAGATCCTAGGGTAAAGCTTTCTAATGTGAATACACATTCTTGATTGCTTATCCATTTGGCACATTTACTTCTTCTTCTTTTTTTTTTTAAAAAAACCCTTTAATTGACATTTTTTCTACATGTACTTTTTCATTACCACCTCCCATTAACTTCTCTTGTTTTCCTTGATTGAATCCCTTCTTATATCTAGCCAGTTCCTCTTCTATTTTGATGTCTTTTTCTTTTTAGTTTGCCCTCTTCCATCATTCATCATGAAATGTTGATAGTGCCCAGTATTATGAATGTCTTGGGTATGTAATGGCGGTCACTATGAGGTCATAAATGCAATGGCCTCTTCATGTCTGGGAAATGGTGTTTCAAGGCACTCCTCCCCATTCTCTGGCTCTTACATACTTCTGCACCGTCTTCTGCAGTGTTTCATGAACCTTGGAGGAGATGATAAAAATGTCTCATTTAGGGCTGGAGAGATGGCTTAGCAGTTAATGTGCTTGCCTTTGAATCCTAAGGACTGAGGTTTGATTCTCCAAGTCCCACGTAGGCCAGATGTACTAGGTGGGACACACATCTGGAGTTCATTTGCAGTGGTTAGAGGCCCTGGCCCACCCATTCTCTCTCCCTCCCCCCATCCCCCCATCTTGAATCAATCAATAAATAAGCACATGCCTTTAATCTCAGCACTCAGGAGGCAGAGGTAGGATGATCACCGTGAGTTCAAGGCCACCCTGAGACTTTTAGGTCAGCCTGAGCTAGAGTGAGACCTACCTCGAAAAAACTTAAAAAAAAAAAGTCTCAACAACAACAACAAAAGCACTGAACAACCACTTACTTTCACACTTTGATGAGTTTTTTAAAAAAAAATTTTATTTTAGAGAGAGGGGGAGAGAGAGAGAGAGAGAGAGAGAAAGAAAGCGTTGGCAAGCTAGGACCTCAGCCACTGCATTTGAACTCCAGACACTTGCACCACCTAGTGGGCATGTGCAACCTTGCACTTGCCTCAGCTTTGCATCTGGCTTTGTATCTGGAGAGTGGAACATGGGTCCTTCAACTAAACCTTCTCTCCTGCCCACTTATGATAAGCTTTGAGTTTCACCAGTAGTCACTGCTGTTTGCAAGGAGTAGCTTCTCTGACCAAAAGTGAGAAACATTAATCTACTTGCATAAACATTTAGAGAGCAACTTGATGAGCAGAACATATCCATTTAGCCAAACAACAGAAGCCAAACAGCTCCCCAGCTAGGGTCTATGAACTTCTAAGCCATAGGCTTTTGATTAGGTTTTCAGTACCAGGCATGACTTCTCTCCTGTGGACCAGCCCTCAAATCCAATCACAGAGCAGTTGGTTACCCCCATAATAGTCATGCCACTATTGCACTGGGGACTGGACACATTTTGCCTGGCTGGTTGATTGTTTAGCTTGCAGGTTCCACTGCTGTCTAGGACTACTGAATGACATTCCTGCCCCCCCCCCCAATAGACCATATAGCACTTTCTAGCACTGTGACAGATAGCCAATGGAAGCAGGTCATTCACTTCTTTTTATTGCAAATATAACTCCAATGTTGTGTTGAGTAGCAATATCTTCAGCTTTTCTAGTGTGGCTGGAATTAGCTGTGGGCATGTGATGATTTGGGCCAATGAGAATAAGGCATAGATCCAGTGAAAGTCACCCTTTCTTCCTGCCTTAAACTTCAAGTTGATATCTGGAATGGCAGCAGTCATTATATGACTATGAGATGAGGCCGGGTGTGGTGGCGCATGTCTTTGATCCCAGCACTCGGGAGGCAGAGGTAGGAGGATCTCTAAGAGTTTGAGGCCACCTGAGACTACATAGTGAATTCCAGGTCAGCTTGAGCTAGTGAGACCCTACCTTGAAAAACAAGCAAACAAACAAGCATGAGGTGAAACACCAAAGTGCCTAAGGGTAGTCAATAGGATGTCAGTTTCTACCTGAACTAATGCCTGTTGTACTTCTTATTCTTTCAAAAAAGGACCCCCCGAATGTTAGTCCCACTAGCTGAGGTTTCTGTTCTTACAACCATGTGCCTCTCTAACAGATATGGGGCATAGGAGATATTGTACTGGCAGAGGTATGAAGGAGGCTAGAGGAGGCTTCGTAAAAGAGGTGACTCTTGAGCCAAAATTTTAAAAGATAAAAATATTATCTCATCAGACAAGTTCAATGGTTGATTGGGACTAATAAAACTGGGGAACTTTGACTATAGTGGTAAAGCTAAAAAAAATACCTAGGATAATAAGAAATATTTGTGGTCTGTGACTTAATGAAGGTGAACAGGCTGCAGCTGAAACGTTGATATCCTTAAGTGCTTCTGAAATGTGGGGGCAAATATATCTGAGCAGCACGACTTTAGCCTTGCTGTTTTATGTGGCATGGACAGTCAGCAGATTTCCCAGATAATTTCTTTTTACTACAGCATGCTCTGCTGTCTCTGCCTTTCATGTCCATGAATGTAGTGCTGGGGAAGCACTTACTAGAGAGGGTCTAGCCTGCATGAAGACTCTCTAAGTCTCCCCGGAAATATGGCTTGACGAATTAAAAAAATAGATTTTTTTCCCTTTTCCTTCTCTTTTTCATTTCAGGTGATTGGAGGGTTAGGCTTAGAAAAGGACAGTTTTTTCTTTGAAAAGTATTTTCTCCCATTATAGGCTCTGTGTTCTCACAGTTCCAAGAATGGTGGAACTGACCACGTGCCCACTCTTGGATCGGCTATCAGTTTGGACAGTGTTCAAAGAGACAGGCTTATCCTCACAGCTCAGATGAGGATTGCAAACAAAAATGACCACAGAAGAGAGGATGCAGACAAAAGGGATGTAGTTAATAGCCACTGGTGTTCCTTCTCCATCCCTCCACAATTTTCGAGGTTAATTAATTTAGAACTCTACTGATTTTTCTGATGTTACAATTCATCCTCAGTTTCTCTAAAGACTCATCATCTTGTAAAGAAATACTGAGAAGTTAAGTCTCAAGCAATGGCTGAGATAGCCGGAAGGCACAGCTCATAATGAGAAGAAGCCAAGCAGTGACATGACACCATGGGACAACTCAGCATGAGCCTGACCCTGCACAGGACTCTGTGGTTGAGATTGTACCCAAGAATATTTGTTGCCTTGAGGGCCAAGAGCTGGCTCTCATACTACTGGATAAGTTGGTCACTGGCTACTGAGCATTCTCTAAAAAAAAAAAAAAAAAAAGACATGCAAATTCCCAAGCACTATTCACTCTCAGTGCATCTTGACAAGGTGGCATCAGTAGCCCAAGATAGTCCTTTGAAGAGAGGCTCACCAACCAGTTAAGCGCATTCAGGTAGATCTGAGGGAGCACTGTTATGCCTGCTCAATGTATAACCAGAGCATGAGATGTTGAAGTGAACCATAGAGTCACTGAGAGGAAGCATATGATAAGGTTATTATTTTTTATATATTTATTTAATTATTTGCAAGAGAGAGATAGGCAGAGAGAGAGAGAGCGCCAGAGAGAGAGAGAGAGAGAGAGAGAGAGACAGAGAATGGGTGCGCCAGAGCCTCTAGCCACTGGAAACAAACTCCAGATGCATGCATCCCCTTGTGCATCTGGCTTATGTGGGTCCTGGGGGATTGAACCTTGCCCTTTGGCTTTCCAGGCAAGTGCCTTAACCACTAAGCCATCTCATCAGCCCAAGATTATTATTATTATTGAGGAGTTGATATTTGTTTCACACCTGAGAAGATGAATAGGCATTATCCAACGTAGATGTTGAGAAAGAACTGGCAAAGGCCAGCAGAAACAAAAGCATAGCATCCTAAACTAATACTTTTTGTGTTGAAAACTACCAGTTGTTCACTGTTGCTGGAGTCCAGATTGTGAATGAAGAAGCACAGAGATAGGCAAAGCTGTGTTTTTCTTTTCTTTTTTTTTGGAGGCGGGTTATGTCATGCTGAGATAATTAAAAGTCCAGACTATTGGTCTTGAATAGGAATCACTATTGGCTCTACTAGATAAACCTTATGGTGATTGCGATGAGTGATTTGTGATATGATGATGATGATGAAGGCAATGATGACCATGAGGACGATGGTGGTGATGATGAAAATTGGGATGATTATAATGATAGTGATATAATGATGGTGATGATGTTGATGAAAACTGACATTTGTTCACTGATGTTACTTTCTACCATCAACTTGATCAGATGAGGACTCAGATAAGAGACCTGCCTCTTGGGCATGTCTGTGAGGGTGTTTCCAGGAATGATTAACTGAGGGGGAAAAGACCTCCTTATGGAGAGAGCGGCCATTTTGGTGTCAGCCTGCATAGAAAGAGGTTCCAGCAACTTTTGGCCTAGCTGCCCTTGGTGCATGCTGGTAATGTACATGTGTACAGCCCCTGTTGCTGTTGTCTTTCATGGATGGTGGAACTCAGTTTCTTCAAGCTGCCAAAGTGCACTGAAGACCAGTGGGCTCCAGAAACCCTGTAGATTTTCAGGACCCAGTTAGGACAGCTGTAGCACCCAGCTCCATGGTTCTTAGACTCTCCAGAGTGTAGACAGCCACTGTAGAACTGCCTAGCCCATCTTGTGTAAGCCAATCTAACAAATCCCCTTTATGATACATACTCATCCTGTCAGTTCTGTTCCTGTAGAGAACCCTGACTAATGCATTTACTAATGACAATGGGCCTATAACTGACTCAAAAAACTTAATGACATCATGAGGTAGACACTTACTGTTATCTTTATTTTTCAAACAAGAAAACTGAAGCAAAGATAATATATGCCCCAAGTCACAGAGTCATTACACGGATGTCCTGGGCTTCAGCCTTGGTTCTGTGACCCCAGTTCATGTCACAGCTCACAGTTGGACCCCTCAGTTCTTTTTGCATTCCAGAAGAGAAATGGCTTTAATGCCTACTGGTTTTTGACTTCTGCTGTTGTGGAGTCTCTTCCCTTTTGTGATGGTTTTAATGTAAAATGCCTCTCATAGCCTCAAGTGATTTGAATACTTAGTCTCCTGCTGGTGGCAATTTAGGGGAGTTGTGGGGCTCTTTGGGAGGTTGAGCCTTGCTTGAAGAGGTAGACACTGGGAGGTGGACCTTGAAGCTTGGCTGTCCAGCTCACTGGTTACTTGCTCGCTCACTCTTGTTGTTTCCTTCCAGCTGGTGGAACGAGATGTGATGCTCACCTATCTACTCTGTCTTGCCTACCCTTCCACGATGGAACTTGCCCTTGAGCTCCTAAGCCAAAACAAACCCTTTCCTTCTTCTATATGCTGCAGCTGTTTTGTCCCAGCAATGAGAAGGTAACTGCTACACTTTTCTTCCATTACCACTTCTCAGTGATACTCCTTCTTTGTCCCCCTCAACCCAGGTGACATGGTTTGGGAGTCATGCACATTCCATGTAAAGACTGACTCACAAGAGGTCTTGTCCATTAATACTGAGGTCTTCTTCAGGCTCCTTTGTGAAAATTAGGAAAATGACTTCTACCCTAGGGATGGACTAAAAAAAATTAACTTTTTGGATGCCTTTGAATTTCAAAACTTTGCTCTGTAAGATGATGAAGCTCTTTACTTCATGGTTAAAAGACCCATTTCTTGCCTGAAAGTTTTTATTAACAATCTGAGTTGAGCCTCTCCAAGGGGGAAAAATCACAGTAGTGTAGGAATTTTTGTGTCAGAGTTTGTTTTAAGCATATGGCACAACATGGTTCTTTTCAAAGATACCAGGCTATTCAAAATTATCAAGATATTAGTATTTTTGTCTTCCTGACTATTTTTTTGGGGGTCATTCTCTCTGAAAATATAGTGTTGGGAGTTGGTGGGTACCAGAGCTGCCAGATAACCTCAAACAGCGGAGCTTTCAGCCAATCAAGGGTGAGCAAGCAAAACAAGAATAGGACTAAGACCCAAGCCTGCAAGGCAAGCTTATGACTGGATGTCTCTTCAAAGCCATATTCTTTTAAATAGCTATCCAGCATTAATTTGATGGAGAATGGAGAAAAAACTAATCTTCTCCAATGCTTAGTAATTCATTTCCACTGGAACCATATAGTCAATATTCTGAAAAACCTGTTACAACTTCTCCCCATTTTTCTGATTTGTTATTTTTTTTTCAAGCTTATTTTGTACTCTTCTGAACTAGATTACTTCTTGTTAATAAATTTAAAGTCTTAATATTTAGCATTTGGATATCAAAACACATTTTATATAACATGGATGAATGCCATACACTTTTCAATTTTACAGTTGAACTTGGGTGGGATGATTACTCATCAACTGTGCATAATAGAATAGGAGAGGAGCAGCGAAAGCTGGAAAATGCAGCCATTTCTTTCAGGGGGCTTTGCTTCAGGCAGAGAGGCTCAATGTAGTCGTTTTCAGTTGGGAAAGGACTTGTGTCATGTATAAGCTCAAGTTAACTGGTATCATTATAGTGCTAGCTGTGTACCCTAGAGCTTGGCATCCTGGATCTAGCTCTGGGTACTTAGCTGGAAGCCATAGCAACCCTCTCAAGGTGGGACTTTAACTGTGTCTTTATTATATCCTGCCTATTCTCACTGGATTTTGCTTGTAGTAGAGTTTGATGGGTTACACAAGGCCAACTCTGGGTGTCTACCCTGATCCTTCTGTGATAGGTATAAAGGGTTAATAAGCTGGATGGCTGTAGACAGGGGTCTAGTCATAGACTGTGTAAATGAACAAGGTCAATAGGTTTGGCCTATGTGGGGCTAACATCTTTCGTCATATTGCTGTTAATCTAGTCCAGCAAATTAAGCCAGACTAAAGGTTCTTATTATAGCACTTCCAACTTCACACTTCAGTGATAATGCATTAAAATAATTACCAGATAATTACCATGGACTTTTAACTTTGTTGGCACTGGAAGACATTGCCTTTGAGTTTTTCCCAGTTCTTGTTTGTGCTTTACAAGAGATTTAAAGCCTCTCTTGTCAAACAATTGTTGTGAGTGGTGCTGCAGTTTTCCTTCTTGACCTTCTCTTCTCATTGCTGGGACAAACATCTAACCAGAAGCTGCTTATGGGAGGAAAGGGTTTATTTAAGCCTTATTAATTCTAGGAGAAGTATCATCATGGTGGAGGAAGCTGACTTACTCCATCATAAATCCACAACAGAGAAAAGAGAACCAACACCAGAAAACACACAAAGCCAGAGCTCAAAACTGGCTCTCTCTACACCTCTTAGAGCTGGATTCAAGGTGTGCCTCCAGTGACATACCTCCTCCAGCATGGCTCCACCTGCCGAAGACTAAATAGAAGGTTTAATCAAACAGGAAGCTTAATCAGAAATATCTGAGTCTATGGGGGCATAAATTTACATTCCAACCACCACAAGTGGGTACATGGACTCCTTCTCCGGCTTTAAAATTCAAGGGTAGTTTTGGAACACATGTACCTCAGTGCCAATGACTTCTGTTCTCACTATGTCCCTCTTGCGATCTATGTAGCTAGTATGTGACCTTAAGAAGCAATCAGAGTTCAAAAAAATTCTGTTCTTCGACTGCTCTGCTTAAAACATCCCTGTTGGGGGCTGGAGAGATGGCTTAGTGGTTAAAATGCTTGCCGACAAAGCCAAAGGATCCCAGTTTGACTCTCCAGTACCCATGTAAGCCAGATGCACAAGAGGGTGCATGCATCTGGAATTTGTTTGCAGTGGCTGGAGGCCCTGGTGTGACCATTCTCTCCCTCTGCCTCTCTCTCTCTCTCTCTCAAATAAATAAAATATATATTAAAAAATCCCTGTTGTTGGAGGAAGAGTGTGAGATATCCTCACGGTTAATGGAAAGGACTGACCAGCTATAGTTTGTAGATGGTGACAGTAGTGCTAGGAGCTAGGGTTGTGAGATAGCACTCTAAGATTTAACCATGTTTTCAGTTACCACCCTCACAGCTCAGATAAAGCACGAAGTGGAATTGCTAGTAAAAGCCCAAGGATCTCCTGAAGGCACATGTGGGTAGAAGATACCAAAGCACAAGAGAATGGAATCTCTTGAGGCCAGAAATACTGCTTTTGTTGGCACTGGAAGACATTGCCTTTGAGTTTTTCCCAATTCTTGTTTGTGCTTTACAAAACAGGCATGGGAGAAACCTGCTGGCTGATTGCTGCTGCTCTTATCCAGTGTAAGAAGTCAGAGAAGGCAGTGAAGATACTGTGGCCATGAAGCAGGGATCAGATGGTTTGTGCCATAGCTCAGGTGTGTGATATGAGGTGAGGATTTTAACTTCACTGGGGCTTTTTTTTTTTCTTGTCTATGAAATGGGAAAAATAATAGCACCAACCTGATATTATTGTTTTGAAGCTAGATAATGCATTCAGAATTCTTAGCACAATAGTTAGAATGTTGTAAGCATTCCAAAAGTGCTAAATAGACTTGTTGCTTGGGAAGGTCATTATTATTTCAGCGAAGTAGGGCCCATTGAGTAGAATGGACTTAGGGAAGCATTTCATCCTCAGAAGGAATGATCACCAGGTTAATTGTCTTGGACTGTGAAGCCTACTTCCATAGAAGCAGCTACATAGAAGTGGTTTGCTGAAGAACCTGGTTTCCTTTTCTCCTTTGTCTCTTGAGAGTTGTTGCCCATGAAAAGAAATCCAACCCAAGTCTCACATACCAACAAACACATGATTTAAGATTCCCTAGTGGTCATGGGGACAGCCAACTCCATGGCAGAATGCAATCCAACCCACCCCTGGATCCAGCGTTAATTGCAACTGAAAACAGATGGTGGTTAAATCTAGGTCCATCTGCTCCACATCTGTGGGACATTTTCCCAGAGGAGGAGGCAGTGCTGTGGCCAATTTCTTTTTGCTCCAAGAAAGAATGGACTTCTGCATTGAAGAAACTATCTTATTTGTCATGATAAGATTTTCTCTGATCTACATAACCGCAGAAACATTAGGTCAGATACACGAGCAAGGCAAGGTCAGTGGAAATACCTCAGGAATGTAATTTGCTACCACAGCTCAAGATGATTTCATATCAAGAGAGGGAAATAAGGAAATACAATGGGTCTACTAGCTTATGAGATGATCCCGGCACCATCTTCTTAGTTCACTGAGTTTTTTGTGATTATTAAGTAGCTTGGATGGGGGAAATTATTCGATTTTATTCTATTACTCATATGACTTATTGTTTAAAAGATGGAGGAAGGCGCAATCCCCATTTGTTGGAAGCAAACTGTCTCCTAAGTGAACGGAAGAAGAATGAGCATCACCACTCCTAGATGCAATGCTGGGTTCACTGAGCCTGACCAGCTGAGGACTTGGACTCTTCACTGCATTACTTAGCAGACACCCAAGGTGCCTCTTCTCGGTTGTATTTTCTCAGCAGTTTGTGCCAGAGACAGGATATTACTGGGGATGGGGAGATATATTGTGGACTGATGGGTGGGACTCCAGGGCTTTAAAAAATGTGTGGTGTGTGGAGCCAGAGGTACCCCTTGCTCTCTTTCAGATGGAGAACAGCTTCCCACCGCACCTGTGGCTCCTGATTTTCTGTCCGAGGTGTTTACCAGTGCTCTCAAATATTGCTCATCTCACCTACAGGGAAGTTTTAAAATGTCCATGTATTAACATCCCAGAGACAATTATCAGCAAAAGTGAAGTAGGAGTTGGTGAATCAGTGATACTGTCTTCTCAGCCTTCACTGTGACAGTTTCCAATTGTGGATTCTACTGTCCCTTGGGCAGTCTTCCGTGGTACTGAATCCATTTGCCCACAGTTAGCCAACTCTTCAATCCCCTCTTTGTTGGCCTCCTTCCTTTCTACGTCTCATTTCCCTTGCTCTCCTTCTATTGATTTGTGAGGATAACCTCCCAAAAACAACCTCTACCTAGTGGTATGCCAGAGCAGGCTTGTATCAGTTCACTACAGCCAATTGTGCACGTAGCATGATTGGCTGTGGCTTAAAATTGGCCATAAGTATTTGCACTCTGGAAATTTACAACTGCGACTAATTAGGGCCTTTATGTATTTGCTTTTCCAGGAGAGCCAGTTGCTAAGTATTTACCAGCACGCCCTTGTCTTTGTCCTGGTACAGAGTTCACAAACTAAAAATGTGGGTAGCAAGTGAAGCCAGCACATGAGTATTTGCCAGAAATGAATTAAAATTTGTGTTGTTTATTATAAATATTTCCTCATGGGCCAAAGGATTAATGATTCCAAGTGTGTGTAATTGGTAGAAGATCATTGGTTCCTACATTTAGAGTTAAGTGGGTAGATAGAGAAATTAAAAGGAAGAAATGTTAGGTGCTATTGCTATTTGAAAGTCATTCCAGAAGAAAACATAGGAGAAAAATATTTATGACCCTAGGTTACACAAATATATTAGACAGAATTGAGAAAAGGAAATCCAGGAAAAGAGAAAGACTGATAAAATGAGCCATATCAGAAAAAATAGAGCAATTCAAAACCCAAAACCTTGCTCTTCAAAAGATGCTGTTCAGAAAAATGAAAGGAAGGCTCTAGGTTGGGAGAAAATACTTGAAAAATATAAATCTTATAAAGTACTTCTATTTATTTTTTTATATCAAAAGCTTTTATAAGTCCCAAACAAGAAAACAACAACACAATTAAAATGGGCAAAACAACTGAGCAGACATTTCCCTAAAGGAGGCAAACAAATGAGCAAGAAGCTCACAAAGAGATCTTTAGCATCATTAGTCATTAGGGAAATGCAAATAAAAGCCACAATGAG
Organism: Orientallactaga sibirica; assembly: GCA_036365145.1. Lineage (NCBI taxonomy): Eukaryota > Metazoa > Chordata > Mammalia > Rodentia > Dipodidae > Orientallactaga > Orientallactaga sibirica. Next base: position 22,074,926 of record JAEOAD010000011.1, read on the forward strand.
ATACTGATACAGACTCAGAATAAATGACATTAAGAAAACTGATCAGATTCAGGTGTGGTGGCACATGCCTATAAGTTCTAGCATTCACAAGGCCGAGGCAGGATGCCTGTGAGTTTGAGACCAGTGTGGGTAACATAAAAAGACTGTCTTAAAACAAACATACAAATAAATCAACGAATGTGAATAATATAACCACATCAGGTGTTGGTGAGAAAGTGGAGCAACTGGTTATGAAAAAGGAGGACAGCTTCTTCCGCTATTATGGAACTTCTCCTGGATCTATAAGCCTGAGATAAATGACTTCCTCACATAAACTGTGTCTGGTCTGGAGGTTCATACCAGCAGCGTGAAGCTGACTATGACATAATGAAATATATCAATATCTCACATGCATGGTATGATGTACTGAAAATTATACAGCATCACTGGAACATTTCCCCTAAAAGCATATAACCTCAATCAAGTATATGAAACCAGAGGACAAACCTCCAAATGGCTTAGACTTCAAAACTGTTAGTGTCACAAAAATAAGGACCAAAGATCTATCATAGCAACTCAAGAGACAGAAACAGAATGACCATATGCAGCGTGGGATCCTGGGTTGGGGCAGAAAGAGATGAATGGTAAAACTAGATGCATTTTAGTAAGACCTGAACCTTAGTATTGTACCAATGTTAATTCATGGTTTTGATCAGTCTACCATGGTTATTCAAGGTGATAACATTAGAGGAAAGTAGGTGAAGGGCATATGGGAATTCTCAGTACTATTTTGCAGCTTTTCTACAAACCTAAAATCATTTTAAAACTTTCTAAAGACTGATTCCTTTCTGTAGGAAATTATACCTCAGTGAAGCCAGTTAGAACTGAGTGGGCTTGTGACCCAACACACCTAATGTTTCTTCAAAGGCCTGAGATAAGAAAACAGCAATCCTGGGAAGCTCCACCCTCATTTCCCTCCCCATCCTCTACCTTACATCATGCCTTGATCATGTTCCATTCTCTCAGGTTAGGTATACTTACACACAGTTATTTTGCTTATGGCTTCATTAAAAGGGGGATACTATCACTAATAACTCTCTTAAAAATCCCATAGAGTTACATTTCAAAATATTCCATTTTGGTGTAACTTTCAGAAGCTCATCATTAATACAATCAAATGGGTAGGTGGCTTTGGAGATGTCTGCTGAGCTGGAAAGGGTGACATCACTAGATAGATACAATTTAGTTAGCTGGAAAGTGTTCAATAGCTGATGATCTTTGGGGAAACCCTGATTTATGACATTTTCCAGTTTCCATAGTGTGAATGCTGGTGTCATGGCTGATTAAAGGGTAACAGGTTCCTGTGAGCCAGTCCATGCCACCTCTAGCACTCCACTATATAGACATGAAGTTTGGGGTTTGGGCGGGGCTGGGTAATTGAGACAGAGGCTTCCACAAATGTTTGGAGGTGGAAAAGCTTTGAAAACCATGGGAGAGTTCAGATGTCAGCACTATAGAAGATCCAAAACGATGATCCAGGAGAAAAGAATCATTGTGTTCTTGTGAGAGTGTGAGTCGCCGACTCCCATGCCTTCTAGGAATCCAAGCCCCACATGGAAGAACTCCAAAGGTCTGGGGCTTTGGACAAGGTTGGAGATTCGAGTACCTCTCACTGGCAGCATGTGACAGAAGCCCAAGGGGGTAGTCAGACAATAAAGAAGTTCCCTGCATCTCAGTCCAGAAGATTGAAGACTTTATAAAATGAGTTTTGAGAACAGTGGGAAATATTATGGTCCTATAAGCTGTCTGTAGACCTAATGATTGTTTGGTGAGACTATTACTGATGAGAATTTTGCTATGACTCTGAGGTTTGAAGTCAATAAAGATGAAGCACATGTTGCCTGCCCAGCAAGAAAGGATATCCTACTGAGAGGATGAACTATGTGAAAGTAGTCACTTAAAATCTTAGGCAAAGATGGACCTCCCAACCAGGTGTCATAAACCTTGTGTAAACTTACTTGTAGAAGTGAATTGAATCTGAGTTGCTTGAGCCATCCAGTGAAATTGCCTTTTTTAAACATACTGGCCACTACAGCAACATTTTTACACTCCAGCTGAAAACAATGCCTCCTTCTCAATTTGACATCATTATTTGGGGTTTGCCAGAAGAAAACCCACACTTATTAAATTACTTAACTAAATGTTGAAATTATTCAGCTGACTCTGAATTCTCTACCACTTTGGATGACGGCGTGGGGGAGAAGACAATTTAATAAGACAAACTGATTATTAACACTGTGCACAATTTTCCCACTAGAATGTTTTGTTAGCAAGAAAGGAATTTTGTTTTCGATTTTCCTCATGCCTAAAAGTACATCAGGAAGGATGTAAGTCACAGGCAGTTTTTTGACAATGTTGGACACCAAACCTGAGGCCTAACGCTAGGCAAACACTCTACCACTGAGCTATATCCTTGACCCTAACAGGGAACTTCTGATGTCTGTAATCACCGATGGGATGGTTTAGGACACAAGATCTTTGGGCGGTGATTAGCCCATAAGGAAGGGTCCCTTAAGCATGATATTAGCGGCCTTATAAAAGAAGCCCCAGAAATATGTCTTGCCCTTTCCACCATGCGTGAACACATCTAGAAGGTTTTATCTATGCACCTGAAAGCCCACAGCAGACCCTGAATGTCCCAGCCTCCATAACTTTCTGTTGTTTAGAAGACACCTGCCTGCATTATTTTGTTACAGCATCCTGAAGAGACTGAGATTCATGGCAAAAATTTGTGATTATCAGCACTTTCTTGACCAGGACTGTTGAAACCCATCATGTAGTATCGTTATGTGGAAGAGAGGGGTCCTTTAAAACTCAGAGCAGTTCATAATGCCCTCCAATCATTTACAAGATGACTGCTGGGCTTTTCCTTTTCCCAACCATAAAATCAGGGAGCTGGATTTTATGACATCTTGCCCTGTGTTGTCCTCTTCATTTTATAAATGAGGCACTGAGGCCATTGGAGAGGGACTTGGTATTTCCACAGGGATGGAACAAATTATTGGGAATGTTGCAGCAGAGCAAGTTGTCTTATATCTCTAGACCAGTGGTATTCTACAGTGCTACCTAGAATAATCTGGAGATGATGTCCTGTCCTAGGTTATCTAGCCAGCTATTTTTCTTTCCTATTGTTGAGATTAATGAATGGAAGATGAAACATGTCCATTTTTCTGAAGTGTGAATTCAGTAGATTGGAAGTGAACAATGGAATTTTTCACCCATCTGTATTCTTTGCTTTCACTTTCCTTTATTTAAGACATGTCAAATCACCTCCAGGGTCTTGGCAAGAATCTCGTTTTCCTTCCACCACAGACCCTCACCAAGACCCTGGAATATTCATTCTTATTTGTTTCTTTGTCAGGAAGCAAGTTAACAGGTTCTTCCCATGAGTTTCTAAGCTGAAGAATAAATATGAGTTATACTATTTTTCCCCCTCAGAAATATTATGTTATTTGGGGAAGATATATTAATGCTGTAGATCACAGAGGTAGGTGATGATTAACAAGAAGTCAGTTTTATAAAACTGCAAGGAACTTGAAAACCACACTCTTTTACCTACTACAGACAAATATATCTAAATGTGTCTGAGCACAGTGTGTCAGAAGTGGACAGGGAAGCTCCAAGTCCTCCTTGCTACAACCAGGTTTCTTCTCGTTGCTCTCCCACCTTCCCTGGCAGTTGGGTGGATGGCTTCATCACTGTGGGCTGGCTGCAGTCTTTGCTCAGCTGACTAGTTTCTCTGTTGGATTTTTCTACTTCTCTTACCACTAGCTGTATCTGCTACCATCCAGGAAGTTGAGACACATTCAGAGAATACTAAAGCTATTTCTTCTTTGCATTGCAGCCTCAGGGGGCCCTTGATATGTTATTCTGGGTGAGAAAAAAAAAAAAGAAAGAAAGAACTACTATGCAAGAATTTCCTGTTGTATCTAAGTTAGCCCATTAGAAGCTATGCATGGATCCTTCTTCAGACATCATCAAGACTGTATAAATGGGGAAACTTAAACTTTCTGAGAATTATAGTGCACCTTGACTAGGCCCCTATAGTCAAGAAGTGAACTTGAAGCCAAATGTGATTTCTACTACCACAGTATATTCTAGGGGCACTTCTAGAGCCAGGCCATTCAAAGAGAAATAAAAACACATGTCATTTAATTTTTTTTTTTTTTTTTACTTTGGACTTGCCACCTTGCAAGGGCTCCAGACTAGGTCTGAGGGTTACCATACTGAACATCTAAGAAAGGATACCCCTTATTCTGTCTCCAGGTCATTTCTTTTAGATGGCATTGCTGTCACCTGGACTGTTCCTCTTACTTTGCATTCAAGGCCTCAGAGTCACTTTCTGCCATTTCTGAATCATTTTTCTCCTTTGCTGGGGAAAACCCACTACCCTGCACTGCCATCCTTCTATTACTCGCAGGTCATCCGGCCTGCTGCCACACATTCTGTGCAATTTCATCCAAAAGCTTCTGACTTTCAACACCTCTGCTGTACATTCCTGAAAACATGTGCAGACAGACCTTGTATGCTTCAGTGTATACACTCAACCTTTGATGTCTTTACTTCATAATGCCACTTACAAGGCAAATGGAGTCTCTCGTACAGTCAGCTGACTTGGGCAGCATTGTTGCCACCAGAGTGCTTATATCAGCATTACTTTTACATGTGCTTCCAGCCATTTTGATATTATTTATTGGTACCACGATGCCAATCACTATTCTGAGGGAGAAGTAAGGACTAGGTCCACCTGGTCTCCACCTTTTGAAATCTGCTGTTCTCTCCATGGATGAGATTTCACTTTTTTATGTCCAGGAAAATCTCCTTACTTTTGTCAGTTGCAGTGAGTCACTTCACAGTGACTGTGACCAACAAACCATCTTCTCATGGCTTGTAATTGTCCTGTCAAGACCAGGGACCACCTGTGTTCATCATACACACACACACACACACAAGCACACCCATGCAGAAATACACACACGGGCTGCCATGTGTACTTTTGATTTAGCAGAATAACACTTTAGGCAAGAAAGAGGAAAGGAGGGACAGAGAGATGAAAAAAGGAGGGAAGGAGGAAGGAGAGAAGAAAGAAGGACAAGCAAGGAAGTAAGGAGGAAGGGAAGAGAGACAAAAGTCTGGAATCTCCTGGTGTTTTCAGCACTATCCCCTTTTCATTTTCCCACACATTGCATTCCTGCTGGTCATGATCAATCTACAGATCTTACAAGTGCCCCCTTCCTTGGATGAAGCCAGAGATTGCAGTGGTAAGCTGTCATGTAGTCCTGCCCATTGTTGCTCATAGAAACAGACTTGAGGTGGTCAGGAAGGAGCCTTCATGCCAGTGAGAATCCCTGATGAGGGAGAACGGAGGCAGCCACAAAAAGCCAAATAGGAAATTTCAAGAGATGGAAAGAAGACAAAAAAGATCTTTAGAAATGTTTAACCTCCAAGTAAAAACTGAGAGCAAGCAGCTGAAATCAGATGCTGTTTCATAATGACATTAGATTCAGACTCGTGGCCGGAACCCAGAGATTCATTAGATTCCACTTGTCAACAAAATAATGGCAAGAGATGGCAGAGCTGAGGAAAAATGGGCACCTGCCTCTAGGTTTCTACACTTCTCAGCCAATGAGCACCATGAGGAGCTACTAACTAAAGACCTGGATGTTTGGTGGAGTGAAGTCACACCAGCAGAATGAGTTTGCTGCTCCCCCAGCAACCAGGCTGCTGTGTAGACAGCTATAGAGCATGTGTGAATTAACCTGCATGAGAGAATCAGGGCTATTGGTGAAGATTTGGGGATAAAGGAGGAAAGCTGCTTGTGTCAGCCTTCCCCTCTGACAGAGGCAGTAGCTTAAAGGCACAAATTAATCTTTCTATCCTGGTGGAAGCCCTGAGAAGGGGATGGCCCAGACTGGTTACTTTGGGAAAGGAATATCTACAAGAATGCACAAATGATAAGATTCAAAAAAGGGAAACTTTCTCCTAAAGGTAGGTCTTGAAGGGAATTGAAATCTCTTAGGTGAGAGGTAACTGAATTGAAAAATAGGCAAATGTAACAGCAAGCAGCAAAGAAATGAGAAGCGTCTTGCATGGTCAGCAAAACCTAATGTTCAAGTTTTCACTTTTATTTTTCTTAAAAAAATAAGTTTTCACTTTGAAGACATTTTGATATATTTTGAGCCCCAGGACTAGATCTGGCAGCTGAGATCAGCTTTTTTGGTTCTCTGGGGAAGACAGAAAGTAGGATGAAGGTCATGAAGGAGCCTCTTGAAATCAATTCTAGGACCCAGGAGGAGCGAGGTTGGGAGCATGTCCCATAATAGGCTGGGCAGCGTGTAGAAGAGCCTTGTAGGAGTGTATGGGTCTCCAGGAGCCATAGTTATATAGCTCCTGCCCAGGCTGAAGCTCAGCAGTGTCCCTAGCACAGGGTCGCATGTGTTCTCTAGAAGAGGCAGGGAGGAAACTACATGAAGCAAACAGGAGATTCAGTGTGCATTATAGCAACTCCACCCAAGAATTAATTTTCTGCACTGGACTGATGGCCCAGTGGTTAAAGGTGCTTGCTTGCAAAGCATGGCAGCCTGGGTTTGATTCCCCAGTACCCACATAAAGCCAGGTACTCAAAGTGGTGCACGCATCTGGAGTTCATCTGCAATGGCAAAAGACCCTAGTGCAGCCAATTCTCTCTCTCACTCTCTCTCGGCTTGCCAAAAATATTAATATTTTTAGAAAAAAATTAATTTTCCTATGTGCATCATGACCACAGTGGAAGGTCATGTGGATGTGGGATAGGGAGGGAGGAGTGAGAATTAATTCTAGAATAGTATTGCTTTTTAAAATTTATTTATTATTATTTTTTTATTGACAACTTCTATACTTAGATACAAAAAAACATGGTATTTCCCTCCCCTCCCCCCATTCCACTTTAGAACTCCAATCTCCATCATATCCCTTCCCTCTCTCCATTAGTCTCTCTTTTAATTTGATGTCATCATCTTTTTCTTCTATTTTGAGGGTCTTGCGAAGGTATTGCTAGGCACTGCAAGGTCATGGATATCGAGGCCAATTTCTGTCTGGGCAGTTAATTTCTTCTTTTCAACTTTTTATTGACAGCTTCCATAATTATAGACAATGAACCATAATAATTCCCTCCCCTCCCCCATTTTTCTCTCACAAATCCACCCTCCATCATAGTCCCTTCTCCTCTCAATTAGTCTCTCTTTTATTTTGATATCATCATCTTTGCTTCCTATCATGAAGAACTTGTATAGGTAGTGCCAGGCACTGCAAGGTCATGGATATCCAGGCCATTTTTTGTCTAGAACATTGCACTATAAGCAATCCTACTCTTCCTTTGGCTCTTAAATCCTGTCTGCCACCTCTTCCACAATGGACCTTGAGCCTTGGAAGGTGTGATAGAGATGTTTCAGTGCTGAGCACTCTACTGTCACTTCTTCTCAGCACTGTGGTGCTTTTTGAGTCTTCTCAATATAATTGTCAATGATCTTTTAGCTTCTTGAATTATTACCCAGTAAAGATCTTCTTGTTTATTCTACCTCAGACCCTTCCCATCATAGCCAGACCACAGCAGATCTTATCATTATTAATACCTGCCATCCCTTTGTATTAATTACTTTTCTCATTGCTGTGACAAAATACCTGACAGAACAGTGTGTGGAAGGAAAGATTTATTTTGGCTCATGGTTTTGGAGGTATTTTAGCTTGCTACGACAGTTCTCTGCATGAGTTTCTCTGTGGTTGCAGAAGCTTAGCAGGGCCCTTCATATGACAGCCAGACCAGCAAACAGAGCTTTCTGGATGGGACTAGATGCCTGTATAACCTCTAAGGCCTACCCTGGTGACCCATCCTTACCAGCCAACCATTCATTCCCAAAGTTTTCACAACCTTCCATATAGCACCATCTGAGAATCTGTGGTGGACATTTCACATTCAAACCATAATAGCCCTCCCCAGTCTCCCACGCATCCTTTCCACCTCAACCCCTACATTCTGCCTTCTCATATTATTAGATTTGATGATCTCACATCAATAACAGTTTCCTCAGGGCTGGGGAGATGGCTCAATGGTCAAAGGCACTTGCTTACAAAGCCTACCATCTTAGGTTCAATTCTCTAGTACCCACATAAAGCCAGACACACAAAGTGGCACATCCTATAGTTTCTTTGCAGCCGCATAGAAGTTAATTGCTTAATTAACTTAACCCTTTCATTCTAAATACCCTCCATCTTGAAGCCATGAGAACCAAAGAGGAACTTTGTTAAATGGGAAGATGGGAAGGGGTGGGCAGCCATGAGACAGTAAAGACAGTGCCCAAGTCCTTAAACTGACTTCCTGTACTCTTTTCCTTGAGAAAAAATAGGCCCCTGTGGTGGTTTGAATTAGGTGTCCCCCATAAATTTATGTGTTCTCGATGCTTGATCCCTAGCTGATGGCAATTTGGGAATTGGAGCTTTACTGGAAGAGGTGTGTTGTTAGGGGTGGGTTTATGGGTGTTATGGCCAGCTTCCCCCTTGCTAGTTTTGGCATACTCTCCTACTGTTGTTTGTCAACCTAGTGTTTCCCAGGAGGTGATGCCCAACTTCTGCTCATGCCACATTGTCCCCTGCTATCATGAAACTTCTCCTCAAGTCTTAAGCCAAAAGAAACCAGTTCCTCCCACAGGCTGCTTTTGGTAGGATGCTTTGTGCCAGCAACAGGATAGTAACTGCAACAGCCCCTATGAGATGATACTGCTTTTAATTAGGGCTTCAGTTCCCTGGAACCCAGTGCAGCTCTCAAGACAGAGTCTGTTTGCTTGGTGCTATGTGCTTTCTCCTCCCCACTCTCACTTGTTCTCAAACCTTACAGCCCACTTGGGGCTATTTTACTTTCTACTCTTTCCCTTAGCCTCATCTGTCCTTAATTATTGATTCTTTTTAATATTTTCAATATGGTCCCTAATTGGTCACAGCTTTCAGGGCACTTCCTCTTTAAGCTAGACTTAGGGGTTCCTCTCCTATCCAGGTAAAATACAAGGTCTAGCAGGCATGGCTTATAGGGCAGAAGTTAAATTTTCTGCAAAGGCAGAAGGTTATTATTGTTCCCAAACCTAATTATAATTACATTATGACATCATTCTTCTAGGGTTTAAATTAAATTGAAACAAAAAGTGAGAATGCATTTTCCATTTTCTTTACATACATATACATTTTTATAAACACAACACATATACACACACACTCCATCTCTCTCCTATTTGTGATTCTGTTACTAGACGTGCATCAAGGTAGAATTCTCTTCAGTTTCTGGTTGTCCTTGGCTGCATTTCATGAACTGAGGCAAGTCCTTCAAAACTACTGCCTGCTCTCCTTGGGGGTCTCAATTTTCCTCCTTGGTGAGAAGTGTCAAGTTCTATAGGACACAAAGTTTAGCCCAAAGATGGTGTTCTCAAAGGACACATGAGTAGAACAAATGCTATTTTTCTTTTTTAAACAAATCTATTACATATTATTTACTTACAGGTTCTTGCTATATAGTCCTGGCTGGCCTGGTACTTGCAATGTAGTTCACCCTCCTGTGTCCTAGGATTACAGGCATGCTCCACCATGCCCACATCAGTTATCTCTTAACTGTTTTTTTCCACTGAAAATTAACTCCAAATGCACGTGTCACTTTGTGCATCTGGCTTTACTTCAGTAGTAAGGAATTGAACTCATGTTGCTAGGTTTTGCAGGCAAGTGCCTTAATCACTGAACAATCTCTTCAGCTCCTGTTAACTGTTTTAAAATATTATTTATTTGAGAGAGAGAGAGAGAGAGATAGAGGGAGAGAGAAAATGGGCAGCCAGAGCCTATTGCTACATACAAACTCCAGATGTATGCCCCACTTTGTGTATCTGGCTTTACTTGGGCCCTGAGGAATCAAACCTGGGTCAATAGGCTTTGCAACAAATAACTTTAGCCACTGAGCCATCTCCTCAACTTTCTGTTAACTCTTTAAAGAACCAAACAGATCCATGAGCCAAAAAAAAAAAAAAAAAAATTGAGTGGGGTGTGAGGAATAGGAAACCACTGTAATTCATGAGTTCCATCCAGCACAGCATAGAGAAAGTAACTTTGAGAAAATTTCAAGACCAAATTCAGTAACTGTTGTCTTTGTGCTTCAAGACTTTTGTTTTCCTCTCAAGCACACTTTTCTTTGCTGAGAATGACAAACAATGATTGTGACTCATGAAACAAGATATTTCAAAGAAAATGTCTTGAACTTTTACTTTGAAATGAATGCCACAATTCAATTCAAACTAGTCATATCAAAAAGCTGTCTAGTGTTTCTCACGTTTTCTGTTTTTGCAAAACATGCTTGGGACTCTGATTTTGATGATGTGTTTCATATTATTTGAAATCATCTTATTCATTGAACTCCTCATCAATTGAGAATGCAACTGAGCTTTCAAGAACCAAGGACTTTGAATTCAGCAGATACATGGCGCAATTAAGTTATGAGTAATATGTGTATATGGTGATGCTTTTAAAAGCCAGGTCAGTCTTATGGTCACAACTGAAGTAATGGTTTGTTATGTCATCTTTTAAAAATCTTAAAGATTGCTGGGGATAATGACTAATTTGGTGAAGTGCTTCCTGTGAAAAAGTGAGGAACCGAGTTTGGATGCCCAGAACTCATGTAAAACTGAGTACAGTAGTGTGAATCTATAATCCCAACACTCTTATGTGAAATGGGTGCTTGAGACATGAGAATCCCAGAAGCTTGCTGACCGTGTAGCTTGGCCTATGTAGTGGAGAATAATATGGAGGTCCTATCTCAAACAAACTCTGGTGGTCCTTTGACCTCCATACATATATCGTGGTGCATGTATGTGCTGGTACTCACACACAGGCATGCACACATACACATATACACACAGTAAATCTTGGAGAATAATGCATCTCATTTGGGTGGATTTACTGTGCATTGTTTGCCCAAACTTTCATCTAGATGGCTATTATTTAGTTATCCACCAAGATCTAGTGATCCCTTAATCATAGTTGAAAGATCTCACTGAGAAGTGCTTACCCAGATACATAAAACATATTACATATATTACAGTAATCCTCGAAAGTTAAGGGCCATCATATGACTGAGTTCTAGCCCATCAAGTATGAGCTGATGGAAGTGATATGTGCTATTCTCAGGTTTGGTCTGTAAAGACCTTTCATATCCTGTACATCTATGTTTCCTTCCTGTTAGTTCTCTGTAAGAGCACAGCAAACTCTAAAGTTCTATGGAGGAGCTAACCCCATTGCTCTGACTTCCAGGAGAATCAAGAAAGAAGGTAGAAGAATTCAAATGAACAAAACTTAACTGGGCAATTATCCCTGATGATTTAGGGGAAAATTCTGGATTAGCCTTTCCATAGTTCCCAAATTTGGTTATTTTGCTAAAGTCTGCAGCAATAGCTACAAAGATGTCCTGATTTTAGGTTGGGCCCAAAGGAGATCACTAATTAGAAATGGTTCAGAGCTATAGCCAGGGCTGAACATTATTAGAAATCATGAATCTTTCTCCTGCCTGGGCTCTGGGACATCATCAAAGGAAGTGCAATCTCAGCATCTGTATGTGAGCTGGGCTCAGGGCAGGGAGGTGTGGGGGGAGGGAGTTGTTTTTGGCCGGGTCATTCACTCAGCTGCTGCTGAGTATGCACAACTCTGCACGAGAAGAAAGAAAGCGGGTGGGGGATATGACCATGGCTGTGTGGCTGCAGTCACCTGTGAGATCATGCTTCATTTCATTCCATTCATTCCTGAGCAGCTTTATTGAGGTATAATTTACATGCTCAAAAATTCACTCATTGTAACTATATGGTTATGATTTCAAACAAATATACAAAATAATGTGACCACCACCACAGTCCAATTCCAGAATATTTCCATCAGCCCCAAAGTTTTCCCATATGTACTTCCAACCAACCCTTCACTCCTAGCCCCATCTTCTGGTAACCACTGTATTTCTTTGTCTCATTAGTTTATCTTTTCTAGAAATGTCCTATCTTGGGCGTCAAGATAGATCTTATGCTTGGTTCTTGCTGGCTTCTTTCACTTGGCTCAACACTTAAGGTGCATATGTGACATGTTGGGCTCTCTGCCAGATCCAAGGGATGGAATGCTGAATGAACCTGACATGGTCCATACCCTTAGGGAGGCTAAGATGAGCAGGGAGAAAGATGCCAATCAAATAATCCCACAACAGCTGGGTGTGGTGGCACACACCTTTAATCCCAGCACTCGAGAGGCAGAGGTAGGAGGATCACTTTGAGTTCAAGGCCACCCTGAGACTACATAGTGAATTCCAGGTCAGCCTGAACTAGAGTGAGACCCTACCTCAAAAAAACCAAAAAAATTTTAAAAAATCCCACAACAGTGTATTTTATATATATCAATAATATTTATCACAGGAAAGGTACAGAATGTTGCCAGCCCATACCAACAGGGGATGTGATTTGAGCTGGGTGGTCAGAGGTAGGAGCAGCGAGGCGAAGACCTTTCACCTGAGACTTTAGGATTAATCTTGAAGGAAAGAGTGAGTGAAAGTAGAAACAAGAAGGTCAGAAATGTTGACACAGTGCGGAGCATGGCTGTGGGTGGTAAAAGTGAGTCGAGGTGCTGCCTCAATCTGATCCCATGGCAAATTCAGTGTGAATCCTGCCTTACCTGGAAATAGGTGACTTCGATGGACTAGGTAAGAGCCCACAGGGTAACTGGCAGCAGAGAAGGGAAGGAGATCGAGTTGAGTGTCCCTTGCCTCTCATACTGTACCATGTATATATGTCTCCTGGTGATCTTGCTGGAGTGCAGGGTGAAGCTGAGATTTGATATTCTATTTAGCATTCAAGTAATATGCACATGGTGTGGAGGGCGTCCATGGGCCACACTTTGAGAAGCCAGCACTGAGAATACCTGCTGGTAGACTTGATAAGGCAGATGATGTTAGGGATGGTACATAAGTTTCCAGGCTTTGTAGCTACAGGAAAGGCAGTTCCAATTTCAGAGAAAGGGACCAGGTTGAGAGTAAGGCTTGGGTGACTCCTATGGACAGATGGCTGGAGTGTTGTGTAACTATGACACAGGGAATCAGAGAATGTCCACATTGGAAAGAATCTTCACAATCTAGTCTGGCTAGGTGAGGTAGTACATTCCTATCATCCTGACACTCAGGAGGCCAGACAAAGCTACACAGTGAGATGCTATCACATTGGAAATGCAATCAGAAAGTGAAGTAAAGTAAGATTAAGTGAGTAACGAATCGGCCATTCCAGAAGTGAAGGTAGTGTTTTCAAACTATGATCTCTCAATATTCCATGAAGATGCCTTGATGGGTGGGAGGAAGGGCAAGGTACTGGTGAGAAGTGATGAGGTGTGGGGAGCAGGTCTCTGGTCTTTCTGTCTGATCTTTGTTTGACACATTGATGAGATCTGATGTATATATATATAATTGATTGTTTTAACATTTTAAAATATTTATTTATTTGAGAGAGAGATATAGAGAGAGGCAGACACACAGAGAGAATAAATATGCCAGGACCTCTAGCTACTGCAAATGAACTCCAGACGCATGCACCACTTTGTTCATCTGGCTTTACATGGGTACTGGGGAATTGAATCTGGGTCCTTTGGTTTTGCAGGCAAGTGCTTTAACCACTAAGCCATCTCTCCAGCCTCCATTCTATTGCTTTTGAACAACAACAAAATGATGGTGGGAAACACTGAAGGGTTTGGAAGCCTCCACTAATCAACCAACTTGCACGGGTAACTATGTAAGTGAAACATATACAGCTCTTTGTCTTTTCTGCAAGCCAGAAAAGGTACGTCGTGCCTCCAGCCTGGCCATCGCCTTTGCCCCAGCACTGCAGAAACACTGCGTGATATCCTCTAGGACGGGGGCAGATGACCTCCTGAATATACCAGGGAATGCTGGAGCGTTGGCATGGCAGCAGCAGGACCCAGATCCAATCCCTACCGTCCTTCCTCCCAACCCGTGTCTGGGAGACCTGCTAACATCACCCCCTTCTCAGGGCCTGGGGAGCATGGCTGACCTACTTGTTTGATTCCTTTCAACTCCACATGGGAGCCAGAGTCAGAAAAAAAAAAAAAAAAGATCAGCCGTTTTATCTGGTCTTAATTAAACATGATCTGCGTAGGGGAGAGCAACTCCATACAAGTGTGGAAGCGAGGCCAGCTGGCTCCAGGGGAGCGCCTCTGAAGAGGAGTCCTGCCGAGGCCAGGAGCTGAGCACTCACATATCCACATGGACGCTGGGAATTCCTTTCTTCCCGAGTTGCATTTGTTCCCACAAGCTGAACTCCCTGACTCAGATCTGCCCCTACAGAGTCCCTTATAATTAGGTGTCCTCTCTCCATCTACATTGTAAGCACCCTCCGTTAAAAGCTACCGCCTGCATTTCCCATATATAGTTCCCAATTTTTCTCATCCCTTGGAGCCTAGGAAGCCCAGGCTAAACAATAGGTCTGCATTGTTTTAAAACCCCAGGCTATCTTTTTTTTTTTTTTTTTCTGACAGATATTAAAAAAAAAAAAAGCATCATGAGTAGGCCTATACAGTTTACTCTTTGGATCTGGTGCTGAGAGGAAACATCCAAATCTCTTTCACATGCTTCTATTCCCCTGTTAATTCCTCTTATTAGCTCTCACAAGGAGCTGAATCTGAGGTCAGAGTTGAGGTTCACAATGCTTCTTCCTTGAAATGACCCTTGCTTGTAACTTTCTATTCCACAGGGCTAGTCCATTTTGCTGACTGGGCCAGCTTGGATCTGGTGGGTAGAGAGAACGAGGCAACACCCCAGCCTTGGCCTTGGACATAGAAACCCAGTTTCTATCAGCGCTTTTCACTGATTTGCATCCGATGCATGGCTAATATCAAAGTGGGCTATTGTTCTTTGCTCAGAAATGCTCCAAACAGGAGGAACAGATGTTCTGTTTATCAATCTCCCCTCCCAAGTACCTTGAGCCCTATAAAATTTAGTTGTTGTAAGAATGATGTCACTCAAAAACGTCCCTTCCCACCTCCACACATAGGTGCGATAGAATTTCAGAAGATCCTCTTATGCTTGTTTTGCTTTGTTTTGTTTTTCTTTCAAGCTGTCTGCCGATTCTACTGCTGTGTCACATGGAGGGTGGACTCTCAGAACTCGGAGGATGAAAGGCGCTTCTTCCTTGCGTCTCTGTCTTTCACTTCTCAAGGGTCTCCACAGAGCCAAATGCAAACAGAGTGCCTCTCAGGGGTCCTTGAGGAAGGAGCACTGTGACAGTGCTACTTTCCTTTAGGTTATCCTTTTCTAACAGCCGCAAATGTGGCAAACGAGGTCCTTAAAGGGTGGTTTTGATTCTGGAAAGCAGCCCCCACCCCCCAAGTGGTAAGGTATGTGGCTCATGTGGGTGGTCAGGGTGGTTAATAAGATTTTCTCTGGTTGGAAATGAAGCATGACTAAACATAACATATGGAGTTGACTTTGTGATGGGATTCAGAAACACCCAGGCCCTTTACCTGATAAGGAAGTGTTCTAGTGATGCGACACAGGCACCAGTGTGTGGCCTCCTGGGACGGGATTAAAGGCAGCACAGTTTACTTCCGCATGGACTCCATTCTGTACAGCCATCATTTGCCCCTGGAGGGACTGGACCGTGTGGTTCAGAGTTTTGCTAACCTCTTTGCATAGTGCATGTACATGCCCTTTAGGAGCCTTGCTTTATTGACCAATTAAAACATCTAAAAAGAAAGATGCTAAGTTTCATCTCATTACCTGGGTGAAGAGTTTCCATCCACCCATCCTACTCTGTGGTCATGAAGGACAGAACTCTCCTATA
The DNA here is from genome assembly GCA_036365145.1 of Orientallactaga sibirica. Lineage (NCBI taxonomy): Eukaryota > Metazoa > Chordata > Mammalia > Rodentia > Dipodidae > Orientallactaga > Orientallactaga sibirica. The sequence continues at coordinate 22,090,840 of JAEOAD010000011.1, forward strand.
GCCTCCCATGTCAGCAGCATTCTGGCTCAATCTAGAGAAGAGCATACCTTGGGCAGACTGGTTAGCTAGACTCCCAAATCAATGAGCTCCTGGCCACTGAGAGAGCCTGTTTCCAAAAAACAAGGTGGGAAGCAATGAAGGAAGACACCGATGTTGTAGGTACAGATGTACTTACCCACACATGTGCCCATACACATGCAAACATACATACATACACACTTGCACCCTACACTCATATATACATGCAAACATACACAAAGTTTGAGATTTTGTCCTTAGGTCACTGAGGTCTAGGCCCTGAAAGGGTACTTACTGTGGGATCCTGGTCTATCTCTGCTTCCTGAGCACCTTCTGACATGGTATGCCAACCTCCCCAGGGGCTCAAAGCTGTAGAGCCACCCAATCTTTGACTGGAAACTCCAAAACCATCATGAACCAGTAATAACCTCTCTTCACTTCATAAATAGCCTGTGTCAGCTATTTTGGTACAGTGATACAAAATGATTGACTGATCGAATTCAATCAATAATCATCTCTCAGGCACATTCTTTCATTTTCCTTCATCCATAGCCTGGATCTGGGCTGATCTCTTACAAAATTATAGTAGCCAAGGTTATTTACTGAAATACTTCTCTCAGCCTCACTTTGGGAGCCTCCTTTCTTCTGGAAGAGCTATCAGCCCTTAAAACCCAGATTTTATACAAACTATAATGTTCATCTTATAGTCAAAAGAAATAGCAACAGTAGCAACAGGAAAAAGCAAACCTCAAAATCAGCATTGTCTGATTTTACCTGGATTCCTGTCAACTCACAATCCCTGATGGAGTATCCTTGAACTTAGGTCTGACTTCTCAGGAAGAGGAAGATGAAAAGAGTCTAAGTTATCAAAATGCTGCTGATCAGTAGTTTATTCTGATCCTAAACACAGTGTGGTGGTGTGAATGTGAAATGTCTCCCATTGCCTTAAGTACTTGTGAGTAAGCCTCCTGCTTGGTCTACAGCTGGTGGAGACTCTGTGGGGTGGAGCCTTGCTAGAGGAGGTGTGCCACTGGGGCTTGGTAGTCTAGTCCCCTTGCCAATGCTAGCTGGCTTACTTGAATTATTTTCCTTCCTGCTACTGTAACAAGGTGTGACTCCCAGTTTCCCTGCTCTGCCATGGTTTCCCTGCTGTGATGAAACTGTCAGCTGAGATAAACCCTTTCCTTTCATGAGCTGCTTCTTGTTGTGTGTTTTGTCCCAGCAATGAGAAGGTAACTGCAATGTCTGCCTTCTCCTTGGGAGATAGTTTCTACGACCTTAGTGGGTCTCTGAAACCATGGATACTATCACCATGGAGAGGAGGCCATGACTGAGAAAGCAGAAGGTTGCATGGGTATCTGTCAGGGAATTTTCACAATGTAAGACTGGTCCAGAAAGTGTACCCCAAAGAGAACCACAGTTCCATTTTGCAGTCTTCTATGGATGACTGTAGGAGTTGTCTTCAAGAATAGATATCTTTGAATCTCACTGAACTTTCTCTGGTCAGAAATTTCAAAGCTCAAAACTGTGAATAGTGAAACGATGTGACCGATACACCCAATGAAAATAAACTGTGACCTAGACCACCGAGTTGTCAGCCTGTAAACCTAGGCTGTACCCGGAATCGAACATCAACCAATTAGGACTGCCCTTATTTGCCCCCCAATGAAGCGAGGATACTTCCTGAATAAAAGTTTCCATAGGCCACATTCTTGTGCAGACAGTTAGTACCCTGCCCGCTGCGTTCAATGAACGTGTCTTTTTCTTCTCTTGTCTGATGGGTGAATTTATGCATTGCCCACCAGTCCTCTACAAGCAGAACCTTGAACTATTTTTTTCCATTTATCCTGACTCAGGACCCTCAACATCATGCTATGTGGGCTCAAAAACACCCCAAGGCTTCAGGCCAGGGCACTACCTGGTGTGGCCAGAAGGTCTCCCTGCTTCAGTACAAATGTGGCATAGTCCTGAAGGGTGAGAACCCAGCCCTGAGAAGTGAGTCCCCAGCCTCCTCTGGGGACTTTCTTCCTGCCTCAGTACCCTTGGAAGACTCCACTAAAGCTTGGAAGCTGCAATTTCTGACTGGAGCAAGTTCAGTGAGATTCAAAAGTCTATCTGTTGTTGAAGACGATTCCTATAGCCTTCATAGAAGTAAAGGATCTGGTCTCTTTAAGAGAGACCACTCATGGGAGGAGTCCTCTTTCTCTGGAAACTAAGGACCTCTGGCCAGGCAACTCTCTGGCAGAATAGGAAGACCTGGGTCAGGCTGACTGTAACAGCTTAGCCTACAAGGGGAATTTTTTTTCTCTCAGCTCAAATATACCAAGCAGCAGCAGGTGGGCAGGCCTGCCCATGCTACTATTGGATATTCTTTATCTTCCTCATCCTTCTCCTTTGGCCTGCCATCCAAGACTCACTCCATTCATCTGAGAGTTTCCTTGCAACTCAGATTGGTGAGTCCTTTCTGGATCTAGACTATGTACCTAATGTTTTGTCCTAATTTAATTGTTGGCTTCAGTGTCATAAGGTCCTTTCAAAAGATAGAATGCCCGTTTTCAAAGCTGTACCTCAAGTCCCTTGCGGATGCCTTGTCAGGATGTCCTTTCAAAAAGGTGGGATGCTCTTTGTAGAAAGTTGTACCTTGAGCCCCTTATGAAATCCTTGGACCCCTTTCCTCCAGACTCAGGTGTCCCAACTCAACATGGTTCAGGCTTCTTCTGTTCCTACAGACTCATCACTGGGATTAACCCTAAAGAACTTGGGTACATTTGCTTCTAAGACCCTGAGAAGAAAAAGTCTTGTGTTCCTTGAAATGCTATCATCTCTCTTCACAGTAGAAATGGGCCCCAGTTCTACTGCTCTGCATGATGCTTACTTTTCTCTCTCTCTCTTGATCTTTTTTCTCTGTGGATGTGACAATGGGAAGCTAGCTTCCTATTCCTGCTATGCCTTCCCCACCATGAGAGACTCGATCCTCTGAGACCAGATAAACCCTCTCCTTCCCTAAGCTGCTTCTGGTCATATATTTTGTTCCAGCAAGGAGAAAGTAGCTGATAAATCTGGGCTTATCTCAGTGTTTGAAATTAAGCTTTATGTTTTTGAGTTGTAAATTGTTTCTACTAAGAGTTGGCTCTGATTAAATGTAAAATAAGTTTATGTCTTTTTAGTTTCTGCTTACAGTGTTCATAATTGTATCCAAGTAACTGTTTACATGGCATTTTGTCTTGGTTCAGCTGTTGGCCTCTGTCTATATTTGATATTGATGTTTGTATGTGTTCTATGAGTAGGACTACAATGGAGGAGTTTTTAACCCCCGTATCTCATTGGTTTTTTTTCTCTGCTGCTTCTAAGAAAATATGTTATTCAAGGCTGTTATCATCCCAAGACCATCCTAGATAAAATACAGGCATTCAAGAGTTAATTGGGGAACAAGTTTGTGTCTAAGAAAAAAATAAACAAAAGAAAATTTAAAATCTAAGCAGCCATACAGTTTTCTTGGGGGCTAGAGAGATGGGTTAGTGGTTAGGGTGCCTACCTGTGAAACCTAAGGACCCAGGTTTGATCCCCCAGTACCCACATAAGCCAGTTGCAAATGGTGATGCATGTGTCTGGAGTTTGTTTGCAGTAGCTAGAGGTCCTGACATGCCCAGTCCCTCTTCCCCCCACATCTCTCAAATAAATAAATAAATAAAAATTAAATATTTTAAAAATGTTTTCTTAGGACTACTCCTATTCCTATTATAAGGCTTAGCTCTAAACTTAGCCTTAAACCTTGCCCTAGCCTTAGACCTACCCCTAGCCCAAACCCTAGTTCTAATCCTAACATAACCCTAACCCTAGCACTAGCCCTAACACAAGTTTCATTAAAAATATTTTATTTATTTATTTAGTGGAGAGAGAGGGAAATAGAGAGAGAGGAAGACAGAGAGAATGCCAGGGCCTCAAGCCACAGCAAACGAACTCCAGATGCATGCAACACCTGTGCTTCTGGCTTATGAAGGGTCCTGGAGAATCAACCTGGATAAAAAAAAACCTGTGCAGGAAAATGCCTGAATTTCAAAACCATGTCTCCAGCCCACATAAACCAAATTTTAAACCTAATTCTAAACTTAACCTTAACAATAACACTAACCATAAGCCTAGCCCAAGCTCTAGCTATGTAATAAAAACTATAGCTAACCCTGCCCTTTACATTAATCCTCATACCAACCCTAACCCTAGATCTAGCACTAGTCTGAGCACTAGCACTAACACTAACACTGGGCACAAGTTTAACACTACCTCAAGCAAGACCTAGCCCTACCTCTAAACCCTATCCCTAACCTAGCCTTAGCTTTAGCACTAACCAAAACCCTAATCCTAACCCTAACCTAGCCTTAGCCCTAGCCCTAGCAATAGCCTTAGCCACAGCCCTGACCATAGCCTTAGCCCTAACCCTAACCCTAACCCAAACCCTAAACCTAGACCTAGGCCTAATCCTAACCCTAACTCTAACTCAAACCCTAATCCTACCACTAGATCTAGGTCTAGCCCTCACCCTCACCTTACACCTAGACCTAGAGGTAGCCCTAGTCTTAACACTGGTTAAAAACATCTTCAGGACTGTTAACACATTTTACCTATGGTACTATTGGTAAGTCTTTGAAATATTGTCATTTTCTATTTTTCAAACAGTTTCTTGGGGTTTTATTAAAATATTGAAGTATTACTTTGCTCTTCTTGATATTTATATTTGTATAAAAAATTTGTCTAAAAAACAAAGATTTTATGTTTGTATTAAGGTATTACTTATGTTTTCTACAGTTTGTCAGCCTTTTTTTTTTTTTTTTTTTTTTTTTTTTTTGGTTTTTCGAGGTAGGGTCTCACTCTGGTCCAGGTTGACCTGGAATTAACTATGTAGTCTCAGGGTGGCCTTGAACTCATGGCGATCCTCCTACCTCTGCCTCCCAAGTATTGGGATTAAAGGCGTGGGCCACCACGCCCGGCTCTTGTCAGCCTTTTAACTACTTAGAAAACCGAGTTTCAGTGGAATCAAGATTTATTATATCTAAATGTAATACCAGTTAAGTTTTAAACCACTATTCATTCTTTAAGAGTGGCACAACTGGCCTTCTGGGTGTCACTTGGAAGCCAAAGCCAAGGAAGGTAAGGAGGCTCAGAGGACAGCCAATATTGTTTCTCCTGCCCTCTGCCAGACAGGTCCCAGGGGACAACGGGACACCTCTAAATGAGCCCTATAAGTCTGGTGAATGACATGTCGTCTTTATCAGAGAGTCCATGAAGACCCCAGAGGTTAGACTCTAACCAGTGCATATTCTGAAAGAGGAGGGTTATTATAGGGGAAGTGTCCTCAGTGCTTGTAATGGAAGTCACATGGCCCTCAAGACCCTCGTAGATGCTACATTTGGAAAAAAAAAAAAAAACACCTAAAGGAGCCAAGGGGCTCTGCCCAAGTCCATGGAAATACCCCCAAAGCCCCAAATGACCTTAACTGTCCAAAAGGGAAAGGTTAAGTTTCAGTAACCTACGTAGTCTTAAGCACCCAGCAGGAAAATATAACCACAGAATAAAATAATTAGCAGCATCATAAAACAAATTTCTACCAGCCCCTGACCAGGATCTTATCCTGCCTTGGTTCAGCTGAAACACCCACTGTGTAGTTTAAACGTATGTCTCCACAGACTCACTTGTTTTATTAAACCTTCTAACTTGGGTCTCTAGCTGCCTGGCTGGAGGAGGTATCACTGGGAATGGATCCTGGGGTCCAGCCCTAAGGTGTCTTTGGGGGTGGATCTGATTTCCAGCCCAAAGGATTTCAGAAGAGTCAGCTCTGGTGGGGTTCCTGCTGCTTACTGGCCGGTCATGCTAATTGCTTTTTGGTGTTTGCTGGCTGTTTGGTTGTTTCTCTCTGCTTGGATGTATGCAAGCAGCTTCTTCTGCCACTGATGGATTCCCCCTGGATCTGGAAGCTTGAAATAAATCTCTTCCTCTCCTAAACTGTACCTGGTTTGGATGTTCATCACAGCAATGTAGAAACTGATTACAATGCCCCCAAAGGCAGTCATTCAAGTAGACAACATTAGTGCTCCATTTAAAAAGGACCCTACTATGTCTTATCAAGTACTCCAATGGTTATCAGACTCCAAGAAATGATTAACTTGGCTCACCTGTGCAAGATAAAACCCTATTTCCCCCCTGCTGACTAACTGTCATGATACTGGGAAGAGCTATGCAGCCTATTGGGGGAGAAAAGCCATCAATAGTGTTAACCAGCAATGGACCCTGTACGATTTATGGCCACTTAGGCCAGTTGTACTGGATGTTGCAATGGTGGCATGTTGGTTATGGGGGTTGATTGGACTTGAGGCCTGCTCCACAGATAGTTATCCCCACCTGGTACTGAAAACCTAATCAAAAGCCCATGGCTGGGAAGATTATAAGCCTTAGTGGGGAATGAGTACTGTTTTCTATCTAAATGGATATATTACGCCCACCAAACTGCTTTCTAAATATGTGTGTTTATACCCATATATTAATGCTATTGTCACTTTTCAGATGGTGGTGATTAAAAACTCACCACAGTGCTAAGTAGAAGTGACAATGGAGTGTTCAGTGTTAGTGAAACATCTGCACTATACCCTCTATGGCCTGTAGCCACTGTAAACAAGGGACCATTGCAGAAGAGGTGGAAGAGAGAATGTAGAGCCAGTGCTTCGCAATGCCATGGTATTCATGACCTCACAGTGGCTGATGTTACCTACTGGCTTCAAATTCGAAGAGGGGCAACTTGGAAAGACAAAGGGATTCAGTGAGGGGATCAGGAGGGGACAGAGAGGGTGGTGGTTGGGAATCTGATCATACTATATTGTCTGTTTGCATGGAGATTGTAAATAAAATGTTAAAAAAAACCCTCTATTTTCCAAAAATACCACTTGAGATAAAATAATTAAAAACAAAAAATGCAATGATAATCTTACACTTTCTTTTAGAAAGGCATTCTCAGGGCCAGTCTCAGATAAGTAAATCTATAACCCATGACCCAATGCTCCTGATCCTGATTTTGAAATTTTCCTCACAGGAAGAGACCTAGTAACACTTTTGTCCACCCTACCTGTGCCCCACCAGAAAAAAAAAAAAATCTTTTCTTTACTATCATAAAAATCCTTTCAAATGTTCCATTCTTCTATCAAAGCCAATTTATCTGGCTCCGAGTAAATAAAAATTCAATTCTGCTTAATGTGTGCTTTATTACTGCTGGAGACGATCTCCGTCATAACAGGGTCTTCAGTACTCATCCTCAGGCTTGACCCACATGGCCTGTGCTTTACCCCAGTCCTCAGGACATAACCCTAAATTCCCCCAGGACACCATTGGGCCACTGGTACACAGAAATATTTACCTATATTTAATTTATTTATTTGAGAGAGAGTCAGAGAGAGAAAGAGAGAGAGAGAGGGGAGAGAATGGGCACACCAGGGCCTCTAGCCACTGTAAACAAACTCCAGATGTATGCACCACCATGTGCATCTGGTTTATATTGGTACTAGGGAATTGAACCTGGTTCCTTAGACTTTGCAGGTAAGCTCCTTAACTGCTAAGCCATCTCTCCAGCCCCTTTGCCTATATTTAGATCCTGTCTTGCCTTCTAAGGGAGTCCAAGAACCCATATTTCTGCCTCCCACAACACAACAAGCTCTTCCCTTCCTGTTGTCTTCTTCACTGGCAAAACTTTCTCTTCATCACAAAGGCGCTGCTATTTTCTTCTCTCTACCAACTTTTAAAATCATTATTTAGAAGGGTGTGTCAATGGCTCATCCATCTAGCTGGATTCCTTATGTTGCTCTACATATTCACGCCTCCTTCAATGGCTAATCAGGTTTACTTCTTCCAGAACTAAACAGATTCAACTTCAGAAGGTTATAACTATATTCAATGGAGATCTAGGTTGCGACTCTAAACAAAACCTGCTCATCTCTTCTCAAACCTCTTCTATACTCTTTTACCATGTGCATTAATCCTCTTAAGGGTTATCTATAGTGTCCCATCTTTCTGTGGATATTGGAAACATTCCATAGTTCCAATTTTCTTTTACTGCATGCTTAAATCCTGGATATCATACATAGTCTCTTTGTGGGACCCCACACCATCTCTGCCTCCCAACCAACTGGACAAGAACATGTACCTTGGCATCTGTTCTTCCCCAAACCACATTTCATTTTTTGGCCTTACCTTCACCATAGGTTCATGAACAGGAATTCTTATGAATTCCATTTTACTGCCCAGAGACTACTGTTGGAACTCACAAATCAAATAAATACATTAACCCAAGAGCTCCCAGTATCACAGTTAAATTCATGTACAGTACTTACACTTTAAAATTACTGGTCCTAGATTTACTGGCTTCTGCTCAGGGTGAAACTTACATAAAGGAAGCTACAGGATGATTGCCACTTTCATGTCAACAAATCTAGATAGGTAAACATCTTCAAAATGTCATCAACTATGCCAGTCAGTTTTGGAAATAAGCAACCAAAGGTCTGTTTGTCTGGTGGGAATGTAAAACAAAACAAGTTCTGGCTATGGTTACCTAGATTGTTTCTCTTTATGGGACCACTATTACCATCTGTCTGCTTCCTGTATCTGGTTCTCACACTTATTTATTTTATTTTGAGAGAGGGAGGGAGGGAGAGAGGGAGGGAGAGAAAGAGAGAGAGACAGCACATCAGGACCTCCAGCTTCTTCAAATGAACTCCTGGCTCATAGGCCACCTTGTGCATCTGGCTTATATGGGTCCTGGGGAATCGAACCGTGGTCCTTTGGCTTTGTAGGCAAGTGCCTTAACTGCTACACCATCTCTCCAGCCCTGGTTCTCACATTTTAACCTTTTGCCAAGCTTGTTTTTCTAGGGTTCAACAGTTCCATTTTCAGACAATGCTTCCACAAGGGTTTCAGCCCTTGCTCATGGAAGCCCCAATTCCTTTAAGCCTCCTGGACCTGGGCCTTCTGTTAAAATGACTCCTAGGTATGGTTCTCTTCTCAGGGCTTATCATGAGAGCCAATAACAGAGCAACACACGATCAGTAGGACCTGCACATCACCCCTACTAAGCTTGAAGAAGCTGCTGAAGAAAGACCCTCAGCCAGTTTCCCAAGATTGGCTTTGCTGCTCTGTCAAGGGACAATATGAAGAGAAGGCCATAATTGAGAAAAGAAGAAAGAAAGAAAGAAAGAAAGAAAGGAAGAAAGAAAGAAAGAAAGAAAGGAAGGAAGGAAACAGGACCCTATCAGTGAATTTCTACAGTGAAAGATTAGTCCAGAAAACATCCTTAGAAAGAACATGGTAGGTCCTTGCTAACCATCGTGTGAGATGTGACTGTGTGCAGCCAATTAAAATGAACTATGCCAGTACCACAGGACTACTGTCCAGAAAACCCACAGTCTGCCCAGAACCAAGCACTAACTTGATTTGCACAGTGAGAATTAAATGGTCTGTCAGTGTAACCAAAGGAGAATATTTCCCAAATAAGAGCTGTCAACACCTATAGTATTACACTGCCACTTCTGTGTACCCTGTACCCAATGAACTTGTCTTCGTTTACTCTGGTCTGACAGAAGAATCCCTTCATTTCCACCAATCTCCACAATCACTGGTCTATTTAGTACTGTGTTTCCTATTAAGCCCAACACATTCACCTTTGCCCTTTAAAGGAAGCACTTTATATGCACCACTTTAAGTCCATTTTTTTTTTTTTTCGAGGTAGAGTCTCACTATAGCTCAGGCTGACCTGGAATTCACTATGTAGTCTCAGGGTGGCCTCAAACTCACGGCAATCCTCCTACCTCTGCCTCCCGAGTGCTGGGATTAAAGGCATGTGCCACCACGCCCAGCTTAAGTCCAGCTTTACATAGGTGCTGGGGAATTGAACTTGAGCCACCTGCTTGCAAACAAGCTCCTTTAACCACCCCGCCTTCTGCACACAGACTTCTTAAAGTTTTAACTTGATGATGAAAAGACACAAGGAAGGTGGAAGAAGGAGAGTTCTTGGATGGATGGAGGGGGCAGAAGGTCCATTTTCCACAGAACAAAAAAGTGGGAGGGCTGGGGAAGGACCTAGGGTTTTAAGCAGCTCCAACATATTCTCTGAAGGCAGACTCCCTGGGGCAGCTTGGGTATTACAATTATTGTGAAAAATTTCACACCGGCTCTTCCTGTCTGTATAAAAGGATTCCATCACAGGTTTTAGCCTAAAAGGTATATTTTGCTGGAAGGTTGAAGCAAAATGTGTTCCCTATAAAGGAAATATAGGGCCAAAAGTTGCTTTTCAATCAGAAGAACACATGAAGTACATGTGTGCAAGATGTCTGATGCAGTTGCATTCCAAGTCTTCACCCCGCTTTCAGGTTTTGGCCAGGATAATTTTGCAGGGTTATCTCACAAGAAGCGGGAAAAGGGACCAGAGAAGGATATTAGTTCTAAAATTGGCATCAAGGCCTATGCATTTCAAATCCATTTAAAGTGATATGTCACCAAAATAGATTTTCTTTTCATTAACACTTGCAATTGATCTTGGGTGACTGTGACAAATGTCCTAAGACTACCCAATGAAGGGAGGGGAACACCCATGATGTTTTGTCTGCCCCCTCCCTCAATACCTTTTGCCACTGCTGAAAATAATTTTGGAAATTAAGCATATCAAATGCAAGCTTGTTCGTTAATGGAGTTCTGACTGAAACATGGGAGCCAAATGTCAGGAAACGGCTCTTGCCCAGTCGTCACGCAATATTAACACTCCCATGCGTAATGCATGTGTGATGTCCTTGGCATGATGTTGGCTCTGCCCCTCACATACTGTTTGGGATGCAGGATATAGGTAGGGGAGTTGGTGTTACTGGCCTCTGAGAAACTTCTGGAAAGGTATTTGCATTTTCACAGCAGATTAAAGGATTCATTTGTATTTATGATGGGTGCTCAGGTGGAGGCAGTGTGCACTGATGGTTTCCCTTGGCTGCAGGTGGTTCAGGTTGTTCAGGGATCATCTTCTCCAGGGTCATGGCTTGCTAAGTTCCCTGAGTTCAGAAGTTGGGGATACCTTGGCTTAAGTGAAACTCCACACTGGGCAGGTTTGCAATGTGCCCTGAGGGTGATCTGTCCTTTGTGGGTCTTTGGTGTTCAAGCTGTCACATGAAGCAGGAGATGACAGCAAATATATCTGTGGGATAATCCATGATGTACTGTTGGGGGTGGGGGGAACACATAGGTCAGCCAGTAGAATCACAGGCCAGCTATGAAGCACACAACCACTGGTACATGGCCTTAAGGCTTGGGCCATGCACCTGCCCTACTCTTGGTTGACCCCTAGCCTGGTCTTTTAATCTAGGCTGTTGCCCAGAGGTTACAGGTGTGGGAAACAAACAGGACCCAGTGTGTCTGGGCTGACAAGTCACCAGTACCTTGGGGAACTGACTTCATGTTTCCTTTTTAATCAGAACAGGCATAGTATGCATATTATAAATGGGTAGCTTGAATGAATACACCTACACGGAATCAATAACCAGACTGGGAGAGCAGAACATGACCAGCCCCCTCTCACAGTGGCATAGTCACTAACTCCTGAGGCTTACCACCATCTGACTGCTATGCTTAGAACCGAAATGTCCCTAAAGGCCCCCATGGCAAAGGCTTGGTTCCCAGCTCAGTGCTTGATGGGAGAATGTGGAGACTTGGGTAGGTAGGTCCTAGTCAGCTGATCTTTTGGTCAATGAGGCTGTGCCTTCAAGGGGAATGTGGGGTGGTGGTACCCTCCTTTGTCTTTTTGCATCCTGGCCTCTACGTGAACAGCCTTTGTCCCACCATGTGCTCCCACCATGATGTGCTGCCTCACATAGGCCCCAAAGCAATGAGGCCATTGATCATAGACTTAAACCTCCCAAAGAGTGGGTGCAAACGAACCTTTTCTCTTTGTATGCTGATTGTCTCAGGTATTTCTTACAATTACAGAATGGCGACCAACATGCTGACTTCTGTCACTACCCTAAGTTTTTCTGTTTTGTGTTCTTTACAATACAGGTGTGGTACACAGTGTGCCTTCTTCTGCACCTGATGCCACACTGCGTTTGTGGGATTCGTCCACATTGTATATGATTAATCATCATTATTGTTCTATAGCATTTACGTAAACACAGTACAGTGATCATTTCGATTACATTTGTATAGTGTGCTGTGTCTGACTGCTAAGAACAATGCTGCCATGAACATTCCAGTACTTTCTGTGTGCATGTATACACACTTTTGTTGATACCCAGGACTGAGGCTTCTAGGTCACAGGGCTTGCACAGGTCCTGTTTCCTAATAGTTATAAAGAGTCATCTATTTATTCCATCAACAGCTTGTCAATACTGGGTGTTGGTTGTCTTTCAATTTAGCCACTAGCATTTTTTTTAAGGACTCCTTATTTTGTACATGACATCTATGACTATCTTTCATCCACTGGCATCCTAAAACAGTAATTTGGGAAGTGCTGATTTAGAGCAATAAACAAACTTTCGGATCCATCCTGTAGGCCACAGACTTGCTAAGGCACTCTGGCTTATTTTAAGGTAGTTAGGGAGTCTTGACACTACTTAGATGGTAGAAATGATCATAACACTTTTTGTTTTGGATGTCAAAATGGAGTCTACACACTCCAAATTGGGAGTAGTATCCCCAATTTCAGACTGCTAGTTGCTTCCTAGTTTGGTCAATAGCTGGGTCATAGGTGGAGGTGACCAGACACTTCCCTTGGAAAAAGCTGTAATAAGACAAATGAGGGCTGTCTTAGGACAGAGTTTGGACACACTCCCTGGCAGTAACTGCCAAAATTCTATATTTGCAGAAAACTGGCACTTTGTAAATACCAAGCTGTGCTATTTATGTAGCTGTTTCTCATCAATGTATGTGGGGATTCTGTAATTATCACGAGTGCTATCCAAACGCTTCTGGAACCTCAGACAAGTAAAGCTAACAGAGAACTCTCTGAGCCTTGCAGACACCACTGTCCTGGGCTCCTGCTTTTTCAGGCAGCCTAACAACTCCGAGGAGAACCACAGGCAGGGAATCTGCTTCTGAAGTCTGTGAGGGTTAGATGCAATGAGCTGTGACAGGAATCCAGCCTAGTGGCGCCCCTCCTTGGAATGTGAGACAACTGAGGAAGGCAGCTGGTCTACCTGCTCTTGTCTGGTCATTCTTGGTTTTATAGACAACAGAATCTTTCCAAGATATAGAAGTGACCAGGTCCATACCTCACTTAATTAATTCCCGTAAGTGACTTTCAATATTGTTAGGATAAGTATTCTGGGCCTCTCCCCTGCCTCAGCTCTTGCCACTATCTATCTTGAACCAAATACTTCAGCCATAGTGACAGCTTTGTAAATCCACACATGATCCACGTTCTCTCTTCCATATGCCTTTGTACAGAGGTCCTCAATGCTTCCTCACCAAGTTCCACTGAAATAAGGCATACTCTGAGGTTGCTGTGGCAGTGTTTTCCAAAGGTGGCCATGACAATACCACTGTGTCCCGTGTGCTCTTCTGCAGTGTGACTTTGCCAAGCCCCTTCCATTTGGGTGATCTCAATACTCATCCTATACAATATGGTTGGAGTGAAGTCAGGCTAGTTCTAGTGGTATCCCTGAAGCCTGATACCCCCCACAGCCACCACCATGTTCTTTTCTCATAGAACTTTGAAACCATCCAGTCTCCTCCATTGGAGAGAGAAGCTATGCAGGCAGTACAGAGATCCTCAGCATGTAAATTGGGTGGCCCCAGCATGCAAATGAGGAGTTTGACCTGGATGTTCAGCCCTGGAGAGTATTGGAATTTCCATCTATCTTTTGATGTCACGGTATGAAAGACCTTGAGTAAGAGTTGTCAAGCTAAGCCCAGTGGAGTCACAGATGCAGGGCTGAAAATAAATTATGTCCAGCTACTAAATGTTGGAGTGTTCTGTTATGCAGAAAGTAGCTTCTTCTGGTTCTAAGAGAGGGTGAGGAAGTTCTGAAGTGCAGTTAGCTTGTGTCTATGTGGTCACACTGGTTGCTGTGGTTTGATAACTGTATCTGCTCAGTCGATGCTCTGCTCCTCTCCCTGTGGGATCTGCACCACACTGGGGACCCCATCTTGGAGCTATATGACAGGACATACTGGCCTAGAGAGCTGTTCTCATCTCCCTCTGCTAACGTTTCTAGCTTATATCCTGGGAGATGCCAGATTCCAAGGCAGCAGGGACCAAGTGGTGATCCTTCCTTGTTCTCATTCTGCCCTTATCATCTACAAAAACCTCAGCAGGACTTTTTTTTTTTTTTCATTTAACTGAACCAGATGTGCCTATCTTAGTCTAAAGAACTTGTTTCTTCTCATACCCTGGTTTCTTCACTTCTGAAATGGGAAGGTTTAGAGATAGTAGTGCAAAAAATACCAGCATGCTCCTCCCAGCCCAGTAGATCCTAGCCAATGCCCTCTCTTCTCCTTAATGGCCTGGGGGCAAAACAACTAGAACCATTACATAATTCCACAATTCACATTTCACTTTTTCCTACAAGTATCTCACAGGAGAGATGGCTTGCTAATTACCCGATTTATTACTTGTTGATTTTGGAACTTCTGATGCACTCAGTACCCACTGTGGCTACAAAGGGAAGTGGAGGACCAGGGGCTTGCACACCTGGTGGTGGAGCTCAGCGTAGAGCAATAAACATGATGACCTTTCCTCTCACTCCTGTCCTGACCTGTGGACAGCACAGAACTGAAGCTACTCTGATGTGTGGATGGTAGGCCAGAGTGATCAGAGTAAAGCACCGGCCAGCATTTTGCTTCTTGTCTGCAGTGGTTCTTTTTTTTTTTTGCGAGGTAGGGTCTCACTCTGGTCCAGGCTGACCTGGAATTAACTATGTAGTCTCAGGGTGGCCTCGAACTCTCGGCGATTCTCTTACCTCTGCCTCCCGAGTGCTGGGATTAAAGGCGTGCGCCACCACGCCCAGCTGTCTGCAGTGGTTCTTATTGCAGCCAGGAGTCCTACTCCTTTCTTGGTGTGGCTGGGACACTTTGTTCAGCTCATACTGGTCACCTGACTTGCTATAACCCCCAGAGCCATGAAGATGTGCCCATGGACTCAGGACAAGAAGGCACAGAGCCTTCCTCTGGGAGTGCTGGCTACACCTCAGTGCTAAAGGTCCCTGTTGCTGCCTGGGGGAGTTTGAATTGGGCAATACCCAAGTGTCTTAGGTTGCAAAACCTCTAGGCTTTCAAGAGGGGCTGTGTTCTGGGGAATTGTACCATTTCCCAACTATCCAGGGATATGGAAATGGGCTTTGGGTTATCAGGAGCCCTTTTATATTCCACTATATAAAACATGCAGCCCTGACTTAGGCTAGACCTTGAAAACAGTTCTCCCATTTTTGAGATGAATAAGCCAAGATTCCAAAGGGGAGGTTACTTTCTGAAGGTCATAGAACTGGCCAGTGGCAGTTCTGGGACAGTTTGACCCACAACCATTAGTTGCTATGGAAACCAACAAGCTTAGTGTCTGGAAATCCCCATACAAGCATGCTCTCTCTCCTTTGATGAGTGGACTTTCACTGCCACTGTATTCAAAAACAAGAGAACAAAGTCCTTGGTACTCAGTTGATTTGAAGGCATTTAATCTCCAGGTTTTTTTTTTAATTTACCTTAATTTCTTTATTAGAGAGAGAAAGAGAGAGAGACAAAGAAAGAGAGGAGAGAATGGGCACACCAGGGCCTCCAGCCCCTGCAAACGAACGCCGGACGCATGTGCCACCTTATGCATCTGGCTTACATGTGTCCTGGGGAATCAAACCTGGGTCCTTTGGGTTTGCAGGTAAGTGCCTTAACCACAAAGCAATTTCTCCAGCCTGATTTGAAGACATTAAAACTTCATGGCAGGGCTTGGGTGGGGAATATGTTAGAGCACTTGCCTAGCATTCCTGAGGCCTTGAGTTTGATCCCAGCAAACAAACTACTCTAATAAAAGCAACATGGCTATCTTGTTGAAGCCCAGCAGGTACAATTTTGTAGTATCTTGTTAACAGATCATGATAGAAAACAATGAAGGTCTGCCCATGTCTTACAGTGCAGGACCCCCTTTTCCTTCCCTTTTCATGCTATCTCCATGCTTACACCATCACTAAATCAAGCCCAGTGTGACTCTATAACAGTTTTGTATTTCCCTTCTGACACTTGTTCTTTTGAAGGAGGACGAGCCAGTTTTACAAGGAATGCCACAGTACATGGTGTCTTTAGTCACATTGGGCTTTTTCTAGTTTGAACAGATTCCTCCTTGAGCCAACTTGTCTATTTAGGAAGGGAGGGAAGAGGATGCACTTTATGCCAATTTTGGTATAGAAAAATCAGATTCCTTTGCCTGCAGCACTAAGAGTAGGGCAAAGTATTTGGGCAGAAGCCTGTTGGCAAGTTTACATGGAAGCAAGAATTGGGACATGTGTCACAAGGACAGACAGCAGTCTGCACAGTCAGCAAGGAACCATAGATAGGGTATGCCCAGATATTTAAGATAAAACAAACTTGGAATATCTGAGGAACAGGAGGAAAGTCTAGGGCTGAAGTGTGGTGAGTGGGGATTGAAAACGAACTTGGAGAAGGGGGCAGGGTCACATCATGCAATTCAGATGCTCATGTATGTTTTTCAAGCACTACTTGGACACGTGTGTGTGTGTGTGTGTGTGTGTGTGTGTGTGTGTGATATGTATATTCAGATCAGGGCATGACTACAAAATTATCATCCAGGACCTGGTCTTTACAGAGGAAAGCAACTGGTCTCTCCCCAGGCCATCTCTGCAAAAACCAAGGTGATGATGTCAAATGAATTTGGGCCTGTGTCCAGGAGAAGATGAGAGGGCCCAGCACCATCCAAAACGGTTGGTTTTATCACAAAATGACATACTGAAAAAGCATTATGCTAACTGCCAAAAATGCACCTCTGCCTAATCCCTGTGGTCTACAATGCAGGGAAAAAGACAGTTCTAACAAGCTCAGGAAGGGAGAAAAGAAATCCACAGATTTCCACCTCTGTGCATAAAACAAAGCAATCAGAATGCTGATGAAATAGTTGGTTGGGCAGAGCCCATGATTACCTTTGGAATCTGCCCATGGGGAAGAAGGCGTCAGTCTTTCAGTACCATCAGGATACATCATGAGAGTCAATGAAATGCATCCAAACCTAACATCCCCTAGTGAAGGCCACCTTTGGAACTAATTTGCATGCTTACTTGGGGATATTTGCATGTCATCAAGGAATGTATTTGAAAATAGCTCCTAGAATTCTTGGGATAAATGATGTAGAGAGCCTTAGGAAATGTCTCTCAAACAGAAAGTGTGCCTTGGGCAGTTTAGCACAGAGATGTTGACCATAAAGAGACTGACAGACAAATGGGTTCCATCTTGGGTCCCAAGGGCAATGGAAGAAGTGATTGTTAACAGTTTACATGTTCCCTGAGCACCTTGAGATCCAGTTCCAAATTCCTGAAGGAAAGCAGTTGTGAAAATTGAAAGAACAAGTAGCGTTAGAGGCTCTTGAGGTTCCATGCAGTATGAGAACAAGAGATATCCAGAAGTGTGGAAATACTGAGAAAATTTTCAGGGGCTCTGAGCAGGCTAAGAGTCAGTTGGGATCATAAGGACATGGAGGTGTCATCGAGAATGTGACCTCCTGGGGCCTTCACTGAGCAGAGTGTTGGAGTCTGGGGCACAAAGAAAGAACTATTTGCTTTTATTCTTTCTTTCTTTTTTCTGTGGCTGCATTCCTGACCAAATGGCTCAAGATACCAAAGTCATATGCCAACCCTGATCTCCACCCATTCCTGGCATGTAAGGGCACCTTTCATATGTGGGTCATTGAGTTTGGCTGAAATAATACTTTAGTGGTGAGTCTAGTCCTTCAGAGAAGGAATTGAACAACATAGAAGTGATCCTCGAGCCAGGCGTGGTTAATCCCAGCATTTAGGAGGGAGGCAGAGGTAGGAGGATCGCTGGGAGTTCGAGGCTAGCCTGAGACGACATAGTGAATTTCAGGTCAGCTTGGGCTAGAGTGAGGCCTTACCTCAAAAAAACAAAACAAAACAAAAAAAAAAAAAAAAAAAAGAAAGAAAGAAAAAGTGATCCTTATTCTCAGTGACATCTGTTTAGATGTTGTCTTTGTGGAAATGTTCAGAAAGGACTCTGAATCACTGTTACATTGTGAAATAAACACATCTTTGCAGGAGATGTCACTAGGCCCATAGTCATTAGGTCTTTGGGCAGCGTTGACATCTTGTTGAGACAAGGCATGCCACTGGTATACATGTGAGCACATGTTCTTGCTTCAGTATACTCTTTCTTGACTTGTAAATGGGCATTTGGCATATTTGCCTCAGTGCACATCTCCTAAAGAAGACCTAGTCCCCCAATCTATCTTGTTATGTACAGCATTAGAGGAACCCCCAGATCTTATGAAATCAATCTGACATCTGCCTCAGCTGGCAATTGTATGGATATAACATTATGGATTTAAACATGACTAGAACATTGGCTTAGCTATTTAACACCAATCTGGGAAGACATGCTATAGGAGAGCTATAAAAGAAAGTGAAAAGTTAACAGTAGGGGAGATGTGTTCTAGCACCAAGTCCTCCCCCATTATGTGCAGATAGAGAAAGCTTTAAAGACATGGCATCTGGCAGGACTTTGTAGGGTTCAAAGGAGACTAGAGGGGATGGGGGCCTAGTTGGGAACTGAGGGAAGGCCCTGGCATTTCTTGATGGGTGAAGGATCAGATTTTGCTTGACCATGAGTTGCAAGAAGAGGAAATATGATTGACACATGGAATGTGCAGTCGTTCTGAAATAACAATGACAATACTGAATCATTACAGAGCCCCTCCTACGTGCTTGGTCCTCCTCTACCCATTTGCATAGGATTAACTTAATTCTCACCTAGCCCTGTGAAGCAGATACCAACATTGTCCTCATTGGATGAGATAAAAAATAAGGCACAGAAAATGAAAGCAACTTGTGCCTTTACTTCTTTTTTTTTTTCCCTTTTAGAAAGTAACGTACCCTAACAGAGGTGAGGCTGGGATCTGAATCCAGATAGTCTGAACCTGAAAACCCACCTTTCTCCCCCCCACCCCACCCATGCCACGCTGACTCCCTGATGATGGGCAATAACGTGAAGGGGTATTTTGGGTGCCTGGTGAGCCTGTGCCTCAGGAGCCGAATCTGATATGAAGATTCCAGTGCAAGTCCCTGAAACGGGAGAGGAATCATAGGAGGTACCAGTGGGAGAGTTGGGAAGTGTATTACTAAGCAAGTTACTAGGGATGACAACTAGATTACTCCTGTCCGGGGATTCTAGGAGTCAGGGTAAAACATGTGATTTGATTAGACCAGCTATGACGGCAGAATTGAAATATTTATCTACCACCAAATCCCTTTGCAAAGGCTATTTTCAGGGCTGTTCTACATTCTGGGAAAATGGAATTTAGGGACTAGTGAAGGCCCTGAGTTGTAAGGGGGTGTTGGAAATTGACAGTTGGGTGGGCACATGAAGGTAGCAAGTGTTAAGAGGGTACACGTAGGGAGCGTGTTGTATTCAGTGCCAGGCACTCTGCCATGTTCTTCTTGCATCTGCTTTTAGATATCCCTCAATGCAACCTTATGGTGAAGAGTGTTGCCCCTATCTTCACTGGGGGCGAGGGGGAGGAAACCAAAGCTCTGAGGCACAATAATTGCCCATGACTATAAGCTGGTAAGTAGAAAAGCCTGGACTGAAACAGGTGGGTTTCATTGAAAATGCAGGTTTTTGTCTAATCTATCACACTTCACATCTTGCAATGCAGGAAGCCTGGGGGTGTCAACTCACCAGCAAGCCTCTGGAGAAGGGAGAATAGGAGGTCTAGTGGCTTCAGCTGTATGTCTGATGAATTAGGTCTCATGGGCAAGGCGGGCAAGGAGTGACTTAAGATCTATCAGAACATAATTTACTCTCTTTGTGCTAATCCTCTCTGGACACCAATTTTAGCTTTGTGTTGACACTGACAAATTAAGGACATGCTCAGCACTTTTCCAAGAATAAACAGCAAATTCCACAAGCTGTTCTAATCATTTTTCTCTTCCAGGGTGAAATCCCTTAACTAAACACGTCTGCCCAGGGAGTGAGTTGTGGCTGGGACCTTTCTGACTGGACCATGTAGGTCCCCTTCATTTTCAAAACTCCCGTTGGCTACATTTATTCCTAAGTGTTTTAGTAATGATGTTGCTAATGGGAATGTCCTCATAATTTCTTTTTCAGATAGTTAATTGTTACTGAATAGACCAGCTACTTATTTTTGTAAGTCAAGTTTATAGCCTGCAACTTTACTGTTTATCAGCAGTACCTTTATTTTTGGTGAAGTCTTTAAGGATTTTTTTGTATAAAAGATAACATCAGGATATCATTTCATTTCTTCCTTTCCTAGATCACAGCTATTAATAATACGTTGCATTTTTCAAGCTGCTAAAAAAGAGTAGATTTCATTTGCTTATGTTTATGGTGGTGTTGGGGATGGAATCCAGGGTCTTGTGTATATTAAGCAATCTACATACCACTTAGCTACACCCCCCTCCAGGCCCGAATGATTTGATTTTAAGTGTTGTCAACCTAAAGAAATTATAAGTAGGTGAGGTGGAAGGGATATTAATTAGCCTGATTTGGTCATTCCACAATGTATACATGTATCAGGACCTCACATTAAGCCACACAAATATATCTGACTATTTTTCAATTAAAATAAAATGAAAATCTGTCCTCCACAACACCTCTGAGCCCAGAGCTTGAAGGGAATTCCATTTGCCAAGAAGCCTCCTGTGGCGCCTGCTCTGTTGCTGGCAAGAACAGTCACTGTGCTTCAATGGATCTGGCACTGGTCCCATGGTGGGAGGTGCTTTGTGACAGGTTAATCTATAGGGTGAGCCATCTTTCATGGGGTTCTGTGGTGGGAGAAGGTAAAGAGATCCTGCAAAGTTTTCTAGGATGATCCACCCTGTATGGAGCTCATCTCACTTCCTTTATTATACTCACACTCCTACACTGGACACTGGGATGCAGTGAAGTTAGAATGCAGACAAGGGGGCTCTACTAGTGGCTGAAGCAAGCCAAGGCAGATATACACAGCTCTCCAACAGGGCCCACGCATCCCTTTTGCTATTCTAGGGGTGGATATAGAATGAGTGAATGTAGATGGCAGACACTTTGGAATTGTTTGAATATGAAGTACCCTTAGCAGGCTTGTGTTTGGAATACTTGGTTCCCATCTGGTGGCGTTATTTTGATGGGTTGTGGAAAGTTTTGGAAGTGGGATCTAACTGTAGGTGAATGAGGGTGTGCTTTGAATGGTTACACCAGGACCATTCCTGTCTGGCATGATGTTAGCTGTTCCATCATGCCTGCCCTGCTGCAATGGACTGAATCCACTGAAACTGTGAGCCTAAATACATATCCCCTCTCCCTAAGTCATTTTTCTCAGGCACTTGATCATAGTGATGATAGCACTGATTAATACACGCCTGAACAGCTCCATGAAGGAAAATTCCCTTTGAGTGAGCGCCCAAGCTTCCTATGGCATTTCTCAAAGCATATTTAAAACATGAAGATGTACATCAAAAACATTCTCACTGGTACTTTTAAACGTTCTCATTGACAGTTTTCATAGACGTACATAAATGTACTTTGGCCCTAATGAGATTGTTCTTGCTTATTTCTTGTAGGACTGGGGATCAAAGCCAGGGCCTTACACATCCTAGGCAAGCTGTACCCCAGGCCTCTCTTTAATAATTCTATCCAAGCACATCCTAGACAGATTTGGAGTGCTGAATTAGTCATCAGCCTTTTTCTCACACCTACTCACGTAAAGTGATTAAAAAAAAAAGTCTTTGAAAAAAGAATTTGGACTGGAGAGATGGGTCAGTGGTTAAGAGCACTTCCTGTGCAAGCAGGAGGGCCTTCCCAGCTGGGTGTGGACACCCGTGCTATAACCCTAATCTCATCGAAAGGCAGGAACTGGAGAATTGCTCAAACTTGTGACAAACTTACAAGCTTTGGAGTCAGAAAGAGACTCCAGGTCAAGTAAGAATAGATAGAGGACAATGGAGCTGGAGACCCAGTGTTCCACTTTGGCCACTGCAGGGCCATACTGCCCCCCACCCCCCGCCAACACACACTAAAGAAAAGATTTTGCCTTGGTAAATAACTTTCCAAGGCAAAATTTTTTATGTGTGATTTTTTTTTTTACTGCCACAAACATAGAGCTACCTCTGTCTGCTGAAAAAGATGAATTATAACAAAAGTGGGGAAAGAAGCCTCAAAGCTTTAGAGGAATATGTTTGAAAGCTGACAAGATACTCAGAAGACTGTTTATTCCTACTGTGAAGTTTGAGCTACTAAGGGTAGACAGCTTCCCACACTCAGTTTTGAGAATCTCAAATATTGATTGTTTAAAGCTTCTTTTACTGGCAGAGAAAGTGCCTAGCTTGGCTGATCACCCTAAAGATTCAGCTCTCTATGTCTTGCAGGATAATTAGCAAAATCTATTTATAAACCACAAACAAATCACAGTTCTAGAAAATAATCCACAGGCTTCTCCCTCTATTTGGGGCAGACTCACTGAGTTTTAAAAGGGTACACATTTCCTCTCACACAGGAAATCCTGATTTTAATGCTTTAAAGTATCATGAAAGATGGGCTCTAAAGCAGTACCTAAGATGTGAAGATGTATGTTTCCTTAGGGATATTCACTGGTGAAAAAAATTGCAAAGATTATGGATTTCCCCACTTGTAAGGAAGGCATACACACACAGTTGGAAGGAATTGAAACATTTTCTGAAGTGTAGTCTCATGGTTTAGGCATTCTGAAATCTACAAAACCAGAGAGATCCAAGGGGAAATTAAAGCTATAGCATTCAGCACATTCAGCCAAAAATGGCTGTCTTGAGTTCCACAAATCACACACAAAAGAGAAGTATTTACATGGAAGAAAAATCGAAGCAAGCTTGGACATCAGAGATTTAAAAGATTTTTCTGAGGGCCCCTACACCCAATTGCATGCCCAGGTCTGTGCCCAATTTAGACCTAAGGCTATAAACCTAAAGAAAGAAAACACAGGGGGTTCAAGCAGGATGGGCTATTTGGGTTTGGATGCAAGTGCTAATAAGTGCTAATCAGTGTGACAGGTTTCACAGGAGGCTCTGAAAGCATATGGCTCTCTGCTGAAGACCTGAGATTACAGCCAGTGACGCCTGTGAAAGGATAAGGGCACGTCTCTCCCACGCCTATTGCGAGCAGTGGCAGAAGGCCATTCCCTCGTCAACCCGGACCAGGCGCCTCAGTTTCCCGAGACAGGACTTCCAGATGGACCCTCACTATGCCTGAGGCATCCTTCAGTATACCTGCGACTCAGGGCCTTACCCAAATGACCTTGGGCTGTTTCCTGTAACCTTCCTGGGCCCTTTTTAACCAGACAGAAGAGACTACACCTCTGGTGGCCTTGGCCAAGTCTGACCTTTTTCAGTCATGACCCTAAGCAGGGAGGGATGACAGAGGAAAGAAAGATTGAAAATCTGCCCCCCACCACTTCAGTTCAGCCATTAAATCATCACTTCCCCGCCCTCACATTGTCTCCCTCACCACCCGCATCTTTGAGTTCTGCTCCCTCCAGATGTCCCCAGCTATCACATATCAATATTCTTGACCATGAAATGTTCCACTCTTGCCTGGAATCTCATTTTTCTGTTCTCCTTGGGAATGTCCTCTCTACCCTTCAAGACAAGCACTGCCCGATCCCTCGTTGTACCCCTGCTGAGCTCCCACAGTAGGCAGAACTGTGTGTGTGGTAGGTTCAGACTACAGTGGTTCTGCTCAGAAGAGACTGAGTTTTGCAGGGAGGGGTGTTTTTTTATTCTCCCACCCAGTAGGGCCTAGCCACGTACAACCATGCTACACTAGTTCAGGGAGTGTTTTCCAAATGTGGGGGCACAGGAAGTCTGCACTTAACATTGTGCAGTTTTGACTTTCTGCATTCATCTGTTTCCTGCTGGCTACTGAAACACCAGTGATCTGCCCTTGCACCAATTCTTCCCATCTGGAGTGGCTCACTGAACAATTCTTGAGTATTCTAAGTGTGTTACATGACAAGGTAGTAACTGCACAATTGAACAAGTAGTAAGTGTTCAATGCACCAAACACGAGGCAGAGGCTTCTTCCCTAGCATTTATATCCTTCGGGAGAGCCTGCAGTGGGGTCAGCAAGTCTCCCTAACATGTGTCTCTGTTGTGTAAAAGAGAGGTCTCTCCAACCTGCCCAACTGTTTCTTCCTGGACCATGCACATATGCACGTGGAGCTAAGAAAGCAAGTTCAAGCTTACCCTACCTGGCTCTCTTCCCTCCAAGGGGCAGACCCTGGGAGGAAGCCGCTGATAACTTTGGCAGGAGCCTTTATGGATGGATAATTTTAGGATATATGTAGCACAGAATCTTGAAGGAATGAACATTGACCTCTGGCCCTGGACTCTCTGCTTTGTAGATGCTAAAGTGCTAACGAGACAGGGGTTTACAGTAGCACTAGATACCAAGGACTACCAAGTATTCATGTGCAGGCTGAGGTGCACTCTTGTAAGGAAGGCTCTAAAGGCAACTTTGCTCCTTTTGCTCATGTGGCTTTCACGCCAGCCTGGAACTACATTATTCTAGACAGCGAGGGCCTTACTGAGTCATGCTCTGGTCTCATGAAGGACAAAGGTAAATGTAGGGCCCTTGGCTCTCAGCAGGAGAGACTGAGGTGCAGAAGAAGGGCTCTTCCAGATGCAGCCAAGAGCACTGTTGTGGGAGGATGAAAGCCTCCACTGTTTGGGCTGGGAGTGGAAATCTCATACCTCAGATGTCAAGGCTGTAGGGAGCTGCTGGCTGCTGGGGAGTTCTGGATTCTACTCAACATCTGGGACTCCTCAGCCTCGTGACAGGGGAGCCTCTGTGGTGCCAAAGATGGCGTTCACATTAATCGCCCAGTGCACACGACTCTCAGGAAAGGGCTGGGAGCTTTCCAGAGTTCTTATTCAGTTGATATTTTTAGAGATGGTCTTTGCTAAGAGGAAACATTACATGCAGCTTCCTCCCCAGCTGGGAGTGAAAGGACAGAGGTGAAGTTTGCTTTCACCACAGAGGAGTTCAGGTTCATGAGTTTAGAGAAGTGAACTATCATGTCAGAAGCCATACACAAAGCAAGAAGAGCAGAAATGGGTCCCAAACCCATGTCTGTGGTGACCCCAGAGCCCGAGATATGCCTATGGATCATCTACAGATGTGGAGTGAAAATTAGGTTCCTTGTCATCTGTCTTGGACTAGGGCATGTGTGTGACTGTAACCAATACAATGGAAATGATGCCGTATGTCATTCAAGGTCCATCATGAAGACCACAACACTGCTTCCTTGTCTGCCACACTCTTTCCCATATCTGAACCATGGACTGACACATGGAAGTCCAGCTTTGGTTGACAGACTCAAATGAGCCCATGCTAGCTCATGCCCTGGATGTGGGAATGGAAGAGCCCTCTTGGAAAGGGATCCTGAAGCTCCAGTGGTTCTGGCCCTAGCCATCTGAGTTGTCCCTCCCTCATAGAAAGGAATTTCTACCATGTCATTTTGGGGTGATTGACACACAGCACCTATGAATAATGTATATGACAGGTATGTCACTAAGTCTGAGGAGTTTGCTTCAGAGCAGTAAGTAAATAAACAGGCTGGAGATGAGAGAATTATGAGGCAAAGTGAATGCAGCCACTCCTTAGATATATCTTCACACACGCCCTCCCCAAACTCTCCAAATGCAGACAAGGTGAAACAAACACCTTGGATCCACTTGGTCTGTCGCAGAAGAGTTAGGAAAATGGTGGGCATTATGAGATGAGAAGGCAGGAACAAGCTTTAGTAGTATTAGACACCAGCAGACCATCACCATCTTTAATCTACAGATTCAGGAAATACTTATTACCCAACATGTGTCAAGAATGGGTACAGGAATGGAGTCAGGCACAAAACAAGTTCCCTATTCTCACAGGGCTTATGTGTGAGGTTGACAGGCGATCAACAAATAACAGTATAGGACAGGTCACATGCTAACAAATAAAGCATGGCAAGGAGAAATACTGTGGCACTTCAGACCAGCTGGTTAAAAAAAAAAAATAAAAAAGAAGACAAATGACTTCCCAAGGGTGGTATGTGAACACTGACAGAATCAGGCTAAACAGTGGAGAGAAAATTTGCTTGACTTGAGAGTCCACACTTAGGCATTAACATGAAGGAAAGACTATAGAAAGATATCTTCCAGCTTACAAATTTATGACTTTTAAGAGATGGTTCCCAACCAGGTGTAAGGGCAGGAAGGAATGGAGATGTCTCCCTGAGAACCTCAGCTGCCCACCTACCTTTTGCCTGCTGAGCCCTCCAAGCGGAAATGAAAAGGGTACTTACACAGAGCACGTGGAGGACCACCGCCCCTTGTCTTCTGTCTTCATTGGTGAATATGTCCCTGGGGAATTCATGTAGGGCTGAAGAACAGAGAGAGAAGACCAGCTCAGTATAGGTAACATTTCAGTGCTGCGGGCCTGGGACAGTGTCACCATCCCTGAATTAGAGACCTGATTTGAATACTAGGTCTACAACCTTTGGTGAGAACAAAATGAAAGAAAGAAAGAAACAACAACAACAACAAAAAAAACTATTCCTTTAAGTTCATAGAATTCTAACCAGATTTTAGTATTTCTTTCAAATGAGAATGTGCACTCCACGGCTGGAGAAATGGCACAGTAGATATTTACTATACAAGTGTGAGAACAAGCAAAAGGTTCAGTTCTCATTTTTCAAGATAGCATTGGAATACAGTGGTCTGTTTTTTAGGGTCTGAATTTGGGCCAGAATGTATGTCAGGTATAGAGAGCAAGGCTCATTTTTTAGAGTACAGCAAGAGACAACACTTAAAAATATTGTCTACTTGAAATTTTCCAGTTTTTACCTGACCTCCCAAGTAATTATGTAGAGGTTAGGGATATGTTAATTAGCTAATTTTACAGTGGACAGAAAGACCCTAAGTTACAGTGGTTTGGCCTATATTTCTTTGTTTTTTACAACAATGCAAAAGATTTATGCATTCAGTAGAAACCGTACTTGGATTTTCACCTTTTGCTGCGTGTGGTAGTTTGAATATATGTCCCCCAATATATTCAATGTTTTATTACTTTATAGTTTGCGTCTTCAATCACCTTGCTAGAGGCAAGGTCACTGGGGGCCTGGTCTTAAGGTGTGGTGATGGGTTTGAGATTCCATTGTAAAGATATGCAAATGTGTCTAGCAGGAGTTCCTGAAGTCTGCTGTGTGACCTTTTGGCTGTAGTTAGTTTTGCTCTGTGGTGGCTGGCTGGCTGGTTGGCTTTTGCTCTCTCTGCTTGGCCCTGTGAAGGCCAGTTGCTTCTCCTGCCATTATGGAACTTCCCCTGGATCTGTAAGCTTCAATAAATAATATCCCTTCCTCCATAACTGTGCCTGGTCTGGAAGTTCATCTTAGCGAACCTGAAGCTGTCTGCTACAGTAAAGTGGTACCGAGGAGTGTGGGGTGAGATGAACCTGACCGTGTGGATATTCATCTTTTGGAACCTTTGTTTTGGAGGAATGGGCATGGACTTGGTGCTTGCAACTGAAGATGCCTTCTGGAGTGGTAAGCCAAGTTTTATGGACTATTCTGATGAGAGTTTGAGAATGCTAAGTGCAGACAGTATTGAACTTCGAGGCTTGGCTTATGAGCTTTCTAAGGGGAAGGAAAGACTGCAGAGGACTTTGTTGGAACTGGGCTACTGGCATAAGGGATGGCTACGTTCTGCTATCCAGGCCCAGAAAGTTTGATCAAGGTTAAATTTGTAATGGACTGATATGCTTGGCTGAAGATATCGGACTGAGATTTTAAGATTTTAAGTTGGAAAACCTGAAGCAAGCTAAAAGTAGAGGCACTGAGACTGGTTAAGCTGCTATTGTTGACACATTAGCAATCTTAAGGAAGGTGGAAGGAAGGTGGCCTGACTTGATTTACATTAAGACAATGGAGAGGATGCCTGAGGAAAGACTGTTAAAAATGCAAACTCTTGGAAAGAGCTGACTTAAGGAAGGTGGAAGGAAGGTGGCCTGACTTGATTTACATTAAAACAATGGAGAGGATGCCTGAGGAAAGACTGTTAAAAATGCAAACTTTTGGAAAGAGAGTTGACTGGAGAAGGAACCTGCCCTTCAAGGCTATGATTTATTTTGTCCCTGGATTAAGAATATGGCTGTGTCCTGCACACCTGGTATTAGTTTTGGAAGCATGAAAAATGTATGGAGTGGTCATGAGTTGCACACGGTTCCAGGAGCCGCTGCTGAGTTGCAGCATGAAGGCAGGGCATGAAGTTCCTGAGGAATAGGCTGCAAGAGCCTTTTGGAAGATGGACTGTGGTTTGCATGGAGACCTGAAGATGTTTTGGATATACCAGGACTGTGCAAAAGGGCTTCCATGGAGTGCAGTGTTGGCATGTTATGAAAGTTTTCCCTGGCGACTCTGCCCAGCTGGAGGGGCGGAATTGGTAAACATGGAGACTGTCAGTCTATGGTTATATTGAACTTGAACTGCAGAAGTTTGATGACTGCTGATGGTGGTTGAGTTTGCATTATTCTAGTCTCTCTTTGCTTTTTACCAGTTAAAAATGTTTACTCTGTGCCTTTACATGTTGAAAGTATTTAACTTGTTTGATTTTACAGGACTCACTATCTTAAGTTGATCAAGACTGTGAGAACCTTTGAAATTGGACTGAGTACAATTTACAATGTGTGATAGTTATAAATCTATTGGGGCCAAGAGCTAAATATATTGGGGGCCAGGGCGGAATGTGGTAGTTTGAATATATGTCCCCAATATATTCAATGTTTTATTACTTTATAGTTTGTATCTTCAATCACCTTGCTAGAGGCAAGGTCACTGGGGGCCTGGTCTTAAGGTGTGGTGATGGGTTTGAGATTCCATTGTAAAGATATGCAAATGTGTCTAGCAGGAGTTCCTGAAGTCTGCTGTGTGACCTTTTGGCTGTAGTTAGTTTTGCTCTGTGGTGGCTGGCTGGCTGGTTGGCTTTTGCTCTCTCTGCTTGGCCCTGTGAAGGCCAGTTGCTTCTCCTGCCATTATGGAACTTCCCCTGGATCTGTAAGCTTCAATAAATAATATCCCTTCCTCCATAACTGTGCCTGGTCTGGAAGTTCATCTTAGCGAACCTGAAGCTGTCTGCTACACTGCGCAATCAATATGTGGTCCAGTATTCTCCATCAGGCCTAACTCCAGTCTGATTCCAGTGACTCGAGAATGTTTGAAGTGGGCTGGCTAAGCTAAGATTGTGCCTGGCTAAGTGTGCTAAATATACAACTAATGATGAAGTATTGTATGTCAAAGAACAACTGTATATGTACACAAGAGATCAGGAAGTGTTTAAGCTCAAATACAAACAATTCAGTTTTATTTTTATTTTTTTCTAACAACTTTTTTTTTTTTTTTTTTTTTAGGTAGGGTCTTGCTCTAGCCCAGGCTGACCTGGAATTCACTATGTAGTCTCAGGCTGGCCTCAAACTCACAGTGATCCTCCTACCTTGGCCTCCCAAATGCTGAGATTAAGGTTTGAGCCACCACACCTGGCCAAATAACTGAATTTTGACAAATACAATAAACACATATAATTTCTATCTCAATAAAGATTTCACTTTCTTTCCATTTTTAAATTTTTTAAAAAAATTTTTTACTTATTTGAGAGAGAGAAAGAGGGAGGGAGAGAGAGAGAGAGAGAGAGACAGAATGGGCATGCCAGGGCCTATAGCTGCTGCAAACGAACTCCAGACACATGCTCTGCCTTGTGCATTTGGTTTATGTGGGTCCTAGGGATTTGAACCTGGGTCTTTTGGCTTTGCAGGCAAGCATCTTATCCACTAAGCAATCCTTTCAGCCCCTTTCTTTCCTTTTTTTAAAGCAAGGCCTGAAAGCTGGGCATGGTGGTGCATGCCTTTAATCCCAGCACTCGGGAGGCAGAGGTAGGAGGATTGCCATGAGTTCAAGGCCTCCCTGAGAGTACAAAGTGAGTTCCAGGTCTGCTTGGGCTAGAGTGAGACCCTACCACCAAAAACCAAAAAATAAAAATAAATAAAATAAAGCAAGGTTCAAATGTACATATCCAACTAGTCATACTACTTAGTTTTGTACCATGAAATATGGGAGACAAGGACCAACAGGAACGTTCTGGTCTCTCCAAGGGTTTTTCTAAATGTATACTGTTTTCAACATGCTGCACAGAGTCTCTCTGATCAATAAACAGGAAAAATAAGAGGGATCGTGAGAATTTCATCTTGGGGACCACAGTGAAGCTATAAATAAGAAATAGCCATAAGGAAATAATGGTCCACAAAAGAAGCTGGAAATTCCGCCCTGGTCCCTGCATGATTCCAACCTTTTCATTACAATGTCTCAATTCCTATCACCTTCCCTCAACAGGCCTAATGGCTATCTGGCACTGTCCTCATCAGCTTTAGCAGAGCTGTAGGCAGCTATTAGGCCCCCCTAGGAGGAAGTCTTTTTTTTTTTTAAATACTACCACTCAACATATTCTAAGTTTTATTTTTATTTATTTATTTATTTGAGAGAGTGAAGGAAAGAGGCAGATAGAGAGAAAGAGAGAGAGAGAGTATATGGGTGTGCCAGTGCCTTCAGACTTTGCAAATGAACTCCATACGCGTGCACCACTGTGTGCATCTGGCTTATATGGGTACTGGGGAATTGAACCTGGTTACTTAGGTTTCACAGGCAAGCGCCTTAACTGTTAAGCCATCTCTCCAGCCTGGAAGCCTTTTAATTCTCAGTCCTCCCTGCTGGTGATACATCTCCACTAGGCTCCTCTGGAGTGCTATAGCCACTTCTTCCCCAGATGTCTTCCCACCCTCTTGCTCTTCCTCTCTCGAAGAATGTCTGATTCTGCCTAGGTAAAAAAGCCCGAGTGCAATAAACCACTCAATAGCTACCACATTTTCCTACCTTCTCCCAAAAGTTCAAGCACAGGTCAGAAACGATGGGAAATGGTGCTTGCTGCCCCCTATCCAAATTCAAGGGACTAGGATGGGGCACAGGAGAGGAAAAGCCCCTGAGAGTACCCTGTCCCATCAGCTCCTGGACCAGGGCACAGAGTTGACTCTTCCTGCAAGGGTGCCTCACTGGGCCTCCGTGTCTGTCTCCTCTACTTGCTCGGACCTTGCTCTTTAATCTTTGATTCTAAAGATATGACAACCACTGGTCACATCAGGGTGGCTTCTCCCTCCTGAGGCTCCTGTTGTTTTGTATAAAGCTGCTGGCAGCTGCAGTTTGGGTTGGGTGGACAGTGATAGGCCCACATAAGGCAAGACCATGCCTCTGGAGGCAGGAAAGAGGCCTGGCAACATGTACCCAAGGATGATGACGGCACCTTACTTAGTGGTCACCTATTCTGGGCAGGTACTGTGGCTCACCCTGTACCTCTGCCACCCTTTTTATTATTCCCATTCTGAACCCTATAAACCCAAGAGACAAGACCATTAAGTAGCACACTCAAGGACTCACAGACAGAAGGCCCACAGAGCAGGGTCAACCAAATGCTTTCAAAACTATTTGCTTCAAGCACAACCATAAAACCTCTTCTTGGTGGTTAACAGTACCATGGATAGAACAACCGGGTTAAATATTCCCAGGGAAACTTCACCTGACATTAATCATGATAGCTCCTCTCAGCAAATGCACATTAGGTGAATGATGAAATTGTAGCAGTGGTTTCAAAGGATTTAGGTGCAAATTTCAAAGAATACAATAGTCCTGTCTTGTCTAGGATTTCACTTTTCACAGTCCCAGTTATCTGTGGCCAACAGAGGCCTGAACATATGCATTTGAAAATTCTGGAAATAGACAATTTATCAGTTTTAAATTACTTGCTGTCTGGAAAGCATGATGAAATCTCATCTCACCAAGTAGCTACCTCTCTTTTTTTTCTGGTAATTTTTTAAGGCAGGGGGAAGGATTGGCATTCTGGGGACTCTAGCCACTGCAATCAAACTCCAGATACGTGCGCCACCTTGTGCACATGTGTGACCTTGCATGCTTGTGTCTTCTCATGCGTCTGGCTTATGTGGGACCTGGAGAGTCAAATATGGGTCCTCAGGCTTTACAGGCAAGTGCCTTAACCACTAAGCCATCTCTCCAGCCCACTACCTCTCTTATACATAGGAGTTCATTATTATCTACAGTTTCAGGTATTCACTGGGTGTCTTGGAACATATCCCTCGTAGGTTAGGGAATGGAGACAACTGTGTTGTATATAGATTATTTTTGCTATTATATATGCATAAATTTTGAAAAGTCATGAGAAGAGATTTTATTTAAAAGTTGCACTGGGCCCTCTTCTTTCTTTTAAGAAGTAGAAATGCATCTTCCCTCACAGATCTCAAGTGCCTATACCTTAGGCTGGGTTCCTCAAGAGCAGACCTTGAAACAAGGCTTTGAATAGCAGTCATTTATTTGGGAAGTGACCCCTGGAATCATGTGGAGCAGTGTAGGGTTGACATAAGACAGAGGAGGGAAAGGACTGATACCTTGGGCTCCAACTTGCATCCAGGTTATGTAAAACATGCCTCAGATGGGCTGGGGAGATGGGTTAGTGGTTAAGGCATCTGCTTGCCAAGCCTAAGAATGCCTATTCGATTCTCCAGGTCCCATGTCTAGCCAGACACAAAGTGATGCAAGAGCGCAATGTTGCACTTGCCCACAAGGGGGTGCACACACCTGGAATTCATTTCCAGTGGCTGAGAGGCTGCTGGCACACCCATTCTCTATCTCTCTCTCTCCCTCTCTGACTCTTTCCAAAAGACAAAAAAATACATGCCTCAGAGTTGTCAACCGTGGGCTCAGGAGCTGAGAGGTTGTTCACTGAAGACAATCTGTAACCGCTTAGGATGATCCCCAAAGCATGACCCCTCACCACTCTTGCCCAGCCCCACATTTGGTCAAGGCAAACATGCTCTAGGGGCCACAGAAGGCCTTAGGTAGAGCTACAGGTGGTGCAATCCAGCTGCATGTCTGTGTGGTCATGCCCTGTGCTGCTGCAACCTGCTACAAAACAATACCATACGGCAGATGGCTCAAGTGACAGACGCTTACCTACTTCTCCCAATTCAGAAGGCTAAAAGCCTGAGATCACGGAACCAGCATGGTCAAGTTCTCAAGAGAGATTCTTCCCAGACTCCAGAGAACCACCTTCTGACTATCTCCTTGCATATCAGAGCAGAGTGAGCACTGGCCTGCCTTCCTTCTTTCCTTCCCACCTTCCTCCATCCCTCTCTTTCTCCTTCCTTTCCTCCCTCTGCTTCTCTCCCCTAAGTCCTGGCAATCAAACCAGGGCTTGGTTTTTAGAGCTAGGGTCTTGATATATACATGAAGCCAATAATGTAGCCCCCGGTGGTCTCAAACTTGTGTGATTCTCCTACCTCTACCTCCTGAACTGAGATTATGGGCATACACCACTATGCTCTACCCTTGTCCCCTCCTTATGGGGCAGTAATCCCACCTGGAAGATCCTATCTCATGACCTCGTCTAATATATATCACTTTTCAAAGATCTCACCTCCAAATGCCATCACTCTGGAGATTAGGCCTGTAATATGTAAGACTGAGAGGGCAACACAGACGTGTCACATGTATTCCATGGCGTATCCCAACCTCCTTTGCATAGGAATTGGAAAACAGGAGCTGCTATCAAGCATCTATAAAGACACATAAGTGTAGAAACATAGAGCCAGTGAGATGTGTGTGTGTGTGTGTGTGTGTGTGTTTGTAGTTGGCTTTGGACCCCAGCCAGTGAAGCATGAGATCTGAAAAGGTCTTTGCTTGAACTTAAAGTCAGGTTACACTGCCATGAAGATTTGCATTCTGAATTCAGCATGGCTTCCCACCATAATCAGCTAGATTCTAACTTGTTCCTATATTAAGATTTGATTCTAATATGTTAGAAATTGCTTTGATTCATCTGCAAAGGGCACTGCCTCATGATCCTGGTTGCACAGACAGTGAATCATGTGGAGTCCTGTTCCCAGAGGCCCAATCCCTCACATGATCCCTGGTCTCAAGCAGCCCAGCCTTGTGCACCATGCACACAACTTGTCCAAATGTGCATGGTCCTTTCACCAAGTGTCACCCTATCATGGTTCTGAAGCCATCTGATCATGTGACAATCTTCCTGTGGGAAGCGTCAGCCTGGGGTGTCCTCGGTTGCGGATCTGGAGATGCGCAGCACATTCCTAGCTGTTCCACAGCGGAACCTTTGGTGACATGTTGCTGCCTCTCTCCGCACCTCAGCTTGCCTTCTGACCATCTGGACAATGGCCTCTGAGAGTCATTCTCACTGTCCCTTCACTACCATACAGTGACACAGCATACACAGTAGATGCTATCGAGACAATGAATTCTGAAGACAGCAGACTCTGGACATGACGCAGGGTCTCTGCCCAGCTGGCCAGAGAAGCTGGCTCGAGGAAGAGTGGCCAGTGGCAACTGAGCTCCTCCCACAAAGACCAGGCAAACTCTCCATGTGGATGACATAATGGTGGCCTTGCACAAGCAGGTGGGAAATGTGCATAGGGAGACAGGGTGACATCCTCTGCCCGTGCCCCCTGGGCTTAATCCCATCATCTATAGATGCAGTACAAGACTGCTAGGGCCCCAGCAGAACTGGTGGTGGGTACTGATGCCATCCTGTAAGGGTGCACATCCCATGTCAAACTCCAAAGATCTGGGGGGGGCACTTGTGACGGCTGGGGCTAGGATGCTCACTGTCTTTGGGGACATGACAGCTGACTAGTTTGCATAAGGGACCACAGTGGGGAATGGGACCCAGGCCCATCACGTGTGTGTGCCACAGAGACCTATTTCCTTCACCTGTAGATGGATGTGTTAACGCTGGGGACATTATAGGCAGTATATGTGAAATACTACCATCATGCTTCCTGGACCTTCCCAGCCTATTAATTGCAATAATAAAATGCTAGCCTGGCATGAGACAGAGAGCACATTTCTCTCCATTCTTGGTGTAGAAATCTACCTATTGCCATTTCCTGCCTGTCTTGCACTGGCCTGTTTCCACAGGATGGTGGTCTATGGGAGTTGTGCATGTGGTCAGGCTAGTGGGACCACATGGCCCATGGGGCATGATGGGGATGGCTACATGTATAGGGATGTAATCTTATCCAGCTGAGAGTTTCCCCCACAAATACCATCAGTCTTCTTGTGCTAGTCTTTTTTTGTCTCTGAAATTTTCTTTCAGTATATCTTGCCAGCTCTGGGGGCCAGCAACAGCATCAATGCTGTTCCCATGGAAACCACTGGGCCCTGGATGGAGTACAGCCTCCTTTTCAGGACCACAGCAGTCAGTGTCCTTGCTTCTGTCTCCTGGCTGCATTACTGAGGCTTGAGTTTGAAAAAAATCTAAATGGAGGCTGATTAAGAGGTAAGAAGTGTTTGATTTTTTAAGAAAAATTCAGTAGGGACCATGCATGTCATCTTTAGACAACACTCCTGACATGTTGACCAAGGAACAGTCCAGGATGGATACAAACACATTTGAAAGAGGTCTTATGGTAACTGTTCTCTAGATGGAAACACCCTCTTGTGAAGCCAGGAGAGAGGCTCATGAAACACCCAAGAAACTTACAGAACTTAGGAGGAACCTCCAGGTGATAGAAGCAGGAAACAATTGCTGAGGGAGAGGAGACTCAGGTGTCTACAGTTGCCTGCAAATTGCGCGGGATACTCTAGTGAAGCTGCTTTCATGAGTCCCTGCCCAAGCTCAAGTGGGGCCTTTTGGTGTTATGGCTGCCTAAGAGTCACCCATGCTCCTTAAATAACCTGAGTCTCAGTGGTTCATCAAACTGGACTTGGATGGAATTGTCCCCCTGGTCTGTTGTCGTCTCTGTCTGTGGTGAATAGAAATAGATTTCCCAGGTAAAGTCACAGAACAAGAGGCCAAATCCTTCAGTATGTCTGAGCAGAAGGAATCTAGGCTGCTACAGTCATCAGAACACCAGGGTCTCATTAGCAACCTTCTCATGACAACACGCTTAGCACCACTCCATCCACTGTTCTCTGAGGATTGCCCCCAAAGCAGGGATCTGGATGCTGTCCACCTTGATGTCACACTTCTGTTTCAGACACTTTTGTCTGTCGTAGTGACCCCCACTTCCCACCCCAGTAAAACATATTGTTTTTACTTTCTCTGGCTGGAACACCCTGAACTCTGCCAGGTACGGTACTATGTGGCCTCTCACAGAGCCTTCCCTGTTATTTTGCAGCCCCGTTGTATCGTGCAAGAACCCATCAAAGGTCACCTTGCAATCTTTGCTTATCCATGTGTAGTTTGGCTTCAGGGACACTGTGAGCTCCCTGAAGACAGGAACCCGGTTAGTACCAGCACCTACCAGGCAGGAATCCATGCAAATGAAGTAAATGTCAAGTGAATGTAAGTGTGAGTAAACATGGAGGGCATTTCTCTCAGGAGGTGGCCTTTGTATAAACTCAAGACAGAATTGCTAACTGGGAAATGATGTTGGGAGGGACATTTCAGTAAAACTCTCAACAACTCAAGCCCAACGCTGGAGTCCATTAGGACTGTTTATAAACATTCCATTTCTGTTTGTTTTCTCTCTCTCTCTCTCTCTCTTTCTTTCTTTCTTTTTTTGTTATCCCTTTTTTCAAGGCAGGGACTCACTGTAGCCCAGACTGACCTGGAACTCACTCTGTCAACCTGGGTCCTTGAGTGACTTACCAGGATCCCCACACGTCTGATATACATATTTTGTATACACAACATGAATAAAAATGACATTTTTTGTAGCCACTGAGATTGTGGAGGTTTGTTACCCAGCATAGGCTGGTGTAATTTCAGAATTAATGTGGCCCTTAGCATCCTATGCCTTTTTGTAGGTAAGATCTTGCCTTGTAGCAAATTCTAGTTGTTTTCTGTCTTCTCTATTAGAACTGGGCAAGGGAGGTTAAGGTTATGGCGTGTTTGTTCTTCTCTATTTCCCTAGTGCTTAGCGAATGTTCCCTTTAGAAATCAACATATCACAAAGAAACACTCAACCCCTACCATATCAGATATCCAGAGACACAGAGCCTCACAGAACCTCGTCACTGAAATAGACCTAAAATGAATCTAACATGGCTCAGGAAAAGGGGGTGGAAAGATTGTTAGAGCCATGAGTTGGGTCATTATACACAGTCATTGCCTCTAGCCCATAACTGATGGCTACCCCTACAATGCAAGACCCACATCACCCATGGAGGGAGGACAAGGAGAAGGCTAACAATGGTACCATCATGGCTGTATATATACTATATACATAACTAATAAAAATATATTACAATTTTTTAATTTAAATATATATTTTTTAAAAAATCTTATTTTTATTTATTTGAGTGAGTGAAAGAGGCAGAGAGAGAGAAAGAATGGGCACGCCAGGGCCTCCAGCCACTGCAAACAAACTCTAGATGCATGTGCCACTTGGTGCATCTGGCTTACATGGATCCTGGGAAATTGAACCTGGGTCCTTTGGCTTTGCAGACAAGTGCCTTAACTGCTAAGCCATCTCTCCAGCCCATAATTCAATATATCTTTGTCAGCTATACACCCGATAGAGGCTTAATATCTAGAATATACAAAGAACTCAAAAAACTGAGCAATTAAAAATCAATCAGCCTAGTCAAAAAGAAAAAAAAAATACAAAGTACAAAGACAGGAAGTTGAACAGAGAGTTCTCAAAGGATGAAATACAAATGGCCAATAACCATATAAAAAGATGTTTAACATCTTTAGCCTCAGGGAAATGCAAATTAAAACTACTTTGAGATCCCATCTCACTCTGGCCTGAATGGCTGTTATCAAAAAAATCAAATGGCAACAAACACTGCGCTGTGGGAGTGCAAACTTGTGTAGACACTATGGAAATCAGCATGGAGCTGTGATAGTTTGGATCAGATGGTCCCCATAAACTCATGTACTTGCAAACTTGGTCCTTAGCTGATGGCAGTTTGGGAGGTGGAGCCTTGCTGGATTGAGGACATATATTGTTGGGGACTGGCTTGAGGGTATTATAGCCAGATTCCCCTTGCCAGAGTTCAGTTCACTCTCCTGTTGCTGTTTTCCACCCTCTGTGGCAAAGTGATATCTAGTCTCTGTCCATGCTATTCTATGCCCTGCCCTCATGAAGCCTCTCAAGACTATGAGCCAAACTAAATCTTTTCTTCCCATTAGTTGCTTGTGGGTGGGGGTTTTGTCCCAGCAACACAAAGGTAAGTACAATAGGAGGCTCTATGGAGTTGACAGTAGACAATGAGGAGACAAAACTGGGGACTAGGTGGAAGAAAAAATATAAGAGCCACAGGGTGGAAAGGCTTATTGTGGGGACTGTCCTCCCACTGTGAACTCAATGGTTTATTCATGACTCCACAGGTGTTACAGATACCCCAAAAAGACCAGCACAGATCTAATCCCATCAACATTTGACATGAAGGATGGAACAGGGCAAAAAAAAAAAAAAAAAAAAAGAGTCAATAAAACAGAGGAAGGACTACCGTGAAAGAGGAGGGTCCTCAGGGAATGGCGATAGGAGAGTGGGGACAAAAGAGGATAATGGAATGAGAATATGATCAAATTACAGTAAGTTCTTATATTAAAGTTCTCAATAAAAAAAATAAGTGCTGAAGAAATGGTTTAGCAGTTAGGGCACTTGTCCGTGAAGTCTAAAGACCCAGGCGCCATTCCCTAGTACCTATGTAAGCCACATGTACAAGGTAGCACATGTGTCTGGAGTTTATTTGCAGTGGCTAGAGGCCCTGACATGCCCATTCTCCTCTCTCTCTCTCTGCTTCTTTCACTGTAAAATAAATAAATAAAAATATTTTTAAAAAGAACAATAAAGTGAAAGAAAAAAGAAGAAACCAACTTATTTTCATAACTAGAAGCCCCTGGACAAAAGAATTCACAGGAGAAAATTAGTGAACTTATAATAGGCTGAATATCTCATATCTGAAATGCATAGGGACCAGAGTGTTTTGGATTTTCTTTGAAGTATTTGGCTATATCTGTATATATATCATGAGAGGCCTTGGAGTTGAGGCTGAAATATGAATATAGAATTCACTTATATTTCATATGCACTTTAGATACCAAGCATGAAGCTAATTTTGACAAAGTACCTTAAATTTACGGTGAAATGACGTTTCATGGTGAGGAATTTTCCACTTGCAGGTATCATGTTGGCATTTAAGTTTCAGATTTGGAAACATTTGGAGCTTTGGTTTATTTAGGTTAGGGATGTCCAATCTGTGTAGTCACAAGTTCATTGCCTGAATGCTTAGTTTTTGGACATGTTTTAGAGACACTTTGCTGTACTCAGTGGTGCATACAAGATTGAGTGAAAGAGGGGGGTACATAGGCAAAGAGGGTGCTGGGTGTTGCAGTAGACTGAGACCATCTTGAGAATTTGTGTCTGGTTTTAAGGACAATGTCTTAATTACTTTGAAGAGTTTATTAACAAGCAAAATGGTGCATTAAAAGTACACATTTAGGCAACTCTGACCCTATCCTAGATAGGCTGAGTCCAGCCTGGGACACATAGCAAGAGCCTGCCTCAAACAAGGTGATAGTTGCTTACCAGAAACAATCCGAGTTTTATAAGAGCCCGAAGGACTGAATTAGAATTCCTCACTCACCAATCATTTGCCCTTGGGGACATGCCTCAACATCTTGGAGTCTCAGTTTCTTAATATGCAAAATGGGAGAATGAAAACAATGCTCGTGTGTGCATGGTTATTATGAAGATTAATTGTGAAGATGCTCATGAAATATGCAATGTCTAGAGTTGGGTAAGTAATTATCAAATGGTAGCTCTCTTCAATAAGTATGAGAGAGGGAGCTTTATAGACAAAGGGTGTTTCCCAAGACATCAGAATACTTTCTCCAGCTTGGTGATCTACCATTGACATGCTAAGAATATCAGTACTTTCATCTCTGCCTAAGAGTTTCCCCCAAAGCTGAGAAAGGGTACATTGCGCTGACAGTAACGGCTCTCTTTCTCCTGGGAGAAGCATTCAACCAAGTCTGGTGGAAGCCAGATGCACAAATAGCCCAGCTCTCAAGCCACCTGGATAACCTGTCATGTGTGTACAATACCATCAGAAGTGCTAGCGGAAAGAAACTACTTCATGTGGTCCCCTGCTTTATACCACACCTTTGACTGGCTGCATTCCTGGCCCTGTCTCACTTCTGCACTCCCCTACCAGGTACCCTTCCCAAGCAAACTATTTTTACTTGCGTCAGCCTCAAGGTCTACCTCTGGATGCCTGTAATTTAGACAAAGAAGACTAGGAATTACTTTTTCTTTCTTTCTTTTTTTAATCAAAAGACTCATTCATATTTCGGTAAGTGGTCTCACAGGCAATCTTCAGTGGACTTGTTTT
Source organism: Orientallactaga sibirica (assembly GCA_036365145.1). Lineage (NCBI taxonomy): Eukaryota > Metazoa > Chordata > Mammalia > Rodentia > Dipodidae > Orientallactaga > Orientallactaga sibirica. The sequence continues at coordinate 22,131,509 of JAEOAD010000011.1, forward strand.
CAAGCATTTATGCAGATCTGCAACCTGGATGGCATTACAGAATCACCTCCCTTCTGAGGGAGGGTTGGCAAGCTGCCTTTTTATCATGGTGCTGAAATTGATCCATCACCCATGACAAGCTCCTTGGTTTCCACTTAAGAGTTGTTTTCTTCATGTCCATATTGGCAGGAGATTTTAAACAATCATGCCACAAGCTTTTCTCCTGGAAGGGAAAAGATATTCTTTGGAACTAAAGAAACTTGATCATTAGTTACATAGACATTTGGCCTGGCAGAGCTCTGAAACCTAATTTAATGAAAAAGATATGTTTTTTTTTAATCAATAACAATAGTAATAATAAAGCCATGGCAATAGTGCATCTTATTTCTCTGAGGCAGGAGCTCCTGCACAAAACCCAGCAATGCCATGAAGAATGTAGCATTCACAGGCCACAAACATGGTCGCACATAGCAGGCCTATTTGTAGCCTACAGTTTGTGTTTGTTGCTCACATGGAATTATCAAGGCTGTGTCAGTAATGGATTCTTATTAAAGAAAATAAAATATTTATGGTAAACATCTCTGTGGAATTCAGAACTGAATGCCTACTTTGGCTTCTTTCGTCCTCGAAATGTTCCTTGGTGCCAGAGTCAGAGACGGAACATTGGAATAGATGACCCCAAGGGTCCAATCCAGATGTTGCAACTCTCAAACTCCTGTGTCTTCTTGTTGATCTGGACAAACTCAGACCAAGAAGTTGATGGACCTAGAAACCTACTCAACAGCTCTTTAAGATGACCCACCATGGCTAGAAAATGGGTCCAAGTCCCTCAGCATCCTTGGAAAGACAGCATGAAAATATTTTTAGGAAAAACACACTTAAAATAGTTCATTTTAGAATGTAGCCATTCCCTGCAGTAATCCATCCGCACTGAACATTTTTACCCTTTAAGCATTTGATTTATAAAAGATGAAGTGTGTATGCTAAATGACTGGAGGTTTCAAAACCGGTGACATTTTAAAATGTTATATCACCAAATCTCAGCAGTAACCCTCACTGTTCTAGTAGTCTACACATGGAAAGACAACACCAAAAGATTTGGTGAGACACATGAGGGTTTCTCTCAGCTTCCTTTAAAACGTGCTCGTTCCTTTCTCCATGTCGTTCCGTGACTGCCAAATTTCAGGGTCAGACAGCAAAGCTCATCTACTGTGAGGAACTGACTGGTAGTAGCTCACTGTTAGGCTATTAGGAAAGAGTAATTCAACCTAGTAACGAGACCGGGAATGGGGACATGTGTGCTCTTTTATATTAAAGGTTTGCTAACGAAGGTCTGAAATGCAGATAACTGACAGCCTGTGGTCTTGGCAATGGTGATTTTCACCCACATTTCCTTTGCTCTGCATGTCACTTAGAGTATAGTCCATTTCAAGACTGAGAAAAAGTTAAAGGTGCCTCGATGCAATCCCCTAAGACCCTAAAATAAACTCATGCATATGAATTAGCTTATTGCCAACCCATTAGCTATTAATCTATGGTAGTAAAAAAGTATCTAAGGAAACTCATATTGAGTAATAGGAAGACAGAATACTGGCTAATTTAGTTGGCAAAGTGCAAGCTGTGTTTCCTTGTGAGATTTGCACTTGGCCATCCTTCCTTCAGGGCAAAATGCAGCTGTTAACTACAGGAAATCATTTGCCTCATTATATCACCACACATTAGATATCTATTGGTCATTTGCATATGGTTTTAGATTGAAGAACTCAAGAATCTGCCAGTTCCATCTGGAACTCTTTAGAGTAGATGTGTGTTCAAGACTTTTTGTTAGATCATGAAGTTTCTGTGTCCAAAGTCTACATTCCAAATACCATAGATCCATATCTTAGGAAATACCTGTCGCTAAGTACGATTAGACACTAAGAGAAGATCACAATGATCCCAAGCCAAAAAGTACTTATTTTATTATTTTTTCCACAATCCTTTGGGTCACCTCTGAGCTCTGGTGATGATATATACATAGAGTGTTTAGCTCTTCAAGTAGGTTTTTAGGGTGTGCCCAAGATTCGGAAGGCATGACAAGAGAGAAGCCTCAGGAAGTTTTCCGTGCCATCTTACAGTTAGATGACCAAGACTAGTGTTAGTGTGGAATAGGTGGGATTGAAGCAAGCGGGTCTAGAATGAACTTGATAGACAGGTAGGGAGTTTTGACTTCACAGACAGAAGATGCATTGAGGACACTAGAATATGTTGTCTTACTCTGCAGTGTTGAATTTTGTTCTAAAGAAGTTGAATTGGGTGGGCCCTTCAGTGTTCTCAGGGTTTCAGGCTTTGCTTGACTTACTGGGGGCTCTTCTGTTGCAGCCATGGTAGGCTTTTTTTTTTTTTTTTTCAATTTCTTAACTCCAATAAGCCTATTTTGACTGTCTTGGGATATGGTCCTTGAATGACTTTGAAAGAAAGTCTAAGCTGTTTATCCAAGGGCTTAATTAGTGAATTTAATTCATAACTTTATATCCCTGATCATTCAGTCTTTCAGCCATCTCGGGCTACTTGGAACTTCCTCAGGCATGCACAGTTCAGGGGTCAGTACATAAGGGTTTGAGAATATGCCAATTCCAGAGCTTCCCCTTGGGGACTCCTTCCTTTCTCCCATTTGACAACAGCTCTTGAAGATCCATGCTAATCTGTGATCCCCGAACATAGTAAGATTGCTGGTTTTTTGCATGGGTTTAATTCCCCACATTCCACACATACTGGGGAACTTCCTGAGGGTTTCCCCAACAGGAGTGCCATCCACAATATAACTTCATTCATGGTCAATATTTCCTTCAGCATATTCTTGCTTTCTTCACTATACAGAGCTTTTAAACAATGACCATTTCTTTATTTTATCTAAAGGTTACAATTGTTCCTATGAAAAAAGTGAATCCATTTGCCATCTACCATGGCTGGAAGTTAGAAGCCCAAATTATATCTTTCATCATGACCTGCTAAAATAAAATTTATGGCAAGACATTTTATATAAAGAGTCCAAAAATGTCCTTTAGCCAAAGTAAGTCCTCTCTGGAACTAATGCCACTGAGTAATTGTATGACGTGGTGCCAAATAAGAACCAAAGGGAAATGAGAGGTTCCGGGATGAACTAATAAGATACGGTGCAGGGTGAGGGCCTGGGAGGTAACATGGTTTCATACTGCATTATATGGCTAACCCAATGATTAGACAGAAAGAATATTTAGTTTAGTTTGGTAGGGGGGAGGGTTGCAGAAAGAGGCACTACAGCATTCCAAAGCCCTTGACTATAAATATTTCAAGGGCAAGCCATTCCAACAAGCATCTGTGGCAATTATGATGTCTTTGACAGGTGATGCCCCAAGGCTCAGAGGCAACACAAACTTGTGTACCAGTTATAGCCGAGAGAGTGAAATCCTGCTCTCCTTTCTCTCAGAACCTGGACGATGTCGTACTTGTTTCCTGTAAGTGTCAGAATTTGATGTCCCACGTGAAGTTGGCAAATTGAAATTCACAGCAATAGTAGGTAGGTGTTTAATAAATGCTTTCCAAGTCTAGACAAATTTGTGAAACTTCACAAAAAGAAAAAGAAAATAAAGGTAGGCAGTAAATGAAGTTCTTGACCAAATCCAGACATTACAAAAGGCACATAGAAGTATTAATGATTGGTTTTCTTAAAGGAAGAAAAGGAAAATTTTGCCTTATTCTTAAATAAGTTGAGACCAAGATAATAAATACCATAATTTGAGTTCAAAAGAAAGAGGAAAAGACCCAACACACTAGGAGGGAAAGATGTCACCTTATCTTGGCATCACTGAAAAATGCTCCCATTACAGTGACCTCTGTGTCCCCTCAGGAACTATGAGTTTGTGTCATCAACTGTCTTTACATCCTTCTATGTGGCTATATGTCATTGCAGAATTGGCTTGAGTTGAAGACTTAAGGAATCCTTAAAGTACTTGCAGAAGGAGTGGTGACATGAGAACTCTGAGATATAATAACCTTGGTCATGATGTTGATAGGGATTAAGAATAAGGTAGCCTCTGTTTTGCAGGCAGCTAGTTATAGGCCCAAAGGGAATAAACAAACAATATGTTTGTTCTGACACAACCTATGAACCCAGAGGTTGTTAAGAGAACCTAGTAGGGGGACTTAAGAAGTCCCAAAAGCCCTGACTTGCAAAAGGTCAAAAGCCCTGATTTATGCTGACTCAACCAGGAGGTCAGCTGGCTCACCCACGCAAAGTAATTAATCCTTTGTCTTAACTCATCAGTCTATCATGACTCCCTCACAAACATTCAGAGTAACCAAGCCACCCTGACTTGATACTTATATCCCCAAAGGTATAAAAAGCCCTGACCCAAGTCACTAGGCAGCTACCCCCTCTGGACCCATGTGATCCCAGTTTGGGACCCTCCCTTCTTGGGTCCCTGCAAGAGCTCTTTGCTTCACTTTCACTTTCTGTCTTACTTTTACCTTTCTTTTCTAATAAACCCTGGTTTAACTTGCTCCTCTGTCTTGTCTATACTTGCCATTCTTCGCTGGCCACAAGATAATGAACTTGAGAACCACTGGCTTGGGAAGCTGAGTGATCCTTAACTGTGACATTCTAATCCTTAGCTAAGCCTGTCCTGAGCTGAGAAAGGCTCCCTTGCTTTCAACAATGTCACTGAGGTCATATGTAAATGTACACATATTTATTGTCATGAGCCAGGACAAATTTCAGGCTTATTGGAATGAGTCTGATCAAATAAATCAATGCTTCCCTTCTAACCCCACCATCCAAGAACCAGCTTTACCCTGTCCTTGAAGAAGCTGGCCTGCCTGCAATTTGTATTAGTTGTATTTTCACAAAATTCCGAAAAGAAACATTATCTGGGAGGAAAGGTTTCTTTTGGCTCACATGCTTGGTGAGTCTCAGTCCGTCACTGCAGGGAAGCTGGGGTAGAGATTCTTCACATGGTAGTGGCCCAGGAGGCAGACAGCAGCTAGAACTTGGGACTGGTAGAACTTCGACACCTACCCCCAGTGAACTATTTCTACTAGCTGGATCCTACCCCCAACAGGCTCCATAGCCTTCAAAACAGTGAGACAAACTGGGGACACAGAATTCAAAATGGGAGGCCGCGGGGACTACTTCAAATTTAAGCCATAACATGCTTATCATCTCCACATTGTTCTGTTTCAATTCATAAAGTAGGTGGAGTAGCAGGCTTTTCTGGTTTTTGGTTTTCAAGGTAGGGACTCACTCTAGTCCAGGTTGATCTGGACTATGTAGTCTCAGCGTGGCCTCGAACTCACAATGATTCTCCTTCCTCTGCCTCCCAAGGGCTGGGATTAAAGGCATGCACCACCATGCCCAGCTGAGTAGCAGGTTTTTTTCAAAATTTATTTTTATTTACTTATTAGAGAGAGAATGTGTGCATCAGGGCCTCCTGCCACTGCAAACAAACTCCAGGCACAAGCGCCACCATGTGCATCTGGGTTACATCAGTTCTGGGGAGTTGTATGTACCTGGGTCCTTAGGCTTTGCAAGCAAGTGCCTTAACTGCTAAGCCATCTCTCCATCCCTTTTAAAGAAATATTTTATTTTTATATATTTATTTATTGAGAGAGAGGGAGAAGCATACTTTTAAAGGATGACAAATAATTACATATCATCACTTCTTTTAATTTTTGCTCACAAACGTTTTGATCTTTTTGGGGGCTCAGATGGATCAGGAGCTAAAGGGACCAGCTTGCAAGCCCACTGACCTGAGTTCAATGACCCTCAGTACCCACATAAAGCTGTATGTAAAGTGGCATATGTGTCTGTAACCCAAAGTGCCCATGGCAATGAGGATCAGAATTTGGAAGCTTAGCAGCAGCAAGAGAGACTTTGTTCAAAAGAAGGTTGAAGAAGAGAGACAGGCTGAAATTGTCCTTGACCTACACACACACACATGCCATGTCACATACACCTTCCATGTCACATATATACATACATCATCTACATATATACACAAATAGATTCACAAATATATAATAAAACAGAAAAAACTAAAAATGATTCACCTTTTATACAAAAATTATATTCAATTAAATTTCCTTGCATAGCTTAGACTGTCAAATCTATCTGCATAAAGATCTCTGATCTCCTAGGTAACAGCCAGATGAGGAGCAGGCAAAAGGGCTTCTTTTCAATCTGATGATGGAAAACAGCAAACTCTGTGGGGACCCAGGATTCAGAAAGCAAGGCCCGCCTTTCTGAAGACCTCTGTCATTATCTGTATTGGGGAAGGTTGACAAGAGCAGCTCGTCTTTCTCAGAGCCTGTGGCACAGAAGCAACTCAAGTGGCTTATTCTCAGCAATTTCAGGCAAATGGCTCTTTCCAAGGACATAGGGTTCCTTTGAGAAAGACTCAAAGATCAAAATGACCCTGTTTTCTTTATGGTCACAGTTCTATCCTGTAACCAGCTTTTCAGGGACACAGATGTGCACGTTTCCCTATCAACGGAACTCAAGCGCTGAGGATATAGTTGGGATACCCATGATGTCTTTCCAAGTCTGGCAGAGGGTAGCAAGGGAGCACACAACACGGACTTGGCTTCATGGAGTTTACAACTCAGTTGACGAAGCCAGACTCAAGTATTACATGATCTTCCTGATCCACACAGCACCCTTGAGGGCTCTGGGTGGGAAACCGAGGCTCAATTTGCAAAGAAAGTATCGTCTTGGGGTTCCCAACACAGTAGCCCCTTCACAATCAATATTGGACACGTCTGAATTCACATTTCCCCCAGCTCAGAGAAACAAGTGTGTACTCATGCACATTTCAGCTTTGGGTTGTCTCCAAACAGAAAAGACTTCACCCAGAATCTGAAAGGACATGTAGAATCACATTAAATTTTATAATGGCTTAAAACCTCACATACTACCCAACACAAGTCTTGGCCAATGTCCTGATTAACCTTTTATGAAGTCTTAGGCTGGAGAATCACATCACTGGAGTGTAGGATTTGGAAATTTTGCTCCTTACTGTAGGTTTTATGGTGAGTTTCTTTATCCCACTCAGGGCTTCTGATTCCGATGGAATGGTCCTTCTACCCTCAAAGGAACTGGTTAAGAATTCTTGCCTTATCTGTGTGCTCACAATGTCCTCTTTGCCTTGACATTCGTCCTAGGCTAAGCATGAGCAAGGAGTTGACTCAACTTCTCCTATTGCCTGACATACCATTTGATGAAAAGTGTGTTGGTACCTTTTGTACTAATTTAACAGCTTTCAGTGCCCAGAGCTCTGTGAGAGTTTGTATACTTTAAGGTCATGGGATTCCAGTTTCTTACTACACGTTTAGGCAAGGCAGAAATGACTGGCATCAAGGCTGGTGAAAGATCCAAACTTACAACATCGTCAGGTTTGACATTGGGGGAGAATTGGCCTGGTGCAGTTGTTGTTACTGAAACCTTCCTTGATTGCTGCTAGTGCAGATTGAGTCAGGTACTGTTGGTGCTCTGCCAACTGTCTTAGGACGGAGGATGAGAATGCCTTTATTGCCTGTTTAGTCCAGCTCTCAAGGTGTTTCCGCAGTCAGCAGCTTCTACCAGCCAGCACTCCCCTGAGCAGAGAGCCCCCTCTGTAAACTGTGCCGGGTGCAGTGCCCTTTCTGACTTCCTCCCCTCTCTGCTCCCCCTGCCAATCTCCTACCCATTTTCCAGGAGGCACTTTCCAGTTACTTCCTCAGAGTGCTCAAGCCAGCTAACCCCAGAATCACACAGACACTCAACTTCTTCCAACATTACCTCAGTCACTCCAGAGGAATTCTGAGCTCAGTCACTGCATAGATAAGGATCCAAACCTCATGAGAGCAGGCGGGTGAGTGGGTAGTAGAGAGCAACGTGTTCCCCACACCTGGGATCGAAGTATGGTATTCCATGCTGTCTCTTCAAATGGGAAAGTCTCCAGTGAATCGCACACATCACTCCACAGCCCATTTCCTAAGGGTGTCTGTCTATCTGTGTTCAGTGGAAGCACATTCTTTGGGTCCAGACTCTGGGTCCTGGCTGCTCTGAGATGTGTTGGCTGGTGTTTAGGATGGATGGACGCTAGACTGGACTTGCTCTGGGAAATTGTCAGTGCAAAGAAGGAAGGCTTAGGGATGAGGCAGGGAGTGGAGAAGCCACAGAAACAACTACCCATGGCTAAAGTTTCCACTTCCTGTGCCAGCTGAGGGGAGCCAGGGGTGTCCCAGAGGCATGTCTGACTCGTCTGAACTGAGAGGCAGCTAAGAAACTATCTTCTCACAGTGTTGCAGTGGTCTTGAATGTGTTCCAGACATTTCTGTGTTTGCTCATCACATCATTTTTTTTTCAAGCCTTATTTTTACCAGGATGTTCAGATACAAATAGTTATGTCTTTGTCTCTAGAAACAGGCATGTAACTCAGGTGATAACAGGACATCCAGCTCCATTACAGAGTATGGTGAAGGAGTTATTTGGATATTAGAACCACATGAGATGAAAGAAATTGGCAACTTGGATTTGGCAATGGAAAAAAAAACTTGGAATTTTTGTTGACCATTTCCAAATACCAGAAAGGCAAGTGGCAGAGAGAAGGTGGGGCGCCCGAGTGCATGGTCAGAGGCAAGACTAGGCATACCCAAGGAAGGAGAGCCTTCCAAATATCTTCCACATAAAAGGTATGGACCACACACATTCTGGCCAGCCTTGCCATTCCTGGGGGAGACTGTCCTGCCATAAAATGATTGGCATCAGCTCTTTTTATGCCCTCATATTTTAATAAGCCTGGCGGAATAGTTGAGTGGCTACATCCATGTTGGCAATGATCTATAAAGGAGAAGCTGCTCATGCTTGACCAGCTACGTTAGCTTCCCATCCCTCTATAAAACATGCCTAAGGCTGGCTATGGTATATGGCTTGGAACACAAAGAGCGCTCACACAGAAGAATGGCTGATGCTTTCTCTAAAGGTAGAAAGATTTGTACACCCAGTCCAAATGCAGCAACATACCTCTAGCTCTGTAGCAGAGGCTGCTGGCGTCTTCCAAGGAGCCAATCATGGAGGTAAGGCCACCTCTATAGGATGTTTTGCTTGCTGTCTGCTGCTGGCCTTGTGCACATTCTTCACTAGACAATTGCTCTCAGCTAACATATGCTACTTCAGCTAGGAATACCAGGATCAAATCTTTGCTCCAAAAATGGGGTGGAGCCAATATGTGGCCAGGCCCAGGCTCAAAAGATGACACCTCTGTGGTTCCATCCTTGTCCCATGGCTCCGTGGGATCAGGCTGAAGCTAGTCTGTAGCAGAGACTACGTCTTTGCTGGTTCCTTCCTCTGGGCTTCTCCACATCTCTTCTCCTGAAAAATCTCCATCTATAAATTCACGAGTATTTCTGCCTTATGGACTCAACCTGAGATAACCCCTTTGGCTGGCTATTGCTGTAAATCTCCACAGGAATGGGGCATGTCTCGAAACCTAAAATGTGCTGGAAGTGAGTCTCCTGGGAACTTTGGGATGACCAGAACAAGCTTTGCTTCTTTGAATTCCTTCACATCATGGAAGACCAGTGTTGGGCCCGAGATTCTAGCTTTTTCTCATGCAAGCCAAACCCTCAGCCTGAGAAAAGTTGCTGTCCAGGCTGTGCACCCTGGAAACTAACAACATAGAACCAAATTTGGATTTGGCATCAAGAAACAAGTCTGCTGTTCTCCCCCCCGCCCCCACCACACACAAACATCCCTGTGATAGTTAAAAGTAGGATAAGATTTCTATCTCCCAAATTTCTCTTTGAAGTTTGAAGGACGATGGGGGGGGTTTCATATTTTAATAAAAAGAATTCTTTTCCAGATGAGTCCATCACTTGGAAGAGAAAGAGTTTGGACAGAACCAAGCATCCTTGTTGAGATGCCCCCAAGATGTGAGCATGTAAAACTTTCCATCAGAGGATTTTATACCTCTTGTGGGCTGAGCCCTCTTACTGTGGGAATACTTTTCTCATGAAGGACCCTCATGTTGACTTCTGGAGGGAGAGTTTGATTTCCTTTATTATAGGAACAAAAACTGCTTAACGAGTTTTCTGTGGGTAATACTGCCTTGGCTGGGCAGAGGCTATGCTGGGGTCTAGATTCCAGGTAACACAGGCTGCTGGTCACATGCAGGGAGCAACTGAGGCAGAGTAGCCAGTGAGCTGCTCAGCAAAAGTGAGCCAGACTCACTCTCTGTCCACATAGGTCTGCACACTCAGGCCCTGGGGAGCCTGCTTGGTCCCATCTAGAGACAGTGTTGGCTGTTTTAGCCTGGAATGCAACAAGCTAGGCCAAGGGCACCAGAGTCAAGAGATAAAATACACAGCAAGCACGCCTGAAAGAGAACATTTTCTTCCACCCAAGCAAGGCAAGAAGCAGAGTGGTCAGTCCTTTGTGGCAAACACTTAGAAAGTTTGTCTGTTTTTGTGTTTGGGGTCGTGGGACACTGAGCTGTTCTCCCCTTGGTGGTTTGCTGAGCTGTCCATCCCTGCCCTGCCCTTAAGTATATCTGTACCCCAACTCAATCCCTGATCCTCCAACCCCCAGGGATCTGTCATCTTTCCAGAAAAAATGTGCCCAGATACCCTTGTCCCACCTCCTAGCCCCTTCCCTTCCACCATTGCTTCTCATTTCTAGACGATTTCACTCTTGGGGGAATGAAGCCAATAAATGCCAGCTGAAGGAGAAGGAGCCTGATTATTCTATAGCATGTTTTAGCACTTGGCTTATGTGCTCCATACACGTTTTGCAATACCTCAGCTGTGTCAAACGCCCTGCTTCTCTGTAAGTAAAGAAGCCGTGTTTGATGTTTGCCCTGTTTACTTGTCTCACTCTTTTGGCATCCTTTTCTACGTATGTATATTAAACCATGGGCTTCAGCTACCCCCAACCAAGATGCCAGGCATGGGATATGGAGGAGTATCCCTCATGGGACCAGCTCAGGAGGGGGTGGGACTAAGAACCACTGAGATGGCTGACAAAGAAATATCTCATACCTGGAAGGCTTTACCATTCAGCTGGTCACCTGGTCAGTTTGTGCTGATTCCTGTCACCATGGCAACAATGCCAGAGCCAATCCATTTCATTCAGAGAGCTACTCATCAGATCCCCCTCCCCCAAGAAACCTCAGGGTCAGAAATAATTCTATTCCTGGAGTGAGACATCAGCAGTTAGAAATAGGAAATGTTATTGGAAAGATTAGAAATGCCACATTCTTAACTGCTTCCTCAACTAGAGTGCTGTGTAAGTCCCATAACCACGGTTGGATGTGGTTGAGAGCATCAGTGAACGTCAAATAGACAGGGCCTGGAGGGGATGGCCAGATGGTGTTCTGTATATTGTGAGCATATGTGAGCTGATGTTAAGCCATAGGAGAACAAACTTAAAAAAATGATAATAGTTATATAATGGTTGTTTTAATTTTATTATTAAGAGATTGATATTTGTTGATGGAGAGGGATAATAAAAACACCTTTACAAAATAAATATATTTTTTAAATGAGTCAAAGAAAAGCGTGACGGATGTAATTTAAGGAGCATGTGACTATGATGGCCATATAAACGTGGGACGAGAGAACCTTGTCATCAGGATTAATGCGTCAACGGTACGTCGTGAGTACAGAGGCAGAAGGGATGGTCCTACTGTATCTTCAATTTCTCAGAATTCTCTGAGATTAGAATGGGACACATAGTGACCTGAAGACCTCCCATAGATTCAACAAGTGCCAGGTCAGGCATGACTTGTTCTCAGTCAGTCCTTCAAACAAAGTACCTTAGCATATAAGTCTAGCTATTACCATGGCACCAACGTGGAGATCCTACTCAGAAAAGTAAATAACTTGTCCAAGACCACACAATTCCTAAAGCAGAACCAGCTTGAAAAGTGATTTAGATTCCAGATGCCACACTCTTAACCATGGTGTTATCCTGATTACCACAGAACAATCATCTGGCCCAGATGGCAAAAAGGCCAGAACTACCCGTAAGTTCATTTGTGCTGGGATCAGGGGCTCAATATACAAGGCAAGGAGCATCTCAGCATCCTTGTTTTCAAGTGCACTCCTCTCCCCTTCAGTGTGCTTCTAGCTTCTGGCAGCCAGCGCCCTGTAGACCTTCTTATAGGGATCGCCTTGAGGACCTCCGCAAGTACACCCGCCTGGGCCCCTTCATCACCACTGGAGGCAGGTGTGTGCTAGCCGAGCTCCGTGGCCTGTGCGTTAGGGTACTTTCTGGGGAGAGTTGACTCCTGGGAGGGCCTTGAGGGATGAGAATGAAGCCACCGAGGGCAAGGCATGTACAGAGGTCATACCCCTGATTTGGTTCCTCTTTTCCTTCTTCCTCCACTCTACCCTCTTGACCAGCATGTCCTTCATGAGTGACTTGCACACAAATGGCTATGTTGGGCCCCCTTCTGGGGGACCCCATCCATGTCCAACATGAGAAGGAACACAGGAGGAGGTGTTCAGGGGTCTGCAGAATGTGATGACGGCACTTGAGAAGAAAGTCCTGGAGAATCCACAGGCAGGATGACCAGAACCTCAGTCTTTGCCAGGTTACTTTTGGCCATTAAGAGAAAGAATTGGTCTTTTCTTTTTTACCCTGGGGTCATTAATATCCCAAAGGACATGGATGACTTCTGTTCCAGTAACTCAGAACATAGCAAGCTGCAGGGGAAGGTGCTGGGAGAGGGTGTATGGAGGTAATAACTGTTGACTAGGTTAGTTATGGACTCGATAACTAACCAGAGGTAACAAACAACCAGTGGCCAGCAGAAATCAGAACAAGAAAATACACATGCACAGGGAATGGAAGAGCTGGTGGCCCAAGCCTCTCCTGGGTGCCTCCTCAAAGCTCAGGTAATGGACTTGAGGAAAGAGTTATTGCCCTGCTATCCAGACAGAAATGAAGACAGCAGTGAGGACCTTTCTTCACCAAGGCATGGCAAGGACAACTTCACATGCTTTTAATTATTGTTGCCTCAACTGAGTTTTTTTTTTTTTTTTTTTTTTCAAGGTAGGGTCTCACTTCGGCCCAGGCTAACCTGGAATTCAATATGTAGTCTCAGGGTGGCCTTGAACTCATGGTAATCCTTCTACCTCTGCCTCCCAAGTGCTGGGATTAAAGGCGTGCGCCACCAAGCCCGGCTAGAGTTTTTTTTTTTTTTTTTTTTTTTTTTTTTTTTTTTAAGGAAGGGTCTTGCTCTAGTCCAGGTAGATTTGGAATTTACCATGTAATCTAAGCTGGTCTTGAACTCACAGTGATCCTCCTACCCAAGTGCTAGGATTAAAGACAAGTGCTACCACACCCGGCCTGAGCTTTTTTTTTTTTTTTTTTTTTTTAATGTTTATTTGCAAGAGAGAGAGAGAGAGAGGGAGAGAGAGAGAGACAGATAGGGGAAGGGAGGGAATGGGTATGCCAGGGCCTCTTGCCACTACAAATGAATTCCAGATGCATGTATGGCTTTATGTGGGTACTGGGGAATCAAACTGGGGCCAGAATATGCCTTTAACTGCAAAGCCCTGAGTTATTGATGTATATAAAAAGGTGAAAAGATAAGACTGTGTCTTATTAATGTTTCATAATTTGAAATATGAATAAATTACTTTCTGTTCTGATTCAGACAGCATACATTGTCTACATGAATTGAAATATCACATTGCACCCCATACATAAATAAAATTATTACATATTAAGCAATTTTTAGATGTTTAAAAAGATGAATATATTAACAAGCCAGATTTGATCATTACATATTGTATATCAAATGATCTCGTCACATTGTACCCATTTGTGCCATTAAAATAATATTTTTTAAACTGTAAAATATCAGATTTTAAAAGTAGCAGTAGCAGATATTGCCACAGGGAGGATGGGGGAAATGGAATGATTTCCCCCAAATCCAGTCATTCATAGCTATGCAATGTGTATTTGTAAAACCCTGGAGGAAAAGCAAGGGGCAGAGCTTGGAGATCAGTTCTCAGGGGCCTTGTAGGCAGATCCCTTGTTGTTCTGCCAAAAGCACAAGAATCCCACATCATTTAGGGAAATGGGTCTAGTGTAAGGCCAAACAAACAAGAGCAATTTTGATGTCTAACATTCATGCATTTGATAAAATATTCCCCCTGACAGCTCCAATCTCAACTGCTCTAAGTGTATCACTGATGATACCTAATTATGGTCTTTTAGCAGACATCCAGGTCAGGTCTTTTTAGGGGCTAAAATATGATTGTATTTAAATCAGTTTTAGGGCTGGAAAGATGGCTTTGCGGTTAAGGTACTTACCTGCAAAGCCAAAGGAAAGGACCTTGGTTTGATTCCTCAGGACCCATGTAAGCCAGATGCACAAGGTGGTATATGCATCTGGAGTTTCTTTGTAGTGGCTGGAGACCCTGGTGCACCTATTCTCTCTCTCTCTCTCTTTCTCTCTCCCTCTTATATTTTCTCTCAAATAAATAAATAAAAATAAAAATATATTTAAATCAGTTTTAAAGGTTGTTAGTTATATACATGATAGCATGGGGTAGGGATATCTAGTTATTCTCTGCTCAGAAAGTCAACTGGTTTGACAAAAAAAAAAAAAAAATTCACTGGGACTGCTGACTCTGGCCTCTCTCTCTGGTTTTGCTGATGGAGGAGAGCACAGAAGACATGTTTCTGATATCTCCCAGGCCTGAGAAGAGTTTCTGTCTTGGGTAAATTAACCAGGTGCCACCTATTCAATCCCCACAGGGCGCTGGGCTGTGCTTGGAGATGAGCTATCCTTGGGCTTCAGACTGGTTCCCATATCAGGGTTGCTCAGTAACAGATGGGAGGACATGTGGTGTTTGGGATTAATTTGGGTGAACTGGAAACGGTTCATATGGATAATGAACTGGGCCTAATAAGGATGGATGGCAAACGTTGACACTACAATTACCAATTCCAATTCGCAAGTTGACACACAGGTTGGTAAGCAACTTAGGAACATACACATGTGTGCATATACCCACAACACCCTCCAAAGACAGGAAATCCCTCTATTCCCAAAGACATTATTTACACATTCCTTTGTATGCATATGTATGTAGTGTATGGCACATGTGTGGATGCAAGTGCACATGTACATGGACACACATGCATGTGGCGACCAGTGCTTGGCATCCATCTTCCTCAGTCACTCTCCATCTTGGTTTTTTAGACAGGGTTTTTCGCTAAACCTAGAGCTAAATAACTTGGCTAGACTAGCTAGCCAATGAGGCTTAGGGATCTTCCTGTCTCTGCCTCTCTAGCGATGAGATGACAGGTGTGTGACATCATGCCTGGCATCTTTATGTGGGTATGAGGAATATGAACTCAGATCCTCATGATCAAGGGGTTAGCACCTTACATGCTGAGCCATTTCCCTGTCTCTTCTATTTCCTTTTCCCCCAAACATGCAAAACCTACTGATAGATTGAGAAAGAATCCAGGACAACATTGAATTCTATTTTTCAGCATTGTAAAGGGAAGGAAAAGACTCCAGCGTGAGGTGCCAACCATATGTTAACATATGGGCCATGAATTCAAGCTCTCACTATAAAGTACACTCAGCACTAGCCTTTGCTGAACACAACATGAATTTCCTTCCACAACCAGACAGTCCAGGACCTACAGATCCCCAGGACCACTCTGAGCACCAAGGCAGTTAAGATCCTACTGACCTACCTTGGTGCATGTGACCTGTGGCTTTTGGCTAATGAGATCCTAGAATATGGCCAAATTCCTTCAGCTCATTTGAAAGTATGAACTGGGAAATATCTATAAAAGAGAGAAATATGTGTATATTCAGAATAGTACCTACCCAATTGCAGGTGTTTTAGTAAATGCAAATTAGGGACCTAGCACAAAGGCTACAAGGACACGTCAAGTCCTGGGCTGCTTTCTCCTGCAATGGTAATTAAAATAAAATAATGTTATATAGCGCCATTAAAACCGGTGATCTTAACTCAGGATTCTGATATGTGACAATTCACACACACTGAGAAAATTAAAACAACAACAACAAAAACTACAGATGCAATGGGTGTGCTACCATTTGAATGTGGAATGTGGCTGAATGCTCAAGTGTCCAAGCCTTAGTCAGCATGTGGATCTATTAGGAGATGGTACAACCTTTAGGAGGTGGGGCTCAGTGGAAGAAAGTTAGGTCATTGGAGGCATGCGTTTGAGGCGACTATTAGGACTCTGACCCCTTCCTTCCTCCTCTCTCTTTGTTCCTTGGCAGCCATGTCTATCAGCTTTGTTTCACCACAGGCTCCCTGCAGGGCATAAGGTTCTTGCTCACCATAAGTCCAAGACGGCATGGAGCCAAGTAACTCTGGATTGAAATCTCTGACGCAAGGAGCTAAAGTAAACCTTTTCTTCTTTTCAGTTGATTTTTCTTCAGGTATTTTGTCACAGTGATGAAAAATGATGAAGACCAGGTCGGTCATATAAAAAAAGGCCTGTGTGCTTACTGGTTCCCTGTAGAGGGATTAAAAGTCTAGGGATTTTCCATGTCATCACAGAATGATGGTGTTTTGTCTCACAAAATTATAAGCAGCAGTTTTGAATATATGGATTGTACCAGGCCATGTACCCTACCCAGAGATTCTGGAAGAACTTACATATTCTCTTCTTGGGTGTAGGAAAGGGGAAAGGCAAGTAGAGAGGACCCAGGTTTATACTCGGGGTTGATCTCAGGATACACAGCTTGAAAAACTACTTATGTCCACTGGTGAGGCTGAAAAGCAACTTGTCTATTTTCCCAACTTGACTCATCTACAGGGACTTCCAAGATGAAAATTCTAGAGAAAAGACCATCTCCTGGTGGCACCTGTTGGGAGATCTGAGAGTCCAGCAGTGTCTGTCCTCTTTGAGGATATGGGCTGCCATTCTCTATTCACAGAAGACAGCTTCTTAGATCTCTCTCTTGGCCAGGGGCAGGGGGAGGGGGAACAGAACCTCATACATGAACTTCATTAATGAAGCACTTCCCCGGTCCTGTCTCATTTTACAACATGATAGATTCCCTTCCTCACTTCTCAGCCCAGATTTTCAAGTGTTCTAATCAAAAAAGAGAAGATGAAGTTCTTAGACATGAGCGGGGAGCATGCTGGGATTAAATGTCTAAGTCAGTGCTCCAAAACACCCGACCCTTCAGCCTTTGACCCAAAGAATCTACCCGAGCCTGTCTCAGGTCCCATTACAGGAGCAATTGGGGTGCAAATGCCAGAGTAACTCGTCACTGTCACATTATCCAGGGCACACTAATGCTGCTCTTGCTGCACAGGAGAATGTCTCTTGATTATTCCCGCTGGCCTTCTGGAAATAGGGGCACAGTGCAAGAATCTGCCTGGGAAGTGGTTATCTCAAACATGTGAGATAATTATCACCACATAACCCAGCTTGACCCAAACTGGAAGAAAGAAACATCCTACATATATAGTTTCAGAGGGAAACAACCCAACAAATAAAGCAAATTCTGTAGGGATTTGATGATAACCGTGAAGCAGAGCTAACCACAAAGATAGTTTGAAGAAGGCTTAGGACAGGTCTTGGGAATCAGCAAATATTTCTAGAGCTAAGCAGCTGGTACTTGCCTGTAAGTCCACTGGTAAGTTAATGTGGCACACAGACCTTTGTCTTCCCCTTCATCCTCCATAGCAGCTGGCTAGACATAGGGCAGTTGATTGACTCAGAATTGAATTTCTCCATGCCTTATAACAGAGATGTTTTAGTGCGACAAGCTGGAGTTTAGTTCTCCAGAGAGCTTTGGGTCCATCAAATATAGGAGTCTGGGGATGACAGAAGGGACATGTGCCTCTTATGAGCCTCAGTTGCTTCATCTACCTAACCAGGCAGAAGACATTTTGCTTTAGAAATTGAAAACTGCTGGGCTTTAGTGGGTAAGAGTGCTTGCTGTGCAAGCACGAGGACCTGAGTTCAATCCCCAGTACCCACGTAAAAGTTTCGCATAGCCACGCATACCCTGGCGCTTGAGGGGGGCAGAGACAAAAGGATTGCTGGAGGTTACTGGTAGCCAGTCTAACAAAAAAGGAAAAAGCCAGTGAGTCCCAGGTTCAAACAGCGAGTCCCAGACAAACTCTATCTCAAGCAAGAGTGAATAGAAGAGGACACCTGACATTCTCCTCTGGCCTACACACACACACACACACACACACACACACACACACACCACAACACAACACAACACATACATGCCACACACAGACAAGTGAAAATGTTATTGGTATCTTTATTATTACCATTATTTAGAAGTACTGATTCTGAGATAAGAAAAGCCAATCTGAACTGGTCAAAGTGCAACGAGGCAAAAGGAATGATATATCCAAAAGCAATGAACTGAGAGAAGACAGGTAGTGAAAAAATAGCAAGGCTTCCTGGACTTTTAGAAGGAAACAAAGATCTATGCTGAGGATGTCACCCTCTGTGAGAGCACCTGCTTTGGGAGGGAAAGGCCTTGGGTGTGATTCTCAGCACCACCATCACAAGAGGGAACACAGGGAAGAATTATTCCTTATGGCATGGGTTTTCCAGTCTCTGAGCCTGTTATGACATTATAGGACATTCCTTCAACTCAAGAGGAGCTAGTTTATAATTTCCTGTGTCCTGAAAGGTTGTGCACGAGATGACAAAGAAAGAGTGCTCCACATTTGCCTCACGTCTTCTAACTTTCCTGTGAAGGTGTGACCATTATGCCCACTTTATAGATGATAAAACCAAAGTTTAGGCACTTGAATTACTGTGTTCAAGGAATCGAAGCTCCAACCCAACCCCAGGTCTGATGAACCTGTGTCAGTATTGTTAACCATCATCCCATGGGTCAAGACTTCATGATAAAGACACACCTTGAGCATATCGGCATCCAAGCCCTTGGGACTGAAGAATGTTTACTTGGAGGTTCCCTATGCAGTATCGTATCTTTAATCATTCTGCAGAGACGAAGGTGCCTGCCTGGCAGACGGAAAGTCACTTCACTTCTACTTAGCCACATCTCACCTTTTCATTTCTCAGACAGTTCTGGTCCCCACGAGAAAGCCCCTGGATAGATAAAGCATGCACAAATGGACGAGACACAAACACCTTTCATGTAGTGGCAGTCAGCGCTGTGAATGGGCTGAGGCGAAGGAAAAGGGAGAAACAGGAGCTCCCAAAAGTGTGACCCTGAAGGAGACATTGTGGGTTGAAACTTGGGCCATGGCCCATCGTAAATGAGGACTTGAAATCCTGAGCACACAGGACCCACATGGTAACATTGTTCTTTTTCCAATGTACCTCACCAGCAAAGACAGACTGCCTTCTGGAAGCCTTCATTTGCTTTATGATAAAGACACATTCAAGACAATTCACCACGTTGGGTGTACAGTTCTGTGGGCTTTGACAAAGGCATTTATTCAACCACCTTCATAGTCAGGATACAGAACACTTCTTCCACACTCCAGATTCTCTCTGTCAGTTCCTAACCCTTTGCAAATGTTGATCTGTTTTATAATTTAGGAACCCAATTTATTATGCTAATGATTAGCTTTAGAGCTTATAAATTCTATGTCCCAACTTGTGCCATTCCTGGAGGGGAGAATCTCCTTCCCCAGGTCAGCAAGGATGTACTTGGCTATAAGAATGCAGTGGGAAAAGTGAATGAACATGTATGGTCAGGGCCTTGAGATGGAATAACACCTCCTTTTACCTGCCCAAGGCCCAGATCCGAATTCTACACCTTCACACCGCAGCTGTCCCTGTGCCTGCCTATGACTGATCCCTTGAAGGTGACCGTAGCAGCCACTGGCATGACCGAAGGTCCTCAATGTCTCATGACCTGAACTAACCTTAAAAGTCAGCCATTGGGTTAAGGGACAATAGAATGTTTGTT
Source organism: Orientallactaga sibirica (assembly GCA_036365145.1). Classification (NCBI taxonomy): domain Eukaryota; kingdom Metazoa; phylum Chordata; class Mammalia; order Rodentia; family Dipodidae; genus Orientallactaga; species Orientallactaga sibirica. Next base: position 22,151,413 of record JAEOAD010000011.1, read on the forward strand.
CCAGCTACATGATCTTGGTCTCTCCTTCTCTCTCTCAAGAGGGACTTTTCTCTTTGGGGAGAGGGCACTCTATCCCTTTCTATTGAAATTCTAGCAATGAATGGAAATTGGTGAATCTTGGTGGTTTGGCTCTCCGGACAGGTGGGTCCTTAATTATGCAGGAGGCCGGGTGGCTGGGACGGTCATCATCACAGCCAAGTCTACAAAAGCATATGCATGCTTGGGCAGACATTCTATGCATGAAGACATTCATGTGGAAGATGTCACTTGTGTTTTTGAAAATAACTCTCAAAAGGTTAAGAAGGAATGAAGCCTGAAGTCATTCAGTCCTGGCCCAGACACAAGCAGGATGCTCTGGTCTCCTGAGGGCCCTGGCATCTGTATTCTCACACATTTCAAACACTTAGGCATAAATGTAGCCAACAGCCTTTCATTTCACACAAATGGTGCCTAATTACACACAGTGGTCTGGATGCTGCTACTTTCCCCGGACACATCTTGGAATTCTCTCCACAGTGCCCATGGATTCAGCTGCCTCGTCTATTGACTGTGTAATGATGGAATCAAGCACTGCATGGGTGACAGGCACCTAGCCTGCTGCTAGTCACCTGCTCTACAAACTGGGCTCCCTCCCCATCCAGTGTATAGTTCCCATGTAGTATGACAAGGACATTATAGGTGAATTGATGGATGAATGCAAAGTATATTCAAGACTTTTAATCAAAATAAAATATAAATTAAAATATTCCTTTTTTTCAAAATGTTTGGGATTAGAAGGATTTTAGAGTTTGAATTTCCTTAGATTATGGGGTATCTGTATATACATCATGAGATAGGACTAAAATCTAACCACAAAATTTATTTATGTTTGATATACACCCAGTATGCACAGCCTGAAGGTAATTTTAAGCAATATTTCTGTGCTTTGAATTCAACATGACACATGAAGTAAGTTGTAGAATTTTCCATTTGTGGTGTCAGGTCAGCATGCAAAAGATTTTGAAATTTGAAGCATTTGGGGTTTTCAGTTCCACCTGTGCCATCTGAAGGGCTTCTTTTCATGGCTTTAAAAAAATATTCACAAGTAATACACAAGAATGTCTGACCCCTACACTTTTGCCAACACATTATGTAATTCTGTGACCCTGACCACAGATACAGTGTCAATGTAGCTTTGAACTTTTCCTTATCATGACAAGGTGAGTATCTTTCAATGTGCTTTTGTCTTTTTAATTATTGAGGCAGAGTCTTGCTGTGTAGCCTAGGAAGATCTTCCTGCCTCATTCTCCTGAGTGTTGGGAAAATAGGTGTGTACCATCTCAACCCAGAGTTTTTTTCTTTTAAAAGGAACGAGTATTAATTTTTTTATTAGGGCAAAAATATAAAAAACATAAAAGTTTTCATCTTCACTGGAATTTTTAAACATAGAGTTTAGGGATGGTAAATATATTCACATTATGCAATTACTTTCACAAAGTTTTTCCTCTTGGAAAATAGAAACTCAGTATCCATCAAATAGTAACTCCTCACTGTCCCGTCCCCTCCACTATGGTAGTCACCATTGTACTTTCTGTAGTCTGCTACCTTTATGTAACAAAATTTACTTCAATACAATGTTTATAAACCAAACAGATAAAAGAACAAAGGGAGTAAAGAAAGACAAATGGATTAGCAAAACCATGTTTTATCCAGGCAAGTAGTATTATTCAGCCTGGAAAAAGAAACTATATCTGATTCATGCTATAACATACAAGAATCTTGTGCACATGTGAAAATGCCAGTCACAAAAAGATAAACACTACATATGTGAGGTTTATGGAATACTCAGATACACTGAGGGGCATGAAGTATATTCACAATATTGTGCAACCATCACAACTGTTTCCAGAATACTTTACGTAATAATTTCTATTCCTTCTCTCTGCTCCAGGTGACTCCTAGTCTACTTTCTGTCTTTATAAATCTGCCTCTTCTGGTTACTTTGTGTGAATGAGATCATAAGACGTTGGCTTTGTTAGGTCTGGCTTATTTCCCTCAGCAAACTTTCATGATCCACCCATATTGTGGCATGCTACTACCGCAATTCACACTGGAAGAACATTCCATGGGATTGCTGGTTCACTTTTTTGTTGGTTCATATGTTGAAGAACACTTGGATTATCTCTACAATCAAGTGTGTTCCAAGTATTTGAGGGAATATGTCTAGGAGCATAAGTGCCTTGGTAAATATCAGCCTAAATTTTGAGGGAGTATCAAGTTCTCTTATTTATTTATTTATTTAATATTTATTTATTTATTTGAGAGAGAGAGAAAGATGCAACAAGATAGAAAGACAGAGAGAGAGAGAGAGAGAGAACGGGTGCGCCAGGGCATGCAGCCACAGCAAAGGAACTCCAGATGCCTGCACCCACTTTGCATCTGGCTTACGTGGGTCCTGGAGAATCGAACCAGGATCCTTTGGCTTTGTAGGGGAACACCTTAACTGCTAAGCCATATCTCCAGCCCCCAAGTTATCTTTTTATTTTACTTCATTTATTTATATTTCAGATGGTATCTTTCCAGGCATCCAAGGCTGATCTTGAACTCATTATGTAGCCCAAGCTGGCCTCAAATTTACAGTCTTCCTGCCTCAACCTCCCAAGTGCTAGAATTAAATATGTGTGCTTCCATGTCTGGCTTGCTGTTTGTTTGTTAATGGGAACCATGTTTTAAGACCCTATTTTTTTTTTTTTATTGACAACTTCTATACTTATATACAAAAAATGCATGATATTTCCCTCCCCCCCCCCATTCCCCTTTAGAACTCCAATCTCCATCATATCCCCTCCCTCTCTTCATTAGTCTCTCTTTTAATTTGATGTCATCATCTTTTTCTTCTATTACGAGTGCCTTGTGAAGGTATTGCTAGGCACTGCAAGGTCATGGATATCAAGGCCAATTTCTGTCTGGACAGTTGCATTGTAAGGAGTCATACCCTTCCTTTGGCTCTTACATTCTCTCCATCCCCTCTTTCACAATGGACCCTGAGCCTTGGAGGGTATGACTGAGATGTTTCAGTGCTGGGCACTCCTCCATCCCTTCTGCTCAGCACTATGTTGCCTTTTGGGTCATACCAGTGGTAAGACCCTATTTTTGATCCTCTTAGATATATAAACCAAACTGGACTTTCTTAGTTAAATGGTAATTTTACTTTTCATTCTTTCAGCATACATTAATGCCATTTTATTTCCTGTTAAACTTTAAACCTCAGCCCAAGTGTCCCCAGGAACTCTCTCTTGAATATTGAAGATTAGTAAAGCATTTGTTCATAGCTTCCCTAGCTCCCCTTGATTATTACAGAATTTACCTTCCACTGTGACCTGAAAATAAAGCCAGGAAACAGCCCCACCAAGTGTGAACCCAGCCTAGCTCCAAAGTCTGTACACGTGGTCTCTCACACCTCCCAATGTGATGCTCACATAAGTTAGTGCTGGGGCATTGGGGTGAGCCTCCTGACTGTGAAGGCTTGCCAGCATCTCTCTTGCTCTCAGCTGTAGCCACTCTGATGTCCGTTCACTGCAACTAAGGAAGCTCCTTTGGGTATTGGAAACATTATTTAACCTCAGGGTAAGAAAAACAGCTGGTGCAGCTGATAAAAAATGCCACTTATACTAAAGACCTTGCCAAATGTTCTACAACCCTAAATTTAAGATTGGTTAAAACATACATACACAACAACTCCACCACTCCACAAGCCACTGGAATGTGAGAGTGAAATTCTGTGTCCAGTGTCCTCAGCTGGCTGCTGTCAAAATTGTTTCCATTTGCTTCCATTGAAAAGAACTTTTTGAAAAGTCCCTTTCCCACTGCTTAGTAAGATAAAATTTGCCTAGGAACTATTGTTTGTTAAATGTCAGTCTCCACAGGGTGAGTGGCAGGAGAATCATCATGACCAAGCACTACTGCCTCCTGGAGTCCACGGTCAGTGGCATGGTTTGATCCAAGCATCAGAGCTGATCACAGACCCTGATGGCCAGGCTGCAGCCACCATGAACTATAAGGAACAAGTGAATCATTAGCACCTTGCTTGTGGCTGTAGAACCTAGATTTCCGTAGTAGAAACATCGGGTATCTTGACACACAAGCTCGATCAGAAGGCTGAGCTGTCTGTGCCATCACTGAGTGGGCAAGGCCACAATGCCACCAAACGTTTTCTTCCTATCCACTAAGCTGGTCTTTATAGTGATCAGAAACCCAGCAATTGAATTCAGTGTATAGAATGGCAGAGGCCCCTGGTGGCTCAGCTTGCACTGTTTGGAACATTCTAAAACTCTGCCTAAAGTCCTTATGGGTATCTCCAGAAGTCCACAAAGTCAGGCTCTGCTCTGTTCATCCAGCAGCAGTGTTCTCACTGTCCAGAAGTTTCTATGAGATATGTGCCTTAGCTCATAGAGGCAAGAGCAATCATTACTTGGGGATACAAGTAGATCCCTCGTAGGCTTGCTTCACTGCTTCATTTCTTCATTCTTTCTTTGTATTATCATGCATTGAACACTTGCATTGTGCTTGCCAGCTGCTACACACTGGGGATGCAGAGAGGTTACTGCTCAGTGGGGAGTGACAAATGACTGAATTCTGCCAGTGAATGAAAACCCTAAAGATGAGGAGTTCCAGGAAGTTGCTTTATGGGACTCTCAGTGCATGAAGAGTGAGGAGGTGAGAAATATGGAGGTGAAGTAGGAGATGAGTGAGAACAAACTGTCCCAGGAAGAATATAAGCCTAAGGATGTTTGAAGGAGGAGGTTGACATGGTGTTTACACAGTTAAAGAAGGACAGTGATATGCAGACAGAGATGGCAGGCCATATCAGCTAGGGGTCCAGTAGGGAAGGTAGGCTGGAAGGGTCAGGATAGAAGTGTAGGCATTTTGCCTTTAGAGAAATAGGTAGCTCCTGTGCACTTAAAAAAAAAATATTTTATTTATTTGAGAGAGAGAGAGAGAGAGAGAGAGAGAGAGAAAATGGGCATGCCAAGGCCTCTAGTCACTGCAAATGAACTCCAGGCACATGTGCCACCTGTGCATCTGTCTTATGTGGAGAATTGAACATGGGCCCTTAGGGTTCATGGGCAAGTGCCTTAACCACTAAGCCATCTCTCCAGTCCAGTTTGTGCACTTTTAATAAGAGGATGCAAAGTCTGGCTTAGTTTGTGGAAGGATTTCTTTGGCCATTGCATGGAGAGTATTGGGAGCATTGGAGGAGAGCAGAGCAAATGGGCTACAGGACCCAGTTCAGGAGACAGGAAGAAGTTCTTGGCTTGTTATGTTCAGTGTGAGTGAGGGCCGGGAAGGAGGCCTAGGTCTGGGGAATGGGTCACGAGATGTTTGGATATGTGGAGTTAGAAGGGCTTATGGTTTTTCAGAAGGAAACGCAATGAATAAGGCTCTAGTGATCAAGATGGGGACTATATCTCTGTTTGGATCCATTCCATCCCCAGCACTACATAACACTGGTCTTACTGGCACACAGCTATAATTCTAGAATATGGGAATTGGAGGCAGGAACATCAGAAGGTTAAGGTCATCTTGCAGAGTGAGTCCTGGTACCAAAAGAAGGACAGCAGAATGTACACAGGGGAGACCATAGGATACCCACTGAGAAGAGAAGCACATGTGTGAAGGAACCCAGGGATATCTTCTGGACCATTCCAGGGACTACCAGTGGATAGCCTTTCCAACCATCCCACTCATATCTGACTCCATACATCCCATGTCAGACTCTCTTTACTCCTCCTTGCCTTTAAGCAACCCACCAGGCTCTTGACTTGTAGCCTTTCTGTAGACTGGTATTAAATAGGGTACTCACTATGACATTATGGAATTCTACTGGGTTTTTATTGGTATCACAACACCCAGTTATGTTATTTTAGCCTTCCAGGAACAAGCAAACAAGAAAGGACAAGTCTCCTGGGACCCACAAATTCATGACTGATGACCCCAGCTCTTGGATTTCATCCAGTGACCAAAGGAACTTAGGTAAGCAAATCATACTTTTAGAAATTTTCCTTACTAGAAGACAAGCCCATAGAATGGCTCTCCCAATTGAGTTTGAGGATCGACATATAGGGCCTGCTGAATGTTCTAGACTCTTCTGTGAGCAGACTTTCAGCAGTGAAATGGACTAGTTGTCTGACAAAGGCTCAAAGTACTAGGCAGAGACTATGCCAAGCAAATCTCCACTTGGTTACTACAATATACATCAAGTTGAACACTGCTGCTTAGAAATTTAAATACAGGCAGCTATGTGTCCTATGGTGTCAATATGGTCAAGAATGAAGGGAAGATTGCTGAGCAGGATCAGAGTGGGTTTTGGAAGCAAAAAAGGGCAATGTGGAATATAGGACTCATTCCTATGAGTGACTCTTTCACAGAATCCTCAATGAGAGTCTTTGCTCTCATCCAAATAAGAAAATGGACTCCACGGTGAAAAGGCTTTTCTTAGCTTGCTCATCTCTAGGCCAGGCACCCAACCCCCTGTTGTCTAAGAATGGCTGCTACACATCACACAGGACAATCCATCACACTGTCCTGAACACATGCCAGTCTGAAAGATAAATATGATTAGAACACTGAAAACCACTCAAATATCTTTGTACTTTCCTAGCCAGGTCCTTTATTAAGTAATTTATATGCATTTCCTAATGTCTCAAACCACCATATAAAGTATATACCACTTTCACAGTGAGAACTGAATCTCATTGAGCTGAAACAACTTTCCACATTCCCTAAGTGAGCAGGATTTGGGTCAAAACTCCTTAGACTTTTCCTTCATGATTGTCTTAACCTGAGTGTAGCTGAGGCTGTTCCATGCATGTACTCAGAATGTCTCCAGTTTCCATGCCATCCACAGGGCACACACTAACAGGAGTTCCCTGTGCCAGAGACTGGGCTGTGATTTGGAGGCACAGATGAACTTGAAACAGTACTTGCCCTCAGCACAGGATATGTTCTCTCCTCTACACATATGATAAAGTTTAAAAAACTAGACATAGTGAGATATGAGGGTAATTAGCTATGGTGGTTTGATTCAGGTGTCCCCCATACACTTAGGTGCTCTGAATGCTAGGTCCTCAGTGGGTGTCAGACTCCCTGGGGAAATAGTCACCCTTATCCCAGCAGGGGCCGAGACAAATATTGCTGGTCACATGAGGCATGTTCACCTTTGGGGCACACCCTGGCTATCTAGTCAAGCCACAGTGGGTCCAGGGCTGTGCTTTAGCCCAGAGGTTAACGTGTAGAAAATAACATCCACCCAAAAAAGAGAATGTACCTGAATTCCCAAGGATATTCTCCATGTCAAACCAAAGTAAAAAAGCAAAATAACAACAACAACAAAAAAAGATGGCAGCATGAAAGATCGTGTTGAGAACAACAGCAGCGGAGCATCGTGTCAGCTGATTTACAGACCTGAGTCAGGTCAGAAGGCCACTTCTGAAATAAAAATAGAGCCCTAAAGAGGCATCAGTTGTGTTGGGAAATCAATAAAGCCCTGAGCGTGCACTTCATTTCTCCCAGGGGGAGAGAGAGAGGGGATGCCATTTGTCAATTTCAGAAAGGCAAGGGCAGGACCAGAGCAGGAATACAAGGTCACGCACACCTCCTCCCCCGGCTCCCGATGCTCACGGACAGTCTCTGGCTTTAGATCTCGTCCCTAAATGAAATCCCTAGAAATAATCAAGATGAAAAAGTCAATAAGTGAGAATGATTGAGGATTCCCGGCTGGTAGCATGGCGGAAATTCCTGAAGGCCTCCAAGGCAGGGCAGCGGCTGTGGTGGTGGTAGTAGATTGATGTCTAGGGACCTGTGCATTTTATTTCATTGTAGGACTTCTTCTCTGAACAGGCTGCCCCTCATTTGAGTGGCAACTGCATTCTTTCATTCCAAGCTCTGCATTAGCAAATTTAACTCCTCTCTGTCATAAGTCAAAGTGCATTTATACGGCCGACAGAATAGACAGTAAGCACGGAGTTTACAGAGAATCTCCTTGACTTATAAAGAGGATCATGTCCCAATAAGCCCATCATGAGGTAAAAACATCATAAACTATATATATAATTTTTTTGTTTTTATTTATTTATTTGAGAGCGACATACAGACAGAGGCAGAGAGAAAAAGAGAGAGAGAAAGAAAGAATGGGCATACCAGGGCCTCCAGCCACTGCAAACAAACTCCAGATGCATGAGCCACCTTGTGCATCTGGCTTACATGGATACTAGAGAATTGAGCCTCGAACCGGAGTCCTTAGGCTTCACAGGCAAGCACTTAACCATTAAGCCATCTCTCCAGCCCCAAACAATATATATTTAATGCAGATGAGTGACCAAATATCAGAGTATTTCCCTCCTTCTCTGAAGCAACCATCTTTAAGCATGCACCTTGCTCTCTCCAACAACATATTATATATTTCTACGTATTTTGGGTGTTTGTTCTTCATTAGATACATGCATTGCAAAGATTTGTCTCACACTCTAGCTTTTATTAAAATATTCTCTTTTTAAAGTTTATTTTTATTTATTTATTTGAGAGAGGGAGAAAGATGAGAGAGAGAGAGAGAATAGGCACACCAGGGCCTTCAGCCTTTGCCAATGAACTCCAGACATATGCTTATGTGGGTCCTGGGGAATCAAGCCTGTCTTTTGGCTTTGTAGGAAAGTGCCTGAACTGATAAACCATCTCTACAGCCCAAGATTCTCTTTTTTAAAACAATATTGTATTTATTTATTTATTTATTTATTTATTTATTTATTTATTTAATTTGCGAGAGAAAGAGAGAGAAAGAGGCAGATAGAGAGAGAATGGGTGTGCCAGCTCCTCTAGCCACTGAAAAACTCCAGATGCATGCGCCACATTGTACATCTGGCTTATGTGGGTTCAGGGGAATCAAAGCTGGGTCCTTAGGCTTCCCAGGCAAGTGCCTTAACTGCAAAGCCATCCCTCTAGCCCTCAGATTCTCTTAGTACTGCCTTTCACATATCAAAATGTTTTTATTTTAATGGCATCCAACTTATCATTAATGATACTTTTGGTGTTGGTGTTACATCTAAACCATCCTCAAGGTCACCTAAGCTTTCTCCTATGTTACACACTTGTGTCTATGTTTTCTAAATTTGCTAAATGAGGTCATCAGGGCTCTTTTTGCCTTTGAATTTAATCAAGTCCAGGGTTTTCACCTAAGGCAAACACATTATTTTTTAACCACCAACATATTGGATGAATATCAATGGCTTATTAAAATGGATCTCCAGGAGCATTTTGCAAGATGCGCTGCAAAACCAGCAAGAAGGAGGCTGGCAGTCGAGGGCTTGCATCTGATAGAAGCGTGACAGGGAGGTAGTGAGGGAATTGAACTTGAGTGTTCTCAAGTAATTTGTCAATTTTCCCACACACTTTGCTAAATTATCCTTCCTTCTGCTGTGGCCCAGCCGGTTTCTTTTGCTAGAGGATTAGGTCATATGTAAGTTTTGGACTGTTTACTTTGTTTCACTCATTTGTGTGACTTAGTACTGAAGTTTAAATAAAATGCACCAGGCATTTCAGAATAGACTAAAACAAAGTGTACCTTCGGTACTGTTCACCAAAATGTTTTCAAGTCCCGGGCTGGGGAGATGGCTCAGAGGATAAAGCGCTTGCCACAAAACTCCTGAGTATTCATTCACTAGTCCCCACATAAAGTCTGTGGAAGGCTTCTGTAATCCCCATGAGCCTGCGGTGGAAAGGGAGGCAGAAACAGAAGCATTTTTCTGAAGCTCCTGAAGGGAGTGGGGAACAATAAGAGAGTCTACCTCAAATGAGAAGGAAGGCAAAGACCAACCTAAGAGTTGACCCCTGATCTCCATATGCATGCTGTGGCAAGCATATGGCAGTGTGTGCACACGTGTTCTCACAGCCCTCCCACACGCACCAAATAAGTTGAAATAAAAGAAACAAACCTTAAATAATATTTTTAGATAGATTTTTAAAAATCTGACTTTTAAATTAAACTAGAAAAGGGATTTTAAAATATCTTATCTTCTACCCAAGAAAATCTATTCATTAAAACATTTTAATATATTTTTAGGTACACGTTGAAGTTTTCTTTACATAGGTTATATGTGGTTAAAGTGAATTCTAGTTATTTTTATCATATCCTTATTACCATTATTATCCAAATAACATTCACTTTATCTTCTAACTAGTGACTGCCAATTGGTTCCTGCACCTTTATCTTGTCTTTAATCACTTGACATATTCTCATTTATTTTAAGCGATCATCAACAGAATCCTCATGATTTTCCAGGCATATAATCAGATGATCTGCCAATAAAAGTTATTCTATGTACACTGACTGGCTATGCAGTAGAACATTTAAAGCGTCAGAGAAAATAAAAATAGTTATTACTATTCTCTGTCTTGGATGTGTGGCTTTCACAAGGCATATGCGTTTCCTGGTCATCTGTGTTCCTGCTTCTTTGTCAGAAAGTCTTTGTGACACCAGGGGATATTCTTCCCTTCAACATCAAATATGTTTTTAAAAGTTGAACTCATGGAAGCAGAACTTTTTTTTTTTTTTTTTTTCCTTTCTTTCTTTCTTTGGTTTTTCCGAGGTAGGGTCTCACTCTAGCTCAGGCTGACTGGAATTCACTGTGTAGTCTCAGGGTGGCTTTGAATTCATGGCGATCCTCCTACTTTGGCCTCCCAAGTGCTGGGATTAAAGGTGTGCACCACCATGCCTGGCTCAAGGAAACAGAGTTTATAATGTCGGTTTGTAAGGGCTGGTGAAGGAGATGGATGGGAATGTTGATCAGGAAGTTTCACAGAGGGAGACAAGTCCTGCAGCTCTGTGGGGCAGCATGGTGACTGTATTGCTAATGCGAATAATACAAAGTTCTGTAATATACACTATGTGGCAAATAGTTATTCACCACAATAGTTAGTAAATTGTGAACTTGAAAATTGCTTAGACATTTTGGTGATAGAATCTAAATGTTCTCACCACAAAAAATTCCAGAATATGTATGTATGTCAAAATATTCCATAAATACTATATATACCATAAGGGTTTTTTTTACAATGCAGACTGCTTTTTTTGGTATGTTTTATTTGTTTGTGTTTGAGACAGGGGCTAGGCCTTGAACTCACAACCCTCCTGTCTCTATACTTAGGGTGTGCCACTATTCCTGGCTTTTCCTGTTTTTTGTTTGTTTGTTTGTTTTGTTTTTTAGTTTTTATTTTGTTTTGTTTTGCTTTTTTGTTTTTTTGTAGTGTCTCACTCTAGCTCAGGCTGACCTGGAATTCACTCTGTAGTCTCAGGGTGGCCTCGAACTCATGGTGATCCTCCTACCTCTGCCTCCCGAGTGCTGGGATTAAAGGTGTGCGCCACCACGCCTGGCTTTCCCGTTTCTTTTCTTTTTTCTTTTTTGTTTGTTTTTTGCCTTGCTTTGGACCATAGTAATTTTTAGAGGTGGCTTCAAAAGAAAAGCTGGACCACTGTGCCTGACAGACCTCCTGCAGCAAGCTCCCTCCTGGCCCATGTTTAGTAAGACAAGTAGAAAAATCTCCTCAGACAGTTTAATTAAGTTGAATGACTTTCACTGTTCTGGAAAATAAACCAAACCAATTTTCTCTATTAGGAAAAAATGACAATTCAGCATCCAGACAGATTGCTGAATTAATAAAAGTTCATTAGAAAATCCATCTTTTAATTAGAAGTCCCTGTAGACCAAACCACCTGAATTGAGGACTGATCCAATTGTACAGGATGGTGAAAGGCCATTAGAACAAAGTCCAGAGCCAGCTTGATGTTCCCACAGCCCTGTGCAGGGTCACTGATCGGAACTCTTGGTTAGAATTTGCAAAGGAGCTACCAGACCATCTGTGGCAAATGACAGCCTCCACCTGGGAGAGTCTGGTAAGAGTGACAGCTATTCTAAGACACGGTGAGAAAGCCTGAGCCACGAGGGTTCCTTCAGATCATGGCTCACCAATGCACCAGCCCAGTAACATCATTGAGTGCATGACCTCAGTGACATCAGAAAGGGGGATGGCAGCTGCACTGTTGTGTGTCATGGGTTGTGTAGGGCAGTTGTAATTACTTTTTTTAGTGCTACTCTTGCTTCTTCTTTTATTATTATTTAATTTATTTATTTATTAGAGAGAGAAAGAGTGAGAATGGGCCTGCCAGGGTCTCTAGCCACTGCGAACCATCTCTAGACGCATGCGCCACCATGTGCATCTAGCTTACATGGGACCTGGAAAATCAAACTGGGGTCCTTTAGGCTTTGCAGATATGCTCCTTACCTGCTAAGCCATCTCTCCAGCCCTGCTTCTTCTTTTATTATTACTAACTATTACTTTTTCTTAGCAGACTGTGTAGTTGATTGTGAGGTGGGAGTCCATAGCTCTGCTCTGAGCCAATTCAATAAACTCCAAGTGTCAATATTTAATCTTTGCATAAATATATACATAGCAGCTTATGCTCCAGAATCTTAAGGGACAAGTATCTCAGAATCCTGAAGTCACACAGACATATGCTTCGTGCTCTTATGAATGTGTAACTATAGCAATGGACGGGGGTTGCCCTCTATCCAAAGTTTTGCTTTCTGTACTTCCAGTTACCTCTGGTCAACTACAGTCTGAACATGTTAAAGGAAAGAAAAGCAATTCATAAGTTTCAAAGTGTTTTAAACTGTGCACTGTTGGGATGAAATCTCCTTGGTCTACTGTCCTGCTCAGGACCAGGTCATTCTTTTGTGCACTGAGTATATCCATGCTACAAGTGCTAACCCCTGCCCCAACTAGTCCCTCAGCTCTGCCATGAAGTTGCAGTGGTGTATGCAGAAATGGGTGCTACCCATGGGTTTAGGATCTCACATGGAACATATCCCATATACATGGGATAGTGAGGATATTAACCAAAACTCTAACCCACCAAGTCACAGGAGCAATATCTTTGGTTTTTATAATAGCAAAATTAGATTTATAGAGATCAGAGAAACAGGCAGAAGCCAGAAAGACCAACTCTGGGGCCAGATGCAATAGGGATTCTCACTACAGCTTTGCCCAGCATCCCTGAAACCCTGTGCTTAGTGACCAGCAAGTACTACATGTTCAGTGCACTAAACAGCTTCCCCAGTGAGGTCATTATGAGCAGCCCCTCCCACCACTGACTCAAGTGCTACATAGAAATGTGAAAGGGAAGTTGAGAGGGGGTCTGGGGAGCTGGATGTCCATGGGTGTAAATTAGAAAGGAGTGCTGAGCAACAGGAGTGGGGACATCCAGCCATAATCCTGTTCCTCTAGCTCTCCTGTAGTTCTGGCACAGTGAGCCTGTGAACCACTGAGACTCATGAACAGATGCTGGACAGAGTAGTTTCCTGGGTGGAGAAAGAGGCAACATGCTTGGATCTCTGGCTTCATTTGTGTACTCACGTGTTAGGCAAAGGCCTCACCACGGAGCATCCTTCTCCACATGTGCAAGGCAGATGCTGTTTCACTACTGTCATTATAATCAAACATCTGCTACAGGTGATTGTCTACAAAGGCTATGTCTCCTGCCACCCCAGGGCCAGCTCAGTCCCTCTGGAATGTAAAAGTTCCCAGCACACAGGCTGAATCTGGACCTTCTTTCATATGCCTTCAATTTAAAGCCCTTCACTGGACTCACAGAGCTGACCACCCACACATTTATTATGTGGATTACATTGGACTCCTTAGCATGTGGCATGAGCAATTATTGGAGTGACAGCTATATTCAAGAATCTGTTGACAGCTACCCACCATTTGCAGAAAAGTTGCACAAAACATAGAACATTCATAAAGTTCCTAAACTTGTACTCCAGTAGAGCCTTTCAGGGACCTACAGAGCTCAAGTGAAAAATTGTTACTCTATACAATAGAACTTGAAAAAGCCAAGTAAATCAAATATTTGCAAACTGACTAATTTTAACTCCAGGAGAATGTAATATTTAAAGAACTAGATAGCTGATTCCTATTTTGAAGCAATAATCTCTCTGATGGGCAAAGATCTGCAGACTATTATTGATCTTTTCATTTATTTATTATTTATTTTAGGAGTATTAGGTATTGAACCTAGAGCTTCACACATGATAAGCATGCGCTCTGCTACTGAGCTATATTCCCAGCTCTCTTTTAACATTTTATTTTGAGACAAAGTCTTGTTAAGGTGTGCAGGCTGGCCATGAATTCACTCTGTAGCTAAGACACACCTTGAACTTGAAATCACCTGTGTGAGCTTCACAGGTAGCTGGAACTATAGGTTTCTGCCATCGGGCTTGGCTTTAATTTTATATTTTTGATTTTCAATTCTTTTAAAAGTTCAGGTTGGAATTTGAGTCTAGGAAGATAAAATGGCTGTATCCATCCAGTTGTGATTTTTTACTTTAAATTTTTTATTTTTATTTTTTTATTTTCAAGGGGAGAGATAGAGAATGGGAATGCTAGGGCATTAGTGCCACTGCAAAAGAAATCCAGATGCATGTGCCCTTTTGTGCATCTGGCTTTACATGGGGACTGGGGAATCAAACCCGGTCATTAGGCTTTGCAGGTAAGCATCTTAACTGCTGAGCCATCTCCCCTGCCCGGTGTGTTTTTCCCAATTTAAAAAATAACAAATGCTCACAGATAGTGCTGTAGGGGCAATCAGGACACTAGGTAAGGGAACTTTAGCCATATTTTCTACCTACTTTTGTTTCATGTTCACCCTTACCTTTGCCTCAGTGATGCCTGGGGTGTTTGGAATCTGCTTCTGAGAGTCAAGTGTTAAATGTGTGTGGGTTTTTTTGTTTTGTTTTGTTTTGTTTTTTGCGAGGTAGGGTCTCACTCTGGCCCAGGCTGACCTGGAATTAACTATGTAGTCTCAGGGTGGCCTCAAACTCTTGGTGATCCTCCTACCTCTGCCTCCCGAGTGCTGGGATTAAAGGCATGTGCCACCACGCCCGGCTGTGTGTGGGGTTTTTGAGTCAGCTATCATTATTGCCCTGACCTTGGCCATTGTGGAGGTATCTATACCACAGACAAAGTGGCTTTGCTCCATTCAGACATTCTCCAGAACAACACTTGGCCCCACTCCTCTGTTCAGTGTGTACCAACAGCACCAGCATGGCTTCCCGCTTTCCAGAGCCAAGCAATTCACTGAGGGGAAGATCAGCGCCACATGGATCTTAAAGGCATATGACATAAGGCTGAAACCTGAGGCTGTTTCAGTGACTCTTTCAGAAACAGAGCGACAATGACCACAGCAGTGTAGAGTGCGGACTGGGCAAACCCAGGGATCTGCCATGGGCGAAGGCTGCACAGCCACGTGGAACACTGCAGACGACACGCCTCAGCTACATTGCCAGCTGTAGCTCCAGCACTGATGGTGACGGGATTCTCTTTCACATCCCTCAGACATCTTGACCCAATCCCATCAGAATAGGCACAGTTGACTAGAAACATCTAAGTGTACTCTCCATGCCCGACACTGGCTCCACCATGGCTGTGCTTCCTCTCAGCCTCTGTCACCTCCCATCTCAGGCATCCTCGTGCCACTTCCCTCTGCAGCTCTCCAGATTCCCCTTCAGAGAGAAGGCCATTCTGCTGAGAACGCTGTGGTATTTTACTGTTTGCTCTCCCCTTACTATGCTGGTATTATAGCTGTTGTGTATGTGTCTATGCGTGAGTGAATCACCTGCCCTGGATTGCAACTATGTTGGTTTCACATCACTAACATGTGAGTCAGGAGTAAAGGAATAAACACATGTGGATGCATATATGACCTATTTATTGCCAAATTCTAGGCAGAGGTCACTGGGTCGGGTCAAAGCCATCACCTGAGTCTCATTTCTTTTATTTTGTGTTAATGTCAGAATCAGCCAATAGTAGTCATGACTGGGTTCATGTGTACACACTGTGTGAGCACATGCATTATATAGCATGTGTGTATTATATGTGTGGTGGTTTGAATGTGAATGTACGTCCTCCATAGACTTAGGTGATTCACACAGCTAGTAACTTGGACATCTAGATGTGTGGAAGGAGGAGGTGCCACTGGGGGCAGATCCTGGGATCCAGCCCAAAGTTCTGCTTGGGAGAGGATCTGATTCTAGCACAAAGGTGTGGAGAGAGCTCTATGGGCTCTGGTGGGTGTGTGCTTGCTGCTTTTTGGTGTTTTCTGGTTGGTTTCTCTCTGCTCGGATCTGTGAAAGGGGGCCAGCTTCTTCTGCTGTTGATAGAACTTCCTCCGGACTTGAAAGCCTGAAATAAATCCCATTCCTTCCCATAAACTGTGTCTAGCTGCATGCTTATCACAGCAATGTGGAGCTGACTACAATATGCATGCAGAAGGGGAGCAGGTGAGCCCACAAACTGAATGCTGAGCATGTAGACATCACTCCCCAGGTGATGACACAATATATGTTTTAGGGTCTGCGCAAATACTCCCTAGGAGACAAAAGACAGGAGTCCTCCAGCTCTTAACACTTGGGCAGCACAGTCTGGCTTCCCATTTTCACTCCTCTTCTTTCTCAGAGAAGGAAGGCAGTCCTCAATTCTCACACCTGGAGCCACTTAGATAGCAACCCCGCTTAGGGCCTCAGTTCTCTGATCTGGGAAATTTCCTGTTGCCTTGCTTTGGGGAGCCAGACAAACTGGGCAATTCTACAGGAGACTGGATGAGAAGGATTCTGGTATCAATCTTTGTGGGTCCTTAGTTTGAATCCCCGACTGTCAGAAGAGACAGGTAAAGCTGGACTGGCCAAGGTCCAGGAATGTAAATAAGGGTGAGCTCTCAGCATACCTGGGTATATTGTGGGAATGATTCGGGCTTGCTTGGAGGTATTGAGGGTAAATCTGTGCGAGAATACATTCCTTGAACACAGAGATGCATATTTTACATGGGAATAATTTCAGGCTTGAAGAATTGAGGTGAGCAGGCAGCATGTTCACTAATGGACAGTGTCCATTAATATCAAGGGATGCTAGTGTTTTTCATAATAGAGATAGTTCAGGCTATCAACGCCATGGAAGACCAGAACAAGAGAGTAGACTTGGGAAACCAAGCACCTATTCTCTCTCACTGTATAAATTGGTAAAGCTATATGTAGTCACAAGTCCAAAGCCATACATGAGCATAGTGGCAGAGCTGGACTTGTCCTCTAGACCTCTGACAGCCCCAATCAATGTGCCATTCATAACTGACCTCTCAGCCGAGAAGCACTCCCCCTCAGTGCTGTGAACAGGCTGCAGTTTGCCCAGCATTGCAGATAGCCAGGCGGCTGGACTCTCTGAGCTAAGGACATGTTGTTCTCTAAAAAGCTCCTCAGCTCTGAGTAAAACATTGGCCCCATGCTCAAAGGGTGAAGAAACTCAAGCAATACAGGTTATTCTAATTTACAACAAAGCTCTCCACTGCTACTGCCAACCCATTTGTCCTTCAGTTTCCAGCTCCTTTGACTCCACTCATTCAGCTTCTACAGCATCCCATCCCCGTCTGCTGGGTGAACATCCTTCCGCAACAAGCTCAGCCCGTCTTCCTCATGCACCTGTCGTACGTCATCACGGTGCCGCCAACATCCACAGGAACCACCATCCAAAGCCTTAACTTCGTTACCTCTGATAATCATGTCTAAGCTTTTGACTCTGAAGTGGCTACATCTAATTCTAGGATTTAGCACCCCACCCAGGCCTGTTGTTCTAGAACCCCCAAAGTTGTGTCTTCTTTACACTCCTCATAGCCCTCTTGCTTTTTTTTTTTTTTTTTTTTTTTTTTTTTGCCACCCTAGCTGCTCATTGGAGCCCATAACTTATTTTTCTAACTACTTTGCAAGTACCTTCTCCTTGACTCTCTCTATCTTGTGTGACACTCAAGTGGCCAATCTTCAGACTGATTAAACCCAAATGCCCACCTCTGCGGGACCACATCTGAGTAACACACGTGGCCACGAGAGGATACCGCTAAGCTGGAAAGTCTCACTGTCAATAAACAGGCCATCAGCGTGCAAAAAATGACACCAGGAGAAGCATTCTGACTACTGTTCCTTCAGGAGCTTGCTCCCTGCACTTCTGGAGGACCTTGTCATACTTCCGTCTCTCCCTCAAACTTGTCCTCTCTACGTGCTCGTCGCTTTGCTTTGCATTTGGGAGAAAGGTATTGTTCGGCTCTCTTCTCCCTCCACCAAATTTCCTCATCTCCCAGTCTCTACACCCACATTCTCCTCATTGGTGTCATACTACATGAACCTTACCACTTTAGAAGACGCATGGGTGAACTTGAATTCTGGGTCCCATCCTCTTTTGGTGTTTCAACAACTGTACTCCTATATTTCTCCCCTCTCTCCCTGTCACATCAACATTCTCCTTCCTAGTTGTCACTTCCTCAGCAAACAACTACGCTACAGGATCTCTGTGCAAAGTACCTTTATGTCACAAGCAAATCCCTCTTGGATGTCTAATCACTACCCCATTTCTGTGCTCAGTTTTCAAAGACAAACTTATTGGTGTAAACTCCACTTCTCCACTTTCTTGTCACTGTTACTTGGAGACTCAATCACTCTCCTTACGCGCCAAATTTCCCTTGTCATGGTCACTACAGGCTCCAAGGTGCCAGAGACTCCTGAGAATGTTTCTTTCATGTCACTTCTGCGGCGATCACTGACTCCTTACTTCTAGCATACACTCCACTGGCCACTCCATTGTGGTCATCCTGGACGGTACCTGTGGTCTTGGATTCTAAATGATGAGGGCTCAGAGGACTCACTGTCTAGAGGGACTATCTTTCCATCTCAGCTGATGGCTTTCAAAGCTACTTTCAATTTTCTGTCTTTAAGTATCTGTAGGCTTGACCTCTAATCTGAACTCTGGCTAGCTACATCTACACTTCAACACTTCTCATGCCTAGATAATTCAGGCAACACTATATTCAGCATTTACTCCTATACCTACCCTTCTTTCTAGATTCTGTTCTTCTTTGTCTCCAGAAACATAAAACAATCCACTAGATTGCTTTTTCTATTTAGTCATCAGCAAGTTATCTCCCATTTGTTCTCAAAAATCTCCTACAGGGCCTGGAGAGATGGTTTAATGGTTAAGGCACTTGCTTGCAAAGCCAAAGGACCCAGGTTCGGTTCTCTCAGACCCCTGTAAGCCAGATGCACAAGATGGCGTATGTGACTAGAGTTTGTTTGCAGAGGTTGGAGGTCTTGGCATGCCCATTCTCTCTCATAAATAAATAAATAAATAAATAAATAAATAAATAAATAATATTAAAAATATCTGCTACATGACTGGGGGTATAGCTCAGTGGCAAAATGCTTTCTTGGCATACACACGGCTTTGGGTTTGATCACCAGCACCCTACCCCTCCCAACACATAGCTCATCTGCCCTCCTCCTTCCATCTCTATCATCAGCACCAACTGGTCCCTGAACCACTGAAGTGGCTTTTTAATTGGTGCCCTGGCTTTCACCTTTGCCCTCTACAATCCATTTTACCATCCAGCCACAGCCAGAGTGATCTTTCCAAATGCAAATCAGCTGATGTCACTTCTGTGCTTAAAAACACATCATGCCACCCTGCTTATTTCTCTCACTGCAATTATCACAGCCTGTAATTACCTTGATGATTTGTTTTCCTATCTGTTGACTATCTCCCCCAACTAGAGTGCATGCTCAGAGGCCAGAGGTTCTGTTTGAGTCGTCCATCATGGCCAGCAACAGTGGACAATCTATATCGTATTTTGGAATAAATGAATGAACACTTTTCAGGTAGGAGGTCATATCATTTGCTTTCAGGCCTAGGAAAATTTCTTGTTGTCAGCAGAATCTCTGAGCTGTGCTTTAAATAGGCATGGGTCCTGGCAGAAGCCAGGGCTCCGGGAGAATAGCGTCTCCCTCTGCAGAACCTTTCATCGCCCTTAGGAACTGAAAGCCCCTAAATATAGGCCAGCCATTAAAGATGCATGAGCTCCTGCTGTGATTTATCAGAGCCATGGAAATCAGAGGCTTCCATCAGAGCGGGCACTTTGACATTTGTTCCTAATCACTGCATGCACATGTTTTATTACCTTTTGAAGGACCAGGGAAATATTCCAGAGGCAGGAGAGACTTCCCTTAGAGCAGCACAAGGCTTTGCTCTCCAATCCAAACACACAGCCACACACCACTGCTGCCCATCAACCAGAAAAGGGAGGTGGTTTAGAGTCTGTTCTTTATCCAGTGTTGTTTTGGGCACCTTAATCGCACAGTGTCCTTTATCCTTCAGTGTATTTTACTTTTATACACCACTTAGACCTGCAACATCTTTCCTTGTGGCAACTAGACTTTTGGTTCAAAGGACTATCAGGATGTAGGGAGGAAAGGCACAACCTGAAATAATGAAGTCATTTGACATTTTATAGATATTGTGCTCAGATTTATTGTTTGGTCTACTGGGCTTAAGAAAAGACAAGCTTCCACATATATGATAAATATATTTGTCCTTTCATGATAAAAGTGCATAATTTTAATTAAGGTTTATACCCAGTCTACTTCTGAAAAGACCTTGGACATCTTGTAAGGAAATAAGAAATGAAATAAGATGGCTAGAGGAGTATGGAGAAATGTTGCCTGAAGTATGGGATCCCTTGGGTGGCTTTAAAAGATGTCAGTTCTTGGATACAGCCAGTGACTTTGATTTAATTGTCCCAGGATGGAGCCTGGGCACCATGTGTTATTTTTAAAGCTCACCATTGATTCTCATGTGCTTCTAGCAGCAGAAGAGTAAGCGGGGCTAGATTCTGTTACATCCCAGAGACAATCACAATGGGGGCAGCGACTTTGCCTGCACGTTTTTGACATCTGTGACAAAAGGGAAGCATGCTGAGCCACACCAATTTCATTTTCTGCCAAGAACAGACCACAGTTGGCCTGCATAGATAAGATTTCGCACTTTCCTGGAAGACCCTAGTCTTATGCATGAATTTCTCTCTCAGCATTCTAACAGTCACATCATTAACTCTGATTTATGCAGTGTTTTAACTAAATTTCACTGCTCATTGGCTGGATTTTAAAAAAAAAGTGAATTCTAAGAACCATGGGAATAAATCTTAGCAGTTTCTTTCTATATTAACAGTGGGGGGGGGCGCATTCCTCAGCCACTTGGGAGAATCTCTCCTCCAATGTGAATTTTATCTTAGAGGACTGGATTCTATGTAAATGTCTACAACCATGAGTGACGATAATTTCAGACTCCAGGGCCCCTAGATGTTCACAGATCTCCACCTGCCCAACTTACCTCCATGATAGAATCCTAGAAGTAAAGGAACAAAGGAAAGCTGGCTATCTCACTTCATGAAACGTGCTCTTTCTGAGTGCTTTTCAGGCTTCTGTCCTGTTCAGAATGGTAGCCACTAGTCACATGTAGCTATCTAAATTTAACTGGGTTAAATAAATAAAATATTAAAATCAGGCTGGGCGTGGTGGCTCATACCTTTAATCCTAACACTCAGGAGGCTGAGGTAGGAGGATGGCTGTGAGTTTGAGGCCAGCCTAAGACTACATAGTGAATTCCAGGCCATCCTGGGGTGGAGAGGGACCCTAATTTGCAAAACAAACAATCAAACAAAAGTCAAGATCTTGATTTCGTCACTAGTCGTTCTTAAAGCGCTGGGTTCTTAAAGCGCTGGACAGCCCGAGGTAGCCAGTGCTACCATACTGAGCATCCAGGCAGAGAGCATTTTCATCATCACAGAAGGTTTTGGTGGGCAGCATTTCTGGAGACCTGTAGAGTCTCACCAGAGTACTCTGGATGGATAAACACTGGCTGGGGCTGACGAAGTAACAAATGACCAAATGCTGAAGTGTCCTCTGAGCCTTCCTGGAAGAAATGGAGCATCATGGACTTGCTCTTAGACTCTTCAGGTTCATGGTGAGCATGGGCTCTCCTGTCTCTCTTGACCTTGGTGCATTTGAAGGCTTGCTATAAAGGCAGCCTTTCATTCCTGGCAGAAACATACTGTGTACATATAAGAGGGGCTGCAACTGTTAATTTGAACTAACAAAAATCCCCCAGAATCAGGTCCCCATTGAAAAATTACAGAGAGAAAGTGAGGACAAGCTTAGAGAGTTCGCTGTTCAGGACTCTGAACCAAGTAAGTCTGGAACAGTCAGTCTTTCCCCATCTGACTTCAGTTCTCTTTTTGCGTATATGTGTCCATAGAGGTGTGTATGTATCTGTTTATGTGTGTATGTATGGGCATGTGTGTTCGTGTATGTCTGTATTATGTGTGGGCCTGTGTGGGCCATGGTACACGTGTGGAGATCTGAGGACAACCTTGGACGTCTGCCCATCATCTTCCACCTTGTTAGAGACAGGGTCTTTGCTGTTTGCTGCTGCGCACACCAGGCTCAATGAGCTTCAAGCGCCCGGGGATTCTCCTGTCCTGGCTTCCCATTTTACCACAGGAGTGCTGGGATTACAGAAGTGAGCTACCATATCTGGCTTTCATGAGGGTTCCAGAGATCTGAACTCAGATCCTTGGGCTTACACAATGAGCACTTTTTACTCACTGAGCAATCTTCTCAGCCCTCAGTTTTCTTGTGAACCTGTCTTTGTGAGCATGTACTTGAATAGGCTCGCATGCCGCACACACACATGCAAACACTTGGCACATGCGTGTGCCTATGAATACATGTGAATACATGTATATGCGTGCACAGGCATGTGTGTGTTAGTAGGGGCCTCAGGAGATCAGAGAAGGGCAAGTAAGTCAGAGGCAAGCCACAGAGCCAGAGCTGTGTGGCAGGAGAGGCTGAGCCTCACACTCGTTCCTCTAGCCCTGTGAAGGCATAGGAAAGCCCACCTCCCCCTGCCAGCAAGGGTCATCCTGGGGCCAGGCAGGCCTTGGCAGCTGCTGTGATGAAGAATCTTTTGTGGCACCTTTTCACAGGTTCTGCTGACCTTTTCACAGGTCAATAAAAGCTATTAACTTCCCAGAGGCCTCAGTGACAGTACAGCGAGATTTCATTCTGAGCCTTTGTTTCACAAGTCAGGAGTGGGTGTCCAGGGTTGGGGATTTTCTTTACGAACACACTCCTATTTTCAACAAGGCTTAAACAGTGGGTTGAAAAGGTGTCAGGGATGCTTCCTTCCTCCTAGCCAGTCTGTCTCCCAACTCCTGGAAGAGCCCCTGAGTAGGTGATAAGGAAAGTGCAATCCATGCCAAGCTTTCACCCACAAGACCTCCAGACAGCCAGGAGGAGTCCTTTAGGCACCTCACCTCTCCTTCCACAGCCTCAATCCCATGTTTTAGCCATCACTACAAGGTACATTTTCTCCTGAACTTGTCAAGCCGACATGGGAGAGACTCCTGTTTGAAAGTTCTAGCTTTTCAGCAGGATGATCAGTGTTGTAAGATGGGTTCAGCCTGCCATGGTACCACCCAGTGTGAGCGTCTCAGGGCCCATGTGTCTAACTCTGTCCTTTACCTGTGATAGCCTCCATTCATGCTTTATCTGGAGAGTTTATCTGGAGAGCGTGTTAGTTAGTCACGGAGAAGACACTGGAAGATCTCCTGTACCCTGACGTGCATGTGCTAATAAAAAATCCCAAGGATGGGGGCTGGAGAGATAGCTCAGTGGTTAAGGCTCTTGCCCACAAAGCCCAAGGACCCTGGTTTGATTCCCCAGTATGCACATAAAGCCAGATGTACAAAGTGGCACATGTGTCTGGAGTTCATTTACAATGGCTAGAGGCCCTGGAGTTTTCTGTCTTCCTCTCAAATAAATGAATAAGAAATAAAAAGAAAAGAAAACCACAACAATGATGGATAGAAGCTTCTGTGAAGGATTCTATGAGTCTTTCTTTTTTCTTTTTTTAAAAATATATTTATTTTTATTTATTTATTAGAGAGAGAGAGAGAGAGAGAATGGGCACACCAGGGCATATAGCCACTGCAAACTAACTCCAGATACATGTGCCACCTTGTGCATCTGGCTTATGTGGGACCTGGAGAATTGAACCTGAGTCCTTAGGCTTTGCAGGCAAGTTCCTTAACCACTAAGCCCTCTACAAGTCTTTCTCCATATACACATATAAAACCACACCTGGGATATTATTTTACCAAGACTGAATTGATAATTGATGAAGAAACTGTGGTGAACAACTGCACCATAGTCACAGGAGCAGCTGTCTCTGTGTACACCACCTTACTCAGAGAACACTGTTATCCTCCCAAAAAATATGTTGTGAGGAAAAGTGGATTTACAAGAATGCACTCATGTTTAGGATCATCTGCAGTATGAATCAGAACACTGTCACGGGAAGCAAAATTCACAAACAGTAAAGAGCATTACTGGGCCAGCTTATGCGTAGTACTCAGCAACAAGAAATAACAGGATCTCCACGCTACCGGAGGACAGGTAACTCTGCACTGCATCATCAACAGAAGCCTTGGGGCAGGTGAGGTAATGCTGCAGTCTTATATAGCTCAGGAAGCTCAGAGGCTCGATGCAATGCTTGTGGCTTTCCCATTCACACAGCATGGCCGCCCAGTGCGGGTCAGCAGAGGTGCTGTGCTTAACCCCTGCTTCTGTGACCACTCACTCACTCAGTAGAGGAAGATGTGAGTCACGGATTAGCTCTTCAAACATTCATTTGGACCAACATATGTTCTGAACAAACCCGGCTTCAAGGCAACAGTGGTGCCGTCTTGCCACGTGCCTGGAGGAAGGGAGAGCTGAGAAGCCAATGAGCAGCACTAGACCAACGACAGAGGCAGAGGGCCAAAGTTGGCAGTGGGGTGTCGAGGTTGCCTACAAAGACACAGGCAGTAACATACACTGAACGCCGAAATCAAAGAAGAAAGAATCAGTGGTGTCATGAACATCACTGACGAGGAACCTGACAGATGAGGGAGCAGAGAGAACGTCATAAGCAAAAGATGGGGTGGAGTGTTGTGGAATGCTGTTTTCTGCATACAGCATGGCTGTTGCACTCATGAACCCACAGCAACTGTGGTTACCTGCTCAAGATGAAGCCTGTCAACATTTCATCATGGGTATGGGGGGGTGCTCATGAAACCCCCATCTCCCAGTGGAGCTATTGGCAGTTAATGGAGGGGAAGGAGGAGTTATATTTTTCAGTGGTGTAGCCACTTGTAAGTTGTCCATGTCCCAGTAAATAACTCCCAACTTTCAGCTGGAGAGATGGCTCAGTGGTTAAAGGCACTTGTTTGCAAAGCCTGTTAGGCCAGGTTTGACATGTCCCCCCCCCCCATAACCATGCAAGCAAACCTAATTAAATGCAATGACTCACAAAAAATGGCATAGTTTAGTGGGCATGAAAAGAGGCTAAGAGAGGGTATTGAGGACAGTATATGATTAAATATATTATATAGGGCTGGAGAGATGGCTGAGCAGTTAAGGCACTTGCCTGTGAAGCCTATGGACCCAGATTTGATTCCCCAGAACCCACATAAACCAGATACACATGGTGGTGCATGTGTCTGGGGTTCCTTTGCATTGGCTAGAGGCCCTGGCATTCTCTCTCTCTCATAAATAAATAAATAAAAATATTTAACATATATTATTTGCATGTATGAGATTGTCAAAAAGAAAGTTAAAAAAGAGCAACCCAATTTTGACAAATTGGGTCAAAGTTGGGATAGAAAGGAGGATGATTCTCATGGGCCAGATGGAAGACCAGGGGCAGAACCCAAGAAGGTTGGAAAAAGGAGGCGATTCAGTGGGACAAGAGTGGGAGAAGACAAAATGAGTAATGGGAGGGGATTATGATCAAATTACCATATGTTCACCTATTAAAAATTCTCAATAAAAATAAAAAAAATAGATGGCCTCAGGAATTAGCATCACACAGTGAGTGATGGGAGCTGGTGAGAAGTATTCTCGCATTCTCACCCCTCAGTGAGATGTGGGGTGTGTTCTTCTGTTTCCCAGAGCCTCCCTGCAGTGGGGATTTCATCTCATTTGCCCAAGAGGTAACTTGCCTGATACAGCTAACTTCACAGGCTGCCTTCCTTTCTTGGCTCACTTCTTCTCTCCCTTGCTGGTGATTGTTGGACTCACCTCCCATGCAAGCTGCTTGCATCTCAACTCATAACTTAGGACTTTAAATTTAAAGACACCACATAGCTAAAGGGACTCTATTTCCATGATTTTATTTGATATGGTTTGAATGTGGTCCCCCCTCAAAATTCATGTCTGGGAAACTTACTTCTTACATTCCCACGTTGACAGTGATATGTTAGGAAGTAATTAGTGGTAGACGAGGTCATGAAGGTGGAGTCCCAGGATGAGATCAGAGACTGTGTAAGGCCAGGAGACACCTGAGCCTACACAATCCCTTTCTGTCTTGCATGAACCCGCCCTCCCTCACCAGAAGACCATCACCAGACATCACTAGATGCTGGCACCATTCTCGAACTTCTCATCTTCCACGACCTTGAGCCAAATCTATTGTAAATGCTTATAATTTTCCCAGCCAGGGGTCATCTGTTAGAGTAGCAGCACACAGACAAACAGAATTCCTTTAGTCAAGATTTCCCGAGTGTTCCATGATAAAGAGGACTGATTTTTTTCCCCACTAGAATTCTTCTCATACTTGCTAGCCCTCCAAATCAGTCACAGAGTCTTGTGAATAAAGGCTTACAAATGTGGGTATTGATGCAGATGCCTTTAGTAAGCATCATATAAATGCAAACACTGATTATGGACACTGGCTTATCAGGAGAATGGTTATTTCCTGGTTGACATCCATAGCTGTCAGGGTCGGGAGCCCTCTAGGCTTGGGTTGGGTGTGGCAAGCAGAACTGTGGAGGTCAGAAGCAACCTTTCACAGACTTTTCTCCAGCTTTCTTCTTCCTCTCTAGGGCTGGGTAACTACCAGGAAGATGCTGGGTAGGTCCAAGGAAGAGGCTGGAAGAACTTCTCATTGCACCCTCACCTTACTTCTAGTCTCTGGGAAAGCCATAATGGACCCTCAGCATTCAGTGGGAACTGTTGTGGGAGCAGAAAAGCCAAAACCCCAAAATGCAACGCCCTCCAACCACCTTTATTCCCCTCTTCTTTTGGAAAATCTTTCAACTAGAGAGGATGGAACCAGAAGATGTCTGTTTCAGAAAGCTGCTGGCCTTCCAAGACAATAAACAACAAACTATAGATTAATTCATGTGCTCTCCACTGCCTTTCCTGTTTGGGTGGATAGCAAGACACATGCACTCCTCAAGGACTTTCCAGAGATACCCAACCCATGGACAACAGGCATCACTGAAGCCCAGGGCTACATTCTGACAAATGTGGCATTAGGTGACTGGATTGTTGTGAGAACATGAGAGAGTGCAATTACACAAACGCATGTGAACAGGTTATGTGGTATAGGCTGTTGTTCCTGGAGACAAATGAACAACACAAGGTTAAACCCAGCAAAGGAGAAAATGATACAATCAAGAGATGAGGTACATAGGAGCTGCGTGAGGCTGCCACCGCTGTAACACAGTCCACATGCTTTATAAATGCATTGTTATAAGTAGGTGTACATTCTGAGGTAGTGATGAAGATCGACTTTAATAAACACATTGGCCAGTGACACTGTTGTTTATTATCATGACTAGGTATCACATAGTTGTCATTGCCTGTACTACACTTTTTTTTTTTTTTTTTGTTTTTCTAGATAGGGTCTCGCTCTAACTCTGGCTGACCTGGAGTTCACTCTGTAGTCTCAGGGTGGCCTGTAACTCTCAGCAGTCCTCTTACCTCTGCCTCTCAAGTACTGGGATTCAAGGCGTGCACCACCACGCCCGGCTGTACTACACTTTTATATGACTGGCAGTGTGATAGGTTTGGTCATGTCAGCATACCTACCAACACCAAGCATGTTATGACTCTATAATAGCTACAGTGTCACAAGATAATATGATGCTTTCAGATCCAATATAATCACGTAGAAACACCATGGTATATGCAATCCATCATGGGCTGCCACAGCAGTATGCAGCACATGGCTACTGACGTGACCTGGGGCAAGGAGACAACTCACAGAGGCTCCTCTCCTTCAGGACTCGGGTCTCATTGTAGCATTTCTGTTGTTCACCACAATGTGGACTTCCGAAGTCTAGGCTTTCTGCAAGAGCAGCAGCCCCTGGGAGACTGTTAGAAATGCCTGGCCCCAAATGATCTAAAACTCTGACAACAGGTCCCAGATATTTGTATTTGTATTATGCTTTGGATAGTCAGTGCCTCCACAAAAGGCTCATGTGTGGAAGGCTGTGGTCTTTAGCTGGTAGATTCCATCTTTGGGAGCTAACTGGATAGAGGGGCTCTGCCCTAATCAGTGGATCAATCCTTGATAGATGATGATGTTACAGGGAGGTGACACAAAGGAAGAAGTGGGACCTAGCTGGAGGAAGAAGGCCCCTGGGGGCATGCTCTGGAAAGAGGTACCTTGTTCTGTGGCCCTTCTCTGAGCTCTGCTTCCTGGCCACCATGAGGCGAGCTGTTCTGTTCCACCATGTTCTCCTGCTGTGATAGACTGAATCTTCTGAAAACTGTCAGCTAAATAAATTAGTTCGACCTTACTTTGTTTTGTCAGTTATTTTTCTCAAAATCTTAAAAAGTCTGAATCACAGACTTTAGCAACCCTGCCAGGGGATTCTGATGGAGGCTCAGGTTTGAGAATGACTTTATTGGTTAAGATTCAAGACACTGGTGCTAGAATGCCTGAATTCAAATCCTTGATCAACTATTTAACATCCGCCTAACTTCTAATATTCTACTTAACCTCTGGGGGTAAATGGAGGAGAATATTGCTACTTTCCTTTTAAGATTACTGCTAAGATTATGTGTTAGTATAATCAGAATGCATAATCAAACATCTAGCTCCTGCATGCTTACCACATACATACTATATACACATATGTATGTGTTTGTATCTATCTATGTATATTTGTGTATATATCTGTATGCACAAATAAAGTCATCCCTTCCTACTAATGAGTTCCATTACTTCACTCAATATATACAAATTATTTAAACTATTTTTTACTTGTCATTTGTTGCAGTTAGCATCACATTACTGATACAAAGCACCCAACCAAAAAGGAAGAAAGGGTTTATTTTGGTTTACAGACTCGAGGGGAAGCTCTATATGGCAGGGGAAACTATAGCATGAGCAGAGGGTGGACATCACCTCTTGAACAACATCAAGTGGACAAGAGCAGCAGGAGAGTGTGCCAGACACTGACAAGGGGAAGCTGGCTCTAACACCCATAAGCCCACCCCCAACAGTGTGTACTGCCTCCAGGAGGTTCAAATTGCCAAGAACTGAGGACCTAGCATTCAGAACACATGAGTTTATGGGGGGGGCACATAATTCAAACCAGCACATCATTATCCCCCAAATAACACAATATAACAATTATTTATGTAGTATTTACATTGTTATATATTCTAAGTAATCTAGAGGTGATTTAAAGTATAAGAAAGATATGTGTGGATTACAAATAAATAGTATAAGTACTACATCAATTTCACATAAGGATCTAGAGCATCCACAGATTGGTATCTGTGTGGGGCCAAAAACCAATCAGAGGAATAGCTCTCTGTATATGTATGTTTTCTTTTTCTTTTCCTGTTATTTTCCTGGTTGAGAAAATCAGAGACAAATCTCTCCGGGGACAGAATCCAAACTCAAAGTATAAGAAAAGTGGCTCAAGTGGGAATCTTCTAGAAAACATAGAGTGAACCCTGACTTAGTATACCAAGATCCTCCTAGCAGCCTTGTTTGGCTTCCTAAGGCAGTGAACATGGTGATCTGAGGACCAGGACTGGAAGAGCTGTTATGGTCAAGGTATCCCCAGGTATAAAAGCCAGCCAGCTTTATCTCTTCCTCTTCTAGGATCTGTGGGTCCTAGGGGTGATGTTAGAGGACGTCCCGCAGTCCCTCAGGTTCAGAGGTGGACTCAATTCCTTCTCTTTCTTTCTTTCTTTCTTTCTTTCTTTCTTTCTTTCTTTCTTTCTTTCTTTCTTTCTTTCTTTTTTTTGCCATTGTTTTAGAACCAAGAAAGCTAGTACAACTGGTCTCCTCTGGAACTTATCTCCTCTGGGGAATTTTTGTTTGTTTATTTATTTATTTGAAAGAGAGAGAGAGAAAGAAAGAGAATGGGCACCCAAGGGCCTCCAGCCACAGCAAACAAACTCCAGATGCATGTCCCACCTTGTGCATCTGCTTACATGGGTCCTGTGGACTCAACCTGGGTCCTTTGGCTTTTCAGGCAAGCACCTCAACTAGTAAGCCATCTCTCCAGCCTATCCTTTGGGAAATTGTGAATTCTCCATTCCTACTCACTGGGACATCCCCAAAATTCCATGGCAGGAGGCCTGGACACCAGGAAACTACCTTCTAGCTCCTCTTTCCTTCTGACAGTTTAACTTTATTGGATTGCCGAGAGGAGAGAGAAAGTGGGTAAAGAAATAAGAGAGTGCCTGAGTAGACAGTTTTGCTTCTCTCCTGCCTCATGGCTAGCTGAAGAGAACACAATTTTCTACAGTAAGCACATGGCCCCAGGTGGGAGGGGAGTTGGGGTCAAACATCAAAATAAACAGTGTGCACTGAGCATGCTCCATCAGGCAGACACAGCAAGTCAAGGAGTTGCTTGGGGTCAAGCTGTGATCCCTCTGTGCTGCCATAGGGACATCACACATGTCACACCCTGGAGCACACATGACAAAACATGCTGCCTCACTTGCCTTAATGTTTTTTTATTATTATTTTATAGCACCAGCCATGCTGGGTCTTAAGGTGTGGTGATGGGTTTGAGATTCCATTGTAAAGATATGCAAATGTGAGACCCAACTGTCAGAGTCCCACTTTCATTCTTCAGGACATGGGTGGCACTTAGATGAGCCTCTGCCCATGGATGGGGAGGGGGAAGATTGGGTCTCTTGCCAAACAGACAGAAATTTCTGCTATGCTGGCCTCTAGGTTCCAGATCCCCTGGACCCAAATCTTTCAGGTCCAGAACCAGGGCAAGGTGCACGAGGCATCTACTGCCCAAAAAGTATGGGAGCATTTGCATTAAAACAATCAGGGCCATAAAAATCATCTGAGAGCTGACCCTGCAACACTGGTATTAGTTTTGGAAATATGAAAAATGTATGGAGTGGTCCCAGAGCAAGGAGCCTCTCACTAAAAGAACCTGTGCCCTGGATGCCTCTGAGGAATAGGCTCATGGAGACCTGAAGATGTTTTGGATATACCAGGACTGTGCAAAAGGGCTACCATGGAGTGCAGTGTTGGCATGGGATGAAAGTTTTGCCCAGCTAGGGGCGGAATTGGTAAACATGGAGACTGTTAGCCCTGCCCTCTGTCTTTACATGTTGAAAGTATTTAACTTGTTTGATTTTACCTCACTTCTTTTGGTTGACTCAAGGCAATGTGTGGCTTTTATTGGGGGCCCGGAATGTGGTAGTTTGAATATATGTCCCCAATATATTCAGTGTTTTTTTTTTATTATTCCAGGCTGATGGGTTTGAGATTCCATTCAAATGCAAATGTGTCACTGTGACCTTTTGGCTGTAGTTTGTTTTGCTCCTGTGGTGGCTGTCTCCACCTCCTGCCTGGCCTTTTGCAGGCCGTACTTAGCCTGGATCTGTAAGCTTCAATAAATAATATCCCTTCCTCCAGCAGTTCAACACCAGGTTCTGGTTCTGATCCCTCTGTCTTATGCTTTGACGGTAGCCTCAACACCAGGTTCTGGTTCCGTTCCCGAGAGGGTTGGTTCCCATCAGTGAGAAGCAAGACCACCACTCAGGAGCTTGTTAGAAGTGGAGAAGTTCGGGGTTCCATTCCAGACCTTTCGAGTCTAGCAAGGTCCTCACATGACTCAGAGCTTGAAATCATTAAGTCTGAGAGACAGTGGAACTGAGAAATGGGCAGAAATCTGACTCATCTGGCATTGCCCATCTCAGCTTTGGTCCTGTGGAGGGTGTTGCTGGACAAGTGATAATGTGGAAGGGTTTCCCTGCATCTCCCTCCAGTCACTTGCAGATCCTAAATCTATATTTAGCTTCCAGAGAGGTATCACACCTATATTAACATAAATATCTATTGACAATATATTAAATATTCAGCAAAGCATTGTTTGAATAGACAAATAACCACCATCGAAGTTCCATCCAATACTAAAAGCATTTAATATTGCATTATGTCAATATAGTCTGTGCAATAAAAAATCAACAAACGTTTATGTGGTAGCTCAGATACACCCAGAACTTAAAGGGAAAATGTGCTCGGTGCATGCCAAGTTCCTGTCCCTTCTACAACTGAAAGATGTGAAGAATGGCAATGAGCCAATTATTAATACAAAGGGCCAAGAGATCACAAATATCTGCATGTCCTGTATGATTTATGGGATGGAGTCTCAGACAGTGGTAGGTGGGGTGGGGGAGGCATGAAAAAATGCTAAACAGAAACAAGAGGACGCGGGTGACTATGACAAGAATGGACAAGATATTCAAATGTTTAGTATTAAAACAGTTCACAAATGTACTTTGCATTCGAATGAACTCACCCAATTCAAGTCAACCAAGACTAATGGATCACCCAAATCAGACTTGCTTGGCCTGGAGTGCTGAGACCACGTCTTCCAGTCCCAGAATGCTCCAGAGATCCTCCCGATTCATGCTAGTGTGTGTGGTGGGGGGGGAGGTCAGTGAGTTGTGAACAAATCTGACTGTAACACTCCCATTATAGTCATCTAATAGGCCAAAGCAACTACATTAACTAGTACTACTGCAAGGAAAGTGACCTGACAGAGATCACAATAAAAATTCACTGATTCCCCCCCACTGTCTCTACAGATTTAAAGATAACTAGTTTTACAAGGAAAGATAATCACAACACACAACACAAAGGAGACTGCTCATTCAGCATAGGAAAATAGACTGGGATCAACAACATGTGACTGTCTACACACTACCGTAGTTTTCCTGCCTTAAAAAGGAAAGAAGAAGGCCGGGCGTGGTGGCACATGCCTTTAATTCTAGCACTCATGAAGCAGAGATAGGAATTTGATGTCACCCTTAGACTACTTAGAGAATTCCAGGTCAGCCTGGGCTAGAGTGAGACACTACCTTGAAAAACAAACAAACAAACAAACAAACAAACAAACAAACAAAAAAAGAGGTGCTGGAGAGATGGCTCAGCAGTTAAGATCCTTGCTTGCAAAGCCAAACAACCTGGGTTCGATTCCCCAGAATCCACATAAAGCCAGATGTACAAAGTGGTGCAGGCCTCTGGGGTTCATTTGCAGTGTCTAGAGGCCCTGGTACACCCATTCTCTCTCTGTCTCTGTCTGCTTTTCTGTCTTTTTCTTCTCACAAATAAAAATAAATAATTTTTTTATAAAAAGGAAAAAAAAGAAAATTTTTTTATATAAAAAAAATCCTGTCCCAGGGTGTAATACGTCTGGACCTTGACAATATTCTATTACATGTGATAAGCCAGTCACTGCATGACTCCATGTATAGGAGGTGCTCATAGCAATCAAATTCACAAGGACCAAAAGCAGAATGGTGACTAGCAAAGGCTGAGGTGAGCAGAGGTTGGGACATTAGCGGATCATGAAAGTTGAGTTTCAGTTCAGGACACTGACAAAAGTCAGGAGATGGATGGTGGTGATGGCTATGCAACAGCATGAATCCACTTAATGCCACAGAACTGTTCATTTAGAGGTGGGGAAGATGGTGAAGTCTGTATGCATTTTTATATCCACAAAACAGGGCTGAGGATTTGGCTCATTAGCAGAGCAATTGTCTAGTAGCTGCAAGGCCCTTGATGTGACCCCCAACACCAATAAATTAATCTATTAATTGAATAATCAGGTCTACCATTTTTTATACCATAGTCCAGTCTAATGCTAAATATAAGGCTAGAATATTTTTTTTTTTTTAAAAAAATAACACTCTTTACATAGCAGCCTTGAGGTCCTGGGTATTGAGGCTTCCACTGACTTTACTCAAGTGAAATCAAAGGATGGAGAAAATACACACACACACACACACACACACACACACACACACACACACACATGCACTCATGCATACGTATGCATGCGTGTGTGAGAGAGAGAGAGAGAGAGAGAGAGAGAGAGAGAGAGAGAGAGAAGCTTGAAGCCACCTTCCTGCAAGCATCTGGGTTCCAAAATCCAGTACATGTTCCCAAGCTGATACCCAGGTTACAAAATACTTGCAGGTTACACCCAGCCTTGCCAACCCCGTGTACAGAAGCCAGGCTAGAAGGACATTGTGTTAGTAGTCAGTACAACCTAGAGTTTCTGGAGGAATGATCTGGAGAACAAATGCATGGATACCCGCCCCACCCAGATTGTGAGATTCAACTGATCCCAAAGCCTTGCCACCTCTGAGCCTCATCGCGGGAGCTGCCACTGACAGCGATCACGGGCTGGGGTCACTCCTGTGGAAATCATGCTGTGTCCTTTCTCTGGAAGCTGTTCAGCTCTGCAGCTGATTCCTTTGCCTCCTCCAGATGAGACACAAGGCAGACCAGCATCTCAGGTTAGGGAGCAGGAGTCCTTCAAAGGACCATGGCCCTACCTTCATGTTCACAGGGGACATCTGTGGCTGTGGGATCTGCATGGGTTGCTGGGCTTCACAAGCCAGCCACAGATTCAATTTTAGGGCAGACCAATTGAAAGCTTTTCCCATTATATCAATTCCTAAATATGCACCAGCTATCAACATCTCCGCGGCTAAAGAGCAGCATTGACTCTTTCATTAGCACTCCTCTATTCAGCAGAATAAATCTTCTAAACCATACAAATCCATATTCTTTCATAGAATTCAATAAAGCATTTTCATGTTGAGTATTCAGAAAGTAGGGCACAAATAAATTTTATTTTAGTCTGACTTTGTATTATGCAAAAAGAAAATGTTGCTTGAAAACGATTTAGCCTAACTCCTCATTTTAAAGTCAAGGTTCAGAGTGGTAACGTGGTTTGCCCAGGTCATACAGTAGAGCAGAAGCCAGAACCCTGCACTCCTGCATGCGTCCTCCCACCACAACTAGACTCTGGTAATAAAATGTGAGGCTCCACAGTTGATGTATTTGAGGTCGTCCCGTTAGTGTTTGCTGGTACACTCCAGGCCACATGTTGGTAAGCACTACATTATTCATATTTTTTCTTTGCATTCAGACATTTTTCTGGATGTCCTTCACAGTATTTCTTTTTATAGTATCAGTTCATGGAAGAGTCATATCTGGCACATATCTTCTATTAATCCCAAGAGAAAGTTCCGGCTCTAATATTTAAGCTTACAGGACACTCACAAGGAAGTTCTAGGCAAAGTATCAATATTATTATCATTTTTTTTGGACACACGGGCCTGCTTGGTGAATGCTGTGAGGTGTTATGTGTCCAGGTGATGGCTGGTGTGTTGCAGTGACTGCCAGGTCAAAGCCATCTCTGTTATTTAGCTTTCTTATGGCTCCAGACAAAATATCTGAGTAAACAATTTATAAGGAATAATTATTGACTCTGGTCCATGGTTTCAGTGTACCTAGTACATGTTGCTTGGTCCCATTGCATAGGCAGGAGAGGAGGTAGACACGAAGCAGAGAGAGTGGGGCAAAAAGGGGCTACACACAAGATATCCCAACCAAGGACCTTCCCTCAGTGACCTATTTCCTCCAACTAAGCCTTGAAGTTTCCTGAAACGCCCCAGATAGTACCACTAGCTGGGGACCAACTTTTCAGAACATGGACATTTGGGGTGGGATTTCATATACAAACTGTAACAATGCCAAGGCTTAAAGTCATCCCTAGTCAACCCCATGTTTATGCCAGCCTGGCCAAAGACCAAACTTTGGGATTCAAAGATCTCTGGGTAAGTGACAGGGTTGGAGAGGTTGTAGTCACAGGAATTCTGATCATCTCAAGACTGTGTAATGGCATTTGAGGGACAGGACAAATGACTGATCCTGAAAGGCCTTGTTTTTTTGTCACAGTTCCTTCTTAAACAGTTACCTAATTGTGAGCCCCAAATGCATTTTTCTTGAAGGTTTCTGTTCAAGGTTGAGAAAACAAAATGTTATAGATACAGTTGGAGAGAAAGAGCAGTACACAGTATTCATAGAAGAGGTGTCATGTTTGGCAGCCAAGAGGACGTCCTGGGGGGGATGTGCCTACTTTTCCTCCCCAATACACAGTAAATGCAGAGCTCAATCAAAATGCAAAAATCACTGACTGTACACATGGGAGCCTAATACATCTACTTAAGGAAACAACTATGTTATTTCATTATACCAATCAAGTAGTTCTAATTATATAGTCTCTATTGTCACAAGGTTTGCCGGAAGCTGGAGCTGAGACAGGGAGTTTGTTGGAGGTGATACCAGGGAGTGGGAGGTGAGGCAGGAGAAGAATGCATCTGATACGAGGAGTGTTCGTGAGTTTATTATCTCAGTGGTCCTCAGGGGTGCTCTGAGAGATGGTGCTGAATCACCTTCAAATTATTTCATGAAGAGGCAAAGTAGCTGGTATTTATCTACTCTCATCCTGCATTAGTTGAAGATTGCTCCTGGGCACTCATTCCTAGACATTGTGAGCTTGCTCTGCACTCAGGTGGAGCACACTTCCATGGCCAGCAAACACCAGGAAGGAGAGAAATGCAAGAATGCATGAGTGATGGGCTAAAGTGGAAAGTATCTACAAGTAACATCAGGGGTTGGCTGAGAAGACACAGGCAGGAAACTAACAGCATCTGCCACACTCCACAATCTCACATTCCATCCACCTGTTACAACAATCAGAAATGAACTTCGTGACGTCAGTCAACCCACTGACAACTCAACCCTCCATCAGGCTCTATGGAAAACAGCCAAGAACTAGAGAAGCTCATAGTTACCGTCACCATCAGTAGCTGGACCTTCCAGCTTCCTATTCAACATCCACCTCTCCCCTTCTTCCTGTCTGACAGGGTCCTGCCCAGAGAATCGGTTCTCCTTAAAACCAGGTGTCCACTGTCCATCATGGTGTCTACACTCTCTTTTGCAAATGCTTGGCTTAGCAAAGAGTACAGGATAGGAGGGAGAATCCTCAAGCAGGAGGGCACTAGATGTCTGCTTTGCTGTTAAAAGGGACAGTCAATAAGAGACAGGGGTGAGGAGTAGAAGGAAGGAATTCTGACAGTGACACACTATACTGTTCACACTTATTCCTGGCCATATGTGATCACGCTAATGTTGACAAAGCTAAACTATGCAAGCATGTTCTAGAAAAAGTGCCCTCCGAATTCACCCACCCTGCACTGGGGGTTTTACGTGTGGGACCTTGAACATATCCCAGTTGAATTTCACCGCAAGCTATGGGGAGAGTCTAGGTTCTTACTTCTTCTTTACACTTCAAGGAGACTCTTACAACCCTCTGACCTTTGGCAAATGTGGTTAATTATGCCTTTGATGTCTTCGCTGCAGTTTTTAAAGGCTTGACTTTTCTATTCCCCTATTTTTTTTTTTTTTTTTTTGGAGACAGAGAGAGAGGGAGAGGAAGACAGATAGAGATGGGCGCCTATCAGCTGCTACGAACGAAATCCAGATACGTGCTCCCCCTTGTGGTCAAGTGTGGCATTGTGCCCTTGCGTCATTGCATCTGGCTAAACGTGGGACCTGGAGATTGTAACCAGCGTTCTTAGGCTTAGGAGGCAGGCGCCTTAACTGCTAAGCCATCTCTCCAGCCCTCACTTTTTTTTTTTTTTGAGCATGGTGGGGTCAAGTGCAGGTGTGCTATGATAGACAACCCCACCATCGACCTCTAGGATATCAGTCACATTTTTGAAGCAGTTTTCACACAGCTTCTAACATATCAGCAGTATCCCAAACCATAGCACAGCCATCTTCATGACCAACACTGATCCCATAACAGATCCTGCAAATCCTGTGTTGAAATCAAAACCAAATCTATCTGGCTCACTGTTTTAAATTACCCACCTGAAAATCCTATTGCAAACCAGGAAATGAACGAAATGGGCAAAGTTCTATTCATCATGGATCAGACTTATGATCCGGGGAACACAGCAGGGATTAATGTGTCTCTCCTCACCAATATAATAACAGGGAAACACCAAGATGGGCAGCAGGTGACAGGACCAGCTACTAAGCCTCTCCCCTTCACATGCGGCTGGGACTGTCCAGTTCCCTCGGATGTGCCTGTAAATCATTGACACTGAGCACGCATCTCAACCCCAGCATCTTGGCCCCACAACTGAGGTGGGACCATTAGACTGGCTGAATGGCTACCAATTAAAATTTGGTGACAGTCACTTAAAACATCAGATGCAGCACTTGCAAAATACAAAGCTGGTCTTTGTCAGTGGTGTGGGTGACCATTTGCTCAAAAAAAAAAAAAAAAAAAAAAAGAGTTCGCAAGAAGTGAAGCCTTCAGTAATATATATATGGATGTATATATATATGTATATATATGTACATATATATGTATATATGTATACACACAGACACACACAGACATATGTGATCTTTAAATGCAGGTAAGGCAGCCTGGGAACTCCCTCAGCTCTTTCCTGGGAATCATTTGCATTCTGAAGCATCCCCTGGGACAGGGGTGAGAGCACATGGAGCCTGGCATAGGGAGGAAGAAGCACATGTTTGGGCAAAGCAAGTGGCAGTGACAATAAGGCAGCCTAGGAGTGCTAGTGCAAATGTTCATCATCCCAGTGTCCTAACTTCCTCTGTCCCCAGGGTCTCCCTCCATCAACACCTTCCTGGGTATCCTTGGATACTTGGCAGTTTTTCATTAAGAGCCAGAAGTCAAGGGTCTCCAGAACTTGACCAGGTCCACGAAGGACTTTAGTGGCTAGCCAGATGTCCCCTGTATCTATCAATAGTCTCTTCTCTCAAGGGCTGGATCATATCATCACCCACCGGACTCTTTCCTACTTTCCTCTGGCTATTTCCCAGCTACCCAGCCCTCAGCACCATGTCAAAACCCAGAGCGTTCTATCCCCCTCAACCTTCTTCCTTCCTCTTTGAGGCCTCTTGTCGCATCTCATAAACAAATATACCACATGCACACATACGCTCACACCCTCCTCAAGCCCTCCTATTAGCCACCTGCTTTCTACGTTTTAAATTTCGCCAATGATGAATTGTGACAATTAGGACAGAAATACTGCTGGGAGCCTGATGGTAAGATAGCAGGCTTCGATGTAAACCTTTGATAAATGGCTACCTCCCCCCAATCCCAGCCCCCAACGGGAAACTGTTCTTTAAAAAGCACAGCATCTCTTCCCCAGGGCTCCTCCAATGTGAATCTGTGGCTGCAGCGGCCCCGCTGCACACTCAGGATAAGCCTTGAGCATTTTATCTCTCACACGCAATGCTTCCCAGGAGTGGAGCTGGACTTATTTTGACTTACGCTCTTGCTCTGTAATGAGCTGTGGTCTGGGCTTCTGAAAATAGCCACAGAGAGAATCCTGTCTTACAACATGTGGACAGACCAAGGCAGGAAAGAAAGGAAGGGAGGAGGGAGGCCCTTGGCAATCATGTCCTTCTTTCATTCTG
The DNA here is from genome assembly GCA_036365145.1 of Orientallactaga sibirica. Classification (NCBI taxonomy): domain Eukaryota; kingdom Metazoa; phylum Chordata; class Mammalia; order Rodentia; family Dipodidae; genus Orientallactaga; species Orientallactaga sibirica. The sequence goes on from JAEOAD010000011.1 coordinate 22,191,010, forward strand.
TTGGGGCCAAAAACTCTTTGTAGTACTGGTAGGGGGCAAAACAGTGATAAAGTTGATTGCTTTTTGATAGTGTGGGAACCAATATGCCAACGTTTATGACAAGGACTGTGTGGTTCACTCTTGAGACAGGTATGCAGGGAAGAAGGAAGGAGAAAACAACACCAAGATGGACAACCTGGACACAAAACTCTATGGCCGTCATTTATCAGTGGCTGGAAATGCAATCTCCTTGCTGACTTTGGGAGTCTCCCAGATCTACATGCATCTATAGGCAGCCAGCGCCAACATGCCTCTCCTGCAGGGAGCTGCTACCACTTTCATTTGCTTGTGCACGAGCAGGGGATTAGCTGCAGTATAAACTCTTGAGTTTGTAGCAGTCACCTCTCCACTGTGTCATATAGCACAACTGTCATCGGTAATGAAGATAAAGAGCTGGTTCTGTGCCTAAGGGCCAAGCATCATTCCAGAAGTCCACACTATGTTGATTCTATGCCTATTTTATGTTGAGTAAGGTAAGGTTGGCCATGAATGGTGGTATAGCATGTAGAGTTCACATGAGCACCTGCTGAGGAGGTAGCCCCTTGGCTGTCACACTGGCAGAGGAGTGTTTTTTTTTTTAAAATAATTTTCTTATTCCTTTAATGTTTTATCAAATTTCTTCCAAGTGTAACATACATACAAAAAAATGCATAAGTCATAAACTCGGGCTTGATGAAATTGTGCTAGCTGAATACTCCCACGTATTCATCACTGGGTCAAGACATGGAATGTTGTCACATCCTCTGACGTGTCCCTCCTAAGGGCACCCTTTGAGAAGTTGGAAACATCTGAGCAAAGTGCCATCTGTTCACTAGGCCAGAGGAAGGTGGAGACTGTTCTCAAAAAACTTAACATATGGTGAGAAGCTACAACTGTGTCGTACGGAATGTGTCAAGACGGAGGATTTCCCTCCCCTCTTCCTCCCTCCCCTCTGCCACTTTCTTCTCACAGTAAACATCACATCAGATCATCACCAGGGCTGGGAAGATAGGACCAGAATGAGCATCCCATTGGCAGTGCCTGCAGAGCAGGTGTGTCAGAGAAAGGGATGTGCACCATCCTATTAGAGAGCCCTCTTAGGTTTGGATGCCATTGGTTGGCCACTGTCTGAATGTTGGAAGCAAGTTTATTGCTTAGTGGAGGGGTTGCCATCATGTGCTCAGAAGCATCCTCACCTAACCTCTTGTGACCTAAAGGAAATATGTGTGCTGTGACCATGTTTACCTGCAGAGACCCAACTCCTCTGCACCACAGCGCTGTCTCTTAAAGGGACATACCTTCTGCCTCTCTTTCTTAAGTCTGTAAATGTCTTGAGGTCTGGGCACCTTGAGAAAAAGTAGGGATGCTCAAGAAATAGTGAATGAGTGAATATAATGGCTATTCCATTTCTCCTTATTTTCTATTTAATATTCCTTTCCAAAAAGGTTTTAAGGTAAAAAAAAAATACCTGGTAAGGCTAGAGAGATGGCTTGGAGGTTAAAGGCACATGTTTTTAAGGCCTGACAGCCTGAGTTTGATTCCCCAGTACCCATGTAAAGCCAGATGCACAAAGCAGCACATGTGTCTGGAGTTCATTTTCAGTGGAAAAGGCCCAGGCATGCCCATTATCTCTCCCTCTCATTGCAAATAAATAATAAATAAATAAATGATTAAACAAACAGTATCTGGAAGTCTAATTGACAACACCATCAGGGCTAGGGTTTATAGCCCAGCTCCAGAACAGAGCGAGTGTGGGTGGGATTTATGATATGGCTTAGTGGTTAAGGTGCTTGCCTGAAAAGCCAAAGGACCCAGGTTCAATTCCTCAGGACCCATGTAAGCCAGAGGCACAACGGGGTGCATGCATCTGGAGTTTGTTTGCAGTGTCTGGAGGCCCTGGTGCACCCATTCTTTCTTTCTCCCTATTTCTCTCTCTCTCAAATAAATAAAGAAAAGAAAATATTTTTAAAAAAAGAAAAGAGGGCTGGAAAGATGGCCTAGCACTTAAGGCACTTTCCTGCAAAGCCAAAGGACCTTGGTTTGATTCCCCAGGACCCACGTAAGCCAGATGCACAAGGTGGTGCATGTGTGTGCAGTTCATTTGTAGTGGCTGCAAGCCCTTGTGCACCCATTCTCTCTCTCTCTTTCTCTCTCTCTATCTGTGCCTTGTTCCCTCTCTCAAATAAATAAATAAAAAGAAAAAAAGAAAAAAGTAGCTAGAGGCCCTGGCATGCCCATTCTTTCTCTCTCTCTCTCTCTCTTAAATAAATAAATAAATAAATAAATAAATAAATAAATAAATAAACAAACAAATAAAATATATCTATAAAAAGAAAAATAAGAAAAGAAAATAAGAAAAGAAACTAAGAAAAGAAAATCTATAGCACTATGGTATTCCTCCTCTTTGGCTGCAGCCGCAAGGTAGTTTAGTGTAAGGTCATTAAACATCACTAGCCAGGAAGAAGTTCTCATTCATTCTACCTGTTAGACACCTTGTAGTCCATGGAATGTTCAAGTTCAAAAATGGCAGAGGTGGGAACTTCAGTGTAAGAGCCTGGGCCTGGGCAACCTCTTGGCTGGATACCAGGGCTGAGAAAACCTGAGAACGTTAATTTTCCTGCTGGATGCCAAGGCCTTTTCACCATTCTCAGCACAAAGCCTCTACCTAGGACATGATCAGGTTGAATTTCCTGAAAATATGGTGAATCCCAAACAGGAAGGCTACCCCACCGGAGGTCCCTTGTTGTCTCACGGGAGCTGGGGCATCCTATAGCCCCGAGTAGAGTCCCCTGGCCAGCTCCAGCTGTGGCTCTTAGACTGTTTGGTTCAGTTATCTCTCCAAAGCCTACCCAAACTGCTCAGCTCCAGAAGTGCAGGGAGCTGGTTCTCAGCCAGCAGGCATAAGGAGAACCCCTCCTGACTCCATCCCTGCAGCGGTACAGCTCACGGGGTAGTCCGCTCTGTGTTAGCCACAGAGTCCCATCTGCTCAAACAACACCTTGGTACCCTTGGTGGGTGCTTCTCTCTGGCCACCTCACTCTCTTGCCAGCTCCTTTTTTTTTTTTTTTCTGACATCACTTCCTTAATAGACTTCTTGACTCTTAATCTCTCAGTCTCTGCTTTCAGTGAACCCTGAAAAAAATGGACAGGGTTCCTAAAAATGTGTCCAACTCAAGGCTGCACCCCAGGAGTTGCTGAGTGATTATTGCTTGGTTGTACTTCCCTGCCAAGGAAAGGTGGATGTCCTTTTCTTAGTGAGTAGAGGATGAGAAAATGATCTCAAGTCCAGCACTGTTTCAAATATTAATAATGTATAGAGCACTGACTAGGGGTTTGGACTGTGTTAAGTTGCTTTGCACTAGCCTATGGTGTGAATGTGTCTTCACAAAACAGTTTGAAAATTTAATCCCCTAGGTAACAGTGTTGGGAGATGCTTAAGTCAGGAAACCCCACTTTCATCGTAGATTAGCTCCATCTGTCTCTCTCTCCTCTTACATGCTCTTGCGCTTCTGCCTTCCATCATGGGATAATGCAGCAGAAGGCCCTTGCTAGATGCCAGCCCCTGGACCTTGGACGTTTCAGCTTCTAGAATTGTGAGAAATGAACTTCTTTTCATCTCCTTGTCCTGGTTTGTGCTAGTTTGTTGTAGCAGCACAGAGCTGACTAATGCACACAGAGGATTTCGCCTACTCCTTGCCAACTTACTGACACAAGTGCTGCCTGCCTATGCAAATGAGACAACAAAGACTTCTGGGTATTGCACTAAATGGTGGCCTACAGATGTGAGCCAAAGATGTCCTGTGCCCAACCTCATGGCTCCTAACCTTCACTCTGAGGACTTTGTCCAGTTCACCCTTGACTCAGTATCAGAAAGCAATGTTAAGGTTGGAAACCACTCACGTGAAAATGACAAACAACCCAGCTAATGCTGTGATTCATGAGTTGAGACGTCCCCTTGGAGACTCCCAATGCTAAAGTTGGGTGGACTAGGTTTGAATACAAGATACATCCCTGTCTTCTCTGAAAACCAAAGTGTTATTTTCACATTGGAAACATGGATTATCAAAACTATTCTACAGCTGAGTGATTGTTGCTTCGTTGTACTTTCCTGCCCAGGAAAAGTGGGTTTCCCTTCATTCTTGAGTAGAGGAGGAGACAACATCTCGAGTCTAGCACTCTCTCAAATATTATTAATATATAGAGCACTGATTAGGTGCTAGGACTGTGTTAAGTTGCTTTGCACAATGCTATGTTCTGAATGTGTCCTCATAATAATGCTGTAGGTGCAGGCAAAGGTCTTTTGGCAAAGGCTTATTGTTCACTTGTCTGTCATGTGCTATTTACCAGACCTGAAGAGGACCTCACCCCAAATTATGCTAAATCCAGAGAGGTCTGTGGACTTTTCCAAAGTGCCATATCTGGGACTTTAGTGGCAAAGCTGAGTGAGGTCTCTGTTTCTGTAGATGAGCTCTTCCTGGTATGATAAATCAAGGTCACCTAAAGAACATTCTCTTCTGACATTCACTGCCCCAATGGCTCATCCAAGTCCACTGAATCCTGTAAATAAGAGCAGCTTCCCCCTCCTTTCAGAGTGATTTCCTGGTTCCATCAAAACATCTAAAGACACGTCCCTTGACAACGGGCTTCCAGCTAGTGACCAGCTCCAAGCCTTGCCCAAATGCCATCAGCGGACAGAGAATTAACATCTTTTCCTTATTGCTAGGAAATGGAAATCCAGTAATTATATTACACCTAACAAGAGACCTGGGTTTCCAGACTTTTACATGTTTTTTAATCTGTAAATATTAGCTTTCCCATTGAAGCAGCTTGCTTTCAACCTCTTGCACTTTCAATGTTTAATTAAAAGCCTCCCAGAACTCATTATATTCTGCCCTCTGAAAATGGGCTAAAAATAAGCATTCTTTGCCTTTTCCTTCCTGAATGTTCTTTAGGGTTACTTACGAAGAATTAATGCCTGAAGCTCAGGGTTCTGGGCAGGTAGATCAGACTTTTAGTTCTGCTGCTCGTTACTGTGTGTTGAACACTAGCAACCTTCACTTGGACAGTGGGGAGACAGGTAACAGCAGCCCCCTCTGAGAGTCTCACAAGGATGAGATGAGATCTCAGGGCCTGACACATAGCACACAGTCAGTGGGGTGATGCTTTTCTTTCTTTATTTTATATACTTACTGGGGATGGTAAACCTCAGAAGAGGGATTTTTCTATAGGACGTTTCAGCAGATATTGTTGGTAGACTGTCCATCATCCCTCATCCTGACCATTTCAGTGCATGGCGGTTCAATTTCTGTCTAATGGCACATGTGCCTCGGCCAAGGGTTCATTCTGCCAGTGAGAATTGATTGTCTATGTCCAGAAATGCCTTGGCTCCTGGGAGCTGCTCTTAACTAATAGCAAAGGGATATTGTGAATGAATATATCCTGCATCTTCATTCCTCATGGTGACCAACTTTGCAGAAACATTAAGCCCCAGTCACTTATAGTAACAAGTTCCTTGACAATGCAGCCAGCCTTTCCAGTGTGCTCTTCTGCTCTTGCCTCATAGTCCCACTCCTGGATCTGTACTTCTAAATAACCTGCTTGCCCAGGAATCCTTGACCTTGAGTATGCTTCCCAGAGACCTCAAACAAAGAGAGATGCTTGTGCATAAGCACATGTCCATATATTCTAGACTAGATGCTGAGCCGGGTCTGTGAATTCTGTCTCTATTAACCTCAATGTAATGACTACTCTTCTTTCTGGCTTCCAGAGGCCCACATGATTGATGCAGGATAATCCAGGTGGACACCTAAGTCAGTACTTGTAACCTGGATCGGAACAAAACACACTCCCTTCCTGATAGACCCTGCATCTGGAGAAAGAGACAGGGGTCATGAGAAGTGGTAGTGGCAAGAGGACAGTGCCCACCTTATATGCAGCATTATACCGGATTGATTATTAAGAATCAATTAAGTATTGCCTCTTAATATAGATATAAGATAAACATAAGGTCACATACAATGTTAGGTCTGGTTGGTGATAACAGAATATGCTAAATTACCTTTGTACTTTTTGCTAGCTTAAGCATGCCTCAAATAAGATAGAGTCTATGTAGTAAAATTTGTGGAATACAGCAATTCTTAGGTGTACATTTATATCATGGAATATGCACATACATATATAATTTTTTACACACACACACACATACACATGCAGATCTGAAATCAATAATGTAAGTTTCCACCTTAAAAACTAAAAAAGGAAAAGCAAATTAAATCCAAACTAAGAATAAAAATAATAAAAATTTAAGTTGAAATCAATAAAATTGAGAACAGTAAAATAATAGAAAATATCAATTAACCCAAAAGGTGACTCATGTAAAGATCAAGAAAATTTATTAAGCTTTAGTTAGTTGAAAATAAAAATGAGAGGAGACAGTAATTACTAGCCGGGCATGGTGGTGCACACCTTTAATCCCAGCACTTGAGATGTAGAGGTAGGAGGATCACTGTAAATCTGAGACCACCCTGAGACTACATAGTGAATTCTAGGCCACCCTGAGCTAGAATGAGACCCTACCTTGTAAAACAAAAACAAATACAAAAACAAAAAGAGAGAGAGAGAGAGAGAAGGGCTAGAGAGATTGCTCAGTGGTTAAGGTACTTGTCTTCAATGCCTCATGACTTAAGTTCAATTCCCCAGTACACATGTAAAGCCAGGTGCACAAAGTGGCACATGAATCTGGATTTCTTTTGTAGCAAGTAGAGGCCTTGGTATGCCCATTCTCTCTCTCTCTCTACTTGCAAATAAATAAATGTATAAATAAATAAAATGAAAGAGGACTCATCACTACTAGTCTCATGGTCATTAACATAATAAAACAATATTGCTAAAATCCCTATGCCCTCAAATTTGAACACCTAGATGAATGACCAATTCCTTCAAAAATAAAATCTATCAAAACTCAAAGAAGGACAAATATGGAATCTGAATAGGCTTACATCATAAAGGAAATTAATCAGTAATTAATGATCTTCTAAGAGCAGTTAATAAACTTTTATAAGAGTACAAGGCCCAGATGAATTCTCTAGTAAATTATATCAGACATTTAAAAAGTAATTATATCAATTCTTTGGCTGGGGAAATGGCTCAGTGAATAAAGCATTTACTGTCCAAGTGTGAATACCTCAAGTCAGATCTCTGAGAGTCTACATTAAAAAGCCCAACTCTGTGGTGGGCTCCTGTAATCCCAGTATGTCTACAGTGAAAAAGGAGGTAGAGACACTATTGTTGCCCAGAAGCTCACAGGCCAGCTAGCCTGGAGAAAGCAACAGGGATCAATAATTGAAGAACCTGCCTCAAACAAGAAAATAAACAAGAACCAACACTTGAGGCTGTTGTATGACCGTACATGTGCTCTGGCATGTGCATGCCTGCACTCACACATATTAACATGCACACACATATACACAATTACAGAGTATCACCCTAATACCAGAGGCATGCAAATAAACTCTAAGAAAGTTGCCTATTACAGACCAATGTCTCTCATGAATATTGATGCCAAAGAATCTTCAACAAAATAGTAGCAAATTAAATTCAACAGTGTATAAAAATGATAATGACACATAGTGAGCACATAAGATTTGTTCCAAACATACAAAGACGGTTCAACATTCAAATCAATTAATACCATTTACCACATCAACAGGCTAACCAGGGAATCTTATGTGATCATCTCAATACATGCCAAAAATAAAAGCATTTGAAAAAATCCAGTACTCAATTCATAATATTAAAAAAAAAAAAAAAAAAAAAAAAAAAAACAACTCAGGGCCTCTGGGCTGGGGAGATGGCTCAGCAGCTAAGAGCACTTCCTGTGTAAAACAGAGAGCCTGGGAGGAGCTGAGGTGACCTGAGCTTAATTTCCTAGTGTATCTGTAACTCCAGTGCTGTGGGGGGTGGAAACTGGAGAACCTTGAAAACTTGCTGACTGAAAACATGGCGAACATGGCGGCAACTCCAAGTTGAGGCAGAGACTCTGGGTCAAGGAAACAGAATAGTTGAGGAAGAAACACTCTGCATTTTCTTTTGGTCTCTGCATGCATGCAACCCTGCACAAACACATGCATGCACTATACACACATCACATACCACCTCATACACACACACACATGCACACACACAGGCACTAAAAAGATTTTTAAAAACTCATAAATTTTTTTTAAAAAAAACTCTCAGCAAATGAGGAATACTTAAAGAATCTGATAGACAACTACAAAGAGCCTACAGCTAGTACCATACTTGCTGATAAGAAACTAGATACTGTCTTAGGTTGTTGACATTCTTGTCCTTCTCCACATAATAGGACGCGCCTGCTCTGCGACCAGTGAACGCCTTTACGTAAGGAAGAGTGGGTGCCAAAAGAGGATGGGCAGAGCACTCACGCTTCTATGTCACATGGAGGCCTTAACTGTAAACATAATGCTTTCCCTAATGACTAGGAACAAGGACAGCATGTTACCCCTGACCATACCCATTCAACAGCACACAAGGCATTCCAGCCAGTGAAGTAAGACATATCCAAAGACACAAAGTTAACATACAAAACACAACACTTTCCTGTATCTCCCAGAAAGGAAGACCTGGAATTTGAAAGTAAAAACATGATGCCTCCTCTATCCCCAAAAGAAAGGAAAAAAATGTATAAATGCTTATGCATAAAATGTATATGATAAAAATTCAATGTAGCCACCGGAAGTTTGCCTGTACTGTAGTAAATAACCCACCTCCCACACCCAGGCTCGTGCAAGCAACCCTAAGTTAATTCAGCGGGTTACAGAAAAGACATGAAAGTAGGAAGGGAAGTAATTGGGAAAAAGAAGGAGTTTAGTGGGAAGGGGATGAGGATAAAATCAAATGTCGAAATACATTATATACATGAATTGTCATGGGCTCCTATACTGTGAGGAGGGGACAGACCCTTAAAAGATCCAGACTAAAGGTCTCTAGCCAAATTTTCAAAAATGTTTCTTTTATTGGAGAGATGGCTTAGCAGCCAAGACACGTGCCTGTGAGGCCTAAGGACCCAAGTTTGACTCCCCAGAACATAAGCCAGATGCACAAGCTGATGCATGCACACAAGATGGGACACATGTCTGGAGTTAGAGTGCAGTGGCTAGAGGCCCTGGCATGTCAATTTTCCCTCCTTCTCTCTTTCTCTCCCTCATAGAAAGATGTTTCGCATAGACCTATGGGAAATGTCGTGTGGCTGGTATGTGATATGAACCCTCAGCAATTGTGGAGTCTGCACTTTAGCAAATGGTGTGACTGTGGACCAGTTTACCTAAAACACCCATTAGTCATACTGGCAAAAGCTCAGGGCATCTGCTTCCCAGCATACCCCACATCCCGAGGCTGCCATGACCACAGGGCATTTAGCTCCCTCTTGAAAGGTCCTCTGGGATGCCTCATGGATCCCTGGCCACCAACCCCATTGTCCTCCTTTCTCAGGTGCTGCTGCTCCTTGAACCTGTTCTTACTCTGGCTCTAGACATTCTACTCATACTTTAATGAGGAACTCAATGAGGATTTTCCTCCAACGAATGCTTTCTGGATTATTCAAGGTAAATGAATCCCTGGTTAGAAAAATGTGGGGATGTGAATTTTGGTCTCTGGAAGGGGCCTGGGTTAATACTTTCCTAATAGGCCCAGAGCACATGACTTTGATGGTGCTGACCACAGCAAGAGCCCTAATAGATCTTTGTAAACCTGTCCCATTATCTCTCACAACCTGCCTTCCCAGTTCCCACTGAGATTACAGATTGGAACTTTGCAGTCTGAGCAAACACCACACAATCTGTGTGATAACAAGGTACAGGTAGATAAGGTGGATGGATGGATGGTAAAGTGGGACCAACCCGATTATGACAAATATTCAGGGTAGTTTTGCTCATGAGCAAACTTCTGGTGCCTCTGAGCTTTGAAACACATTAAATTCACCAGGACAGGGAGTAAGTGTGACTTCCAGAGTGCCTTCAACACCCAGGAATTCTCAGATCACTATATTTTAGCAAAGACAAATGGTCAAAGGCAGGTCTGCTTCTCCTTCTCCTATTGATACATTATTATCAATCTGTATGACTGTAGACGTCTCACGTGAGAGAGCAGCTCCTGCATCCAATGAGAAAGGTAGGCACTAGCATCTCTCACCCTCTCAAAGCTGGCTATGTGCAAAACCAAGCATGTTCTGGATTGACGGTGGAATCGACCTTTCTCCCGTTCTCATCTCCAGGAGTCAGCTGTATCCCCAAGGAGACACACCAAATCACATGTTGATCAGAGGCATCCATTCCTAGTTATTCATAGACCAAATCTATGTGTACTGGGTTCATGTGCATAGTTTATGGAAAAATGAACAAGAAGAGTGTAAGAGACGTAGATTTTCTCTGGAAGAAATGAGTTTGGGCTGCTTTTAGGTAAATTCTGGCCATTACTAATAATAATCATTAATGGTGACCTAATAAAATTTGTATGGAATTATACAAGATACAAATCATTACAAGTGTGTCACAAATACACAGCTGAGCTGGGGAATCCAGCCAGATCTACCTGTTTTGTTTGTTTGTTTTGCTTTGCTTGGTTTTCACTTGGTACTCTCATGATGTCTGGTTTGTGTTTGTTTTCTATAGAAGATAAAATAGTTTAAGCCAAACAAAACTACAGACAACCACTTGGTGTCTGGAAAGTAAAATGAATGACTCTGAATGGCGCTTTGTCCTTAGACCTGGGAAGGCCATCTGGGTGATATCACATACTGTTCAACATGAGACCAGGACTACAGCCACACTGTGATGGGGAGGACCAGGCCTGGGGGAAGGAAGTCAGTAGAGACACATATAGAAGCTACATTGTACAGAGGCTTCTGGCATGCAGGCAGTAAACCTTCTTTTCAGGGAAGCCACTTTGCATCCCAGGAAGCCACAAGCAAGGGACTTCTTCACTCTGGCTTCACCCTAACCTCTGGGTATAATGAAAACTCTTCAGGTGACCACAAGGTAAAGGCTGCAAGCAACTTTGTGGAGATGCCAGGTGCAGACAGTGGCATGCGGCTCCCTGTCTGCACCACCTGCCATGTGGGGATCTGGACACAGGGGTCCATGAACGTTTCTGTCTACATTATATGTCATGTTGGGGACATGAACATAGAGGTCATGAGTGGCTTCCTATCTGCATTGTGGGCCATGTTGGAGGCACAGACACAGATTTCCACAGAGTTTGTTGTATAAACCACTACCATTCCCCCAAACAGGCAATGGTCAGGGGAGGCAAGACCGAAGCTCTCTAAAGCCATTTTTCTGTATCACTCAGAACTGGTGACATGCAAACCAGTTGTCCCTGGAATAAAGTCCTCATTTTGGAGTTCCATTATGTGCCCAGAGAGGTGGAAAACCATTTCACTCTGTCAGATGCCTTTTGTATGTGTAGAGGAAGACTAGCATTTCTTCGTAGCTAAGCACACAATGCCTAGACACTGGGGCTGCTGCAAACTTCCTTGACTTCCTTCTCCTGTCATCATTTCACATTCTCAATGACACAGACCCACAGGGTCAGCCTTAAAGAGGTGAGCGTGGTGGCAGCCCCAATCCAGAGCCTGTGTGAAGATGGCTGTGTTCTCAGTAGCTGGCTTGGGAGTCAGACTTAGACACAAACTCCCATGCTGAAGACAACACAAGAGCCTGCTCTGGCTTTGTTACCACACCTCCATGTGGTAACGCGATGGTGAGAAGTGCTCTGGAAGAGTGGAAAACGAGGATGGCCAACTGCCATGTGCCAAGTGCCTGTGGGGAAAAGGAGGATGAGGAGAATGGGGACTAGTGCAGAATGCCAGGGTGAAATGGCATGGTCGGTGAAACCTGGCATCTCTGGCAGCTGTCATAAAAGCATCTTTGCTCAGATGTAAGGTTTTGCCAGACATCCACTGTTACCATCCTGCCTGGGATATGTCGATACTCTGCCTAGATGAACTCTCCTCACCTCGTGAGAGGGGAAACCCAGTAGGTGCAGTACTGGTCACAAAGCTGAGAAAAGCAGTATGGGAGAACAAGACTGAAAGGATGAGAAAGCAGTCCTGGGCCCTCCTAACATCCTTTGCTCTGCATGGCCAACTCTCTACCACCTATCCAGCTCCTGGAAGCAACCAGCCAGAAGCAGGGACTTGGGAGACACCCCCTGGAAAAGTACCTGTAAGTACCAAGGCCCATACCCCTGCACGAGCACCCCGGACCTTCTTTCTAGGTAGAACAGAAGTTCTTTCTGTGCTTATATATGGAGTCCAGGGGACATGGATCAGACTCATGCCAAGGTTGTGAGCTGAAATCTTTCAGTCATTTTGGTTGTCTTTTTCAAAGAGATTGAGGAGACAACTTCAACTTCAAAGAGTTATGGTACAAGCAGAAGGTCCATCTGAATACTTCCTTTCACAGCTGTGTAACCCTGGGGCTAGGTGCTGGACTTCCCTGAGTCTTGCTTTCCTCACCTGGTCAAATATCAACCCCATTGTGTTGGCATATGATGTATTATGAACAGTCCTCACCACATAGGTGGTTGAATGAACTGATATGTGTCAGTTCTGACACATAACACTCCTACATATTTGCTAGTACTATTACTTGTTTTGAACCAAGGATGCTCTTAAATCTGTTTCCTTACCAGTTACCCATGAATACGTAACCATCAAGCGACACCCTGTGTAGCCCAGGACAGGTGTGTAGAGGGACAGGGAGAACTGTAGACACCACGCTATGCTATAGCTGCTATGACCAGCTGTCCTTTGCCTCTTTCTAAACAAGTGACAAGTTGTCCCCAAAGGCTCATCTGCCATCCGTGCTATCAGTAGAGACCAGGGTTCTACAAAGTTCTCCATCTTATCCTGCAATTGATATAAACTTTCTTGGGCTGGGGTCACTAATGTTTTCTAGGAAATGTTTTTAATTAGTTTCTCCTGTGCATTTAGTCCTATGTTCTTTCTCTCGGTCTCTCCTCTCCTCTCATTTGCCCCTTGCTCAGCGGTCTGCTTTACTCTACAAAAACACTGCAGGAACTCACAACAGAGGACCAGAAGGGGCTGATGATGGACTCCAGTTCTGTGGGCTTCTCTGACTTTTCAATTTTACTTTCCATCAAAGTACCTCGTATATAGTGGTTTCCATGAATAAAAATGAGTCCTTAATCATTGTCTTGTTGGTTAAATCACAGGCATTTCATCTTGGAGATAATTATCTTTGACTTTTTTGTGTTCTGATGCTTTCATGCCAGGGCCATGTTTGACCCCGGGGAGGGACTGTCAGTCCCATGGTCAGCTAATTTCTCATTGTGAACCACTTATCCAGAAGTGCACGTTTTAAACACAAGCCTACATCCCAACCACCTTCTGTACTAGGCTTTCACACTTCGTCATCTGGAGCAACTATCTGCCTGTACTGAACGTCAACAGTGTAGGGACATCCGTACCCCAGGGTCCACAGAAGTCATTCAAACTACAACCCCAAGCCTGCCCACTCTGCCTAGCCTCACCTGTTCCTTCTATGAAATCCACAGTGAAGGTTTTTGCCTGCTTCTTTGCTCACTCCTGCCCCTGGCTGACTGTGGTACTGTCCTATGTGGCCCTGTGTGGCATGGCATGGCATGCCCTCTTCTCTTGGGAACTGTGAGTAACGAACTATTTTTTTCACTGCCGTCATCTGGTCTGTCTTTCTTGCCATTTTTCAACTATTAGCACATTATACTTCAAGACAAAACAGGAACTGCCTGAGTCACTTTCACAAAACTCCACAGCCTGCCTCCTACAAGCCAGCAGAACAGCAACAACAAAAATTGGTGGCTTCACGTTTATCTTCATGTTCAAAGAGGAACACCCTTAAGCACTGTGAATGAAAAGAAGACTCAAAAGAGTCAAAGGTACACACATGGGAAATTTAATAGTCTTCATAATGCAGAAAATTTGCCTAAAGTGACCTAAGTTTAGTCACTGCCTGATTCTAATGAAAAATCTTGGTGCATTTTCCCCGTGGAACGTTCATTAAAACCACCACAAGCAGGATTCCTGAGGATCTGGATTTTGTAAGCTCATTAGTTTGTGGAAAAGCTCTCTGTGATTTGACCCACTTTCAATTCCCAAACTCTGAAGATAAAATATAAATGTTTTATGCACAAAGATTTGCTCAAATATCATTAGTTTACTAACAAAATATAGGCAATATTGCCCCACATAAACCTTGACATGCCTTTGGTGGTTCACTGGAGAGAAAAAAAAAAGCATAAAATATAAGACTCAGGTAGACACAATTTCCTAGCAAGGTAAAACTTCTAGATCTTCCTGGAATTACCTGGACAACAGAACTACACTTTGTCCCTGTGTAAAGCTACATAACATGCAATCAGTGACTACTGCTATCACCCATAGAAATCTCACAGAAAGTTCACCTCACAGTCATGAGTAAGATGCCTCAGTAAACTCATTCTAAATAATGTATCTGGCTACTAAGAGCTACCAAATCTTTCCCTCTTTAGCTGAGGACAAACAGCTGATCAGACCTCTGCAGTATACCATGCCATGCTTTCTGCCTAGTGGGGTGAAACCCCAGGCTTATCATTGAAAACTTCAGGTTTTGCTTGCTGGCTTTTGTTGATAATTTCATTTCACTTATGAATGGCTTAGGGATCAAGATAGGAAAGATGATGCAGGAGTCAGACATCAGGATGGACTTCACCATGTGATTCTTGAATGAATGTGGACAGCGAGAATAAGCTCAACAGGCCAACTGAAAGCTAGGCAGAGAGAAAAAGCAACCAAATGTTTTTAAAAGACATAGAGGGCTGGAGAGATGGCACAGCAGTTAAGACACTTGCAAAGCCTAACGACCAGGGTTTGATGCCCCAGTACCCATGTAAAGCCAGATGCACAAGATGGCACATGGGGCTAGAGGCCCAGACATGCCCATTTTCTCTCTCTTTCCTTGCAAATAAGTAAATAATAATTTTTAAATAGTCAGACACTTTTTATTGTCTTTTATGATAGACTGAACTTTAAAATTTTTAACTTTAATTAATTTCCATTGCATACTAGGATGACTGCTGATAGTATCTGTACATCTCTGTTTGATTTTATAAAAATGATGTGCCTGTTCTTCTCAGGACACCTGCCTTGGGGTTTGGCTTTTGCTAAATATTTGTGTCATATCTTTGACATGTCCTTGGCCTCAGTAGCTGCTCCTTCCCCTTGGAACCACATTTGATGACTTTTGCCAATTGCAATCTGACACGAGAGACAAAGGGGAAACCTCGCAGTCATTAAACTTACCTTACAATGAAAGAACTTGAGGCTGATTTTTTTTTGTCTTTTTTCTTTTTGGTTTTTCAAGGTAGGGTCTCACTCTAGCTCAGGCTGACCTGGAATTCACTATGTCATCTCAGGGCGGCCTCAAACTGACAGCAATCCACCTACCTGTGCTGGGATTTAAAGCATGCACCACCACACCCAGCTAAGGCTGATTTTTTTTTTTTTTTTTTTTTGGTTTTGCAAGGTAGGGTCTCACTCTGGTCCAGGCTGACCTGGAATTAACTATGTAGTCTCAGGGTGGCCTCGAACTCTCGGCGATTCTCCTACCTCTGCCTCCTGAGTGCTGGGATCAAAGGCGTGCGCCACCACGCCTGGCTAAGGCTGATTTTTAAGTCTCCCTTCATACATACTCTATAGATTACTTCAATATTTAAAGCTCCCTTTCCCATCTAGGAAGTCTTTTTTCTCTGTTTCTTGTCAGAGTAGCCCCAATATGCTGACAAATGCCATGCCTATGTGTTGTCCAGCTGGGCATAGAGAGAATTATCCTTAGTTTGGACAGAGAAAACATCTTGTTGGCAAATGGTTACAGATTATGATTTGATTGAATTGACCTTTTTTTTTTGTTTGTTGTGAATCTATTTCTTGAGTGAACTGCTGATTTGCTATTTCTTTTTCTTAAAATATTTTATTTATTTATCTAACAAGAGAGGGAGGGAGAGAGAGATAGGAAGAGAGAGAGAGGGAGACAGCGAGAGAGAATGGGTGTCTCAAGGCATCCAGATGCATGTGCCACCTTTTGCATCTGGGTTTGTGTGGGTACTAGGGAATCGAACCTGTGTCCTTAGGCTTCCCAGGCAAGCACTTTAACCACTAAGTCATCTCTCCAGCCCCATGATTTCCTATTTCTATGTCAAACTGACTGGGGTTACTGCTGCTGACAAGACTAAATGACCCATCTGTATTTCCTTCTCAGTGTCTTCAGTGGCAGTTACAGAAAGATTGCTCTACTGCCCTGAACCCCCAATCCAGCCAGAGTTGCTCCTTTTGCCTCCCACAGTGAAGCCTGGCTTGTCTGGGGTCCAAGCACAGGCAGCATGTAAAGGGCACCATCCTGGGGAGAGCCCACCACTGACCAAGGTCAGATCAGGAAGCAGATCTGTGATCATGCCTCTGGGTAGGTGTGCACATGTGTGCCTAAGGGTGCATGTATACATGTGAGTGCTTGGGCATTAGTTTATGCGCATACTCACGTATTATGCACGACTTGCATGTGTGTGCATACATGTGTGTAAATGTCTTTACATGCATATGTGTGTGCATTGTGTGACCACCACCGGGGTCAGGGGCGCCTCAAGGGAGAAGAGCTGCCAATGTGGATCAGCTGTGCTTTTACGTACTGTTTTCTCCGTTATCACTCTCGTGAAGGCTACAAAAAAATCCTTCAGCTTCAGCGCAGGTTCTGGTTTTAATTTCCATCCAAATGAATTGGGAAAATGGCTTGCCTCCCTCATTCTCTTCTTCCTGCATCCCTCTCGCATGTTTCCCTCCTCCCTTTACCTTCCTTCTTTTGGCTTTAGGATCCTTGATCCAGTTGCACAGTGCACCCGCCCATGCACTGCACCATGGAAGACCTCTCTCATTTACTTGTTCCTCAGATCCAGTGCTGCTTGCTCCCTTCAGTCAATCCCCAACACAACCACGGGGTCTTTGGCCAGGCCTGCAAAGTCAGCATGGCAGAGACCTCCAGCTCCAAAGGTGGATTTGGTCTCAGCCAAGGCTGGATCTTGACTCAAAGATAGGATTCATGTACACAGAAACCCCTCCTGTTTCTTCCGTCAAGTCTCAGCGCCCACTGTGTCCCTAAAGAATGCCCTCAAACAGCCAGAAGGTGGCTGTCTCACCGCCCTTTGTCCCTATTTAATCACACTTGTCCTTTCCTTCAGTGGCTCACAAAAGAAGTCCTGATGTTCTGGATTAAAAGCAAGAGATTTATGGTAAGGAAATTCTCTCTGCTTTAGGGTGACATAACTTGAAATTAAATGACGAGTGTATGATCAGCAGCATGGAAGATGCCTTTTATGGGTCAGTCAGAAATAAAGATGGAGTGCTGGATGGCTGCTCCCCCATGAGCACAGATTTATGATGCCCTTGGAGCATGGTGGCCCATGACATTATTTATTTAGAAGATCAGCAAGGCCTTCCAAGGCACTCCTCTGAGAGCCTCACTGTCAAGAATAGGAAGCAGCATATTAAAATGAGACAGTAAATTCAAGTCCACGTCCTAAATTCTTCTCCATGAGCAACTCTATTTCTTAGGGTGAAACACAGTTAAGAAAGAACGGTGTCTCCTGAGCATGGGGACACAGAATAATAGGGAAGGTGGGGCTCTACCTTGGCATGTAATTCACATAGCACCCTGTATGTTTTTGTCCTCTCTAGAGTGTTCACCATGAAAATGGGGGTTATAATGTGGTGCTGCTAATACTGATTTGGATAACCCTGAGCCAAGAATATAATTATCTTTTCTTGGAAATCATTAGGCTGAGTATAAGAAATCACCATGCTTGCATGTAAAGTTAGTCAAATATTGACAGACTTCTACAGGTCAACCTCACAGAGGCAAGGGTGAGTGTGGTGGAGAGTGTGGAGGTGTTTCCATTGTCAACAGCCCCACATCTCTTCCCATTAGCAACCGGCAGAGAAGTAACACCGACTGCAGATAATTGCAGCATATGGAGGGGCAGGCATTTCAGATTTTTTAAAACAAGACATAATATTTCCCTTCAAAGTTCTAGGCAGTAAAGAGAGGTGAAGGAAACAATGGAGAAGATGATAAAAACTTAAAGAAGTACAGAAAGTATAACGTGCCCGTTGTAGCAGAGGGAAAAGTCATAATGGTCGCACCATAGCCTGTCTGTCCAACATAGGCAATAACCCCCCGGTGCACTTACGGCTATGAATACACTGAAAGTATTTTATGTTCTAACACTGAGCTGCTTGAACAAAGCCTTCTCACAGCCACCGCTATAGCAGAGTAAGCAATAGTTCTATGTTTTGTACATAAGGAGTTACAGACAAGAAGGTTCCAACTTGCCCAAGACCATCTGACTCAAAAGGGATGGAATGTGGAGTGGGTCTGAGCTCATAACACGGCTCTAGGATGTCCGTGCTTCTGCTGCCTTCAAGGTGATGACTCGTCGGGTCCATAACACCTCCACCCACTTGACAAGAGCATTTCCAGGAAGGATGACACTGCAGCTTTTTGCTCAGCTGACTGGAAGAACTATCACTTTGTGGAAAAGAAGTAACTGTAGACAAGTGTCCAGGGGTAAGGATCCTGTGCAGAAGTCTGAGTTCTTCCCCATTCCTTTCTCAAACTCAGGATTTTTTCAGCCATTGCTGGGTGCACTTGTAAAGTGAACTTCTCTGAAGAAGCGAAATCTATATTCAAGGCCTTGCAGACTACTTGACCTTGGCTCACTAGAGCATTGTGATTGTGAAGAGATGAAATGTTGTATAGGTCACCAGCCAAAATTATCTTGAGGTATTTTAAACCCTTCAACAGACAATTACCTTAACTTTCCCATCTAACCTAGTAGTCTCTGGTTAAACACCTCAGAATCTATCATTGAGCTGAGCACATCTGTAGTTCCTCCAGCCCTAAAGCTGAGAATGTCATAAGAGAGAATCTGATAGCCCAGATTGCCTCTCATTGCTGTTGTCAGCCTTTCATTGCTGATGACCCCTTCCCATTGTAACCCATAAGTGTGTCCATTTCACCCATCCAAGTACTAACCATGGCAGACCCTGACCTGCTTAGCTTCCAAGATCAGACAAAATTGGGTGCATTCAGGGTGGTATGGCTGTAAACAAGCGTGTCCATTTCTGCCTTTTTTTTTTTTTGTTCTGAATACAATAGCTCATGTAACCTCCTCCGTGGTAGTAGAACATGCCATTCAGAGTAACATGAATCTCTGCTCCTGAGCCGTAGTCACCCGTGTTTGGTCCAGAACAAATGCTTTAAAAATGTCATTTGGGCTGGGTGTGGTGGCTCATGCCTTTAATCCCAGCATTTGGGAGGCAGAGGTAGGAGGATCACCATGAGTTCGAGGCCACCCTGAGACTATATAGTGGGTTCCAGATCAGCCTGAGTTGGAGTGAGACCCTACCTCGAAAAACCAAAAGAAAAAAAAAAAACTCATTTGGGGTTGGTGGGATGGCTTAGTGGTTAAGGCACTTGTCTGTGAAGCCTAAGGACCCAGGTTTGACTCCCCAGAACCTATATAAGCCAGATGCACATGGTGGCACATGTGTCTGGAGTTCATTTGCAGTGGCTAGAGGCCCTGGCGTGGCCATTCTCTCTCTCTCATAAATAAATAAAAAATAAAATGTTGAAAAATATCATTTAGGGTTGGATAGATGGAGATGGCTTAGCAGCTAAGGTGCTAACCTGCATAGCTTAAGGACCAATGTTTGACTTTCCAGGTCCCATGTAAGCCAGATGCCCACGATGATGCAAGCACGCAAGGTCCCACATGCACACAAGGTGGTGCATGCATTTGGAGTTCGACTACAGTGGCTGGAGGCCCTGGTGCACCAATTCTCTCTGTGTGTCTCTTTCTCTCTCTCCCCCTCTCTTGAATAAGAAAAGGCCAGTCTGTTGGACTTGCCTCAAAAAATACCATTTAAAAAATATCATTTGGTCATGATTTTGTGTCAGCACCCTAAATCCTAATCATATGTTTGAGAAGCTTTTCAAAGTCTCATGACATTGATTTAACACATAGTATTAGTGGTGTCTCAAATGAGTATCTGTGCCCAAGCCTGCTGAATGTGCAGACCAGCAAACAAGGTAGAAAGAGAGCTATTGGAGGCAAACCAGGAGATAGCAGAAGTGACAGCTGGCAGCCAACCTTTCAGGGAACTAACAGCAAGTGCAATCCTAATTCCAGCCTCAACCCTAACCCTGGCCTCCTTCTGAGGTGACTGACTAAAGAAATGGCTAATTAATGTGTACTAGATACATTGTAAAAAGACTATATATATATATATATAATGCAGGGGAACAAAGACATTCTCCTCTGGCCTCTGTGTGCACAGGGCATTGCATCAGCGTGCACACATTACATGCACCCTGAGCACACACAGTACACCACTTATGCACATGCAAAAAGAAAATATTTGGGGGCTGGAGAGCTGGCTCAATGTTTAAAGGCTCTTGCTTGCAAAGTCCAGGTTTGATTCCCCAGCCTCTCACATAAAGCTGGATGCACAAAGTGACACATATGTCTGGAGTTCATTTGCAGTGGCAGGAAGCCCTGCCTCTCCCTCATCCTCTCTGTCTCTCTCTCTCTCTCTCAAAATAAATATATAAATAAGTAAATAGTTTATAAAGAAAATATTTTGAAGAAATGCAGTAAAATGAACAAAGCCCAGAGAGCTGTGTTTTATTGTTCTTGACTTGATGTCTGAAGGAACTCTTCAATTATTTGTATAATGCAAACTTGAGAAACATGGAGATTGTAGACCCTGGATGTAGTATTAGAAGTACATAGCTGGCTCATGTATGTGGTATAGGTAATTTTACATGTGTGTGCAGGCAGCAGAATTCTTGATGTCTTTGAAAAGTGTGGAATGATCCCCCAAAGTGAAAGTCACGCGTGAATGCTTGGGCCCTACCTTTAGCAGAGAACATGACCTGCCCTCTGGAAAGGAAGCGCGAACCCTGATGGGAGATAGTAGCCCCTTCCAAGGAGCTTGGGAGGTCTCATGGGAGCACATCAGAGAGCTGATTCCCACTGCCTGTGGGTCCTCTCTGCCTCTGGTAAATTCTTTTATCCAAGAGAGATCTTTATCCTCCCCGGGTCTCTCCAGGACAGGCTGGGAGAAGGACATGGAGAAGGGTGGAGCTTTTCACAGACAGCAACATCCAGGAATGGTGTTATGAAGTTCCTACCCAGCATCCTGCTCCCCCAAGCACTGATCAGTCTTCACGCTGGGGCCAAGGCTGCACTATGTGCCCCTTCGTGGAACACCATAATGTGCCTTGGGGTCCTAAAAGCTGAGAAACCAAGTCCAGTTGCTTTTTTTGTTTGGTTACTTCTTTGTTTCTCACAGTGGTGAATTACTGTCTCACACAATAGGCTCCAGGCATCTTCTTTGTCTCCCGGTGCTTCTTCACATGAAATGCATCTACATTTAAAGCGAGAGGAACACTTGCTCCTCTGAGAAGCATAAACAGTCCCTGCATGTGCAGAGTCTGGGGACACACTGCAGCCTATGGACTGATCTCATCCATCAGCGTGGCTTTTACTGCTTTCTTCAAGCCAGCCTCTTCCCTACTGCCAGCCCCACCCTACCTGGGCATCTGCTTCCCAAGCTCCACATGTTCTGATAGAACTCATTCTAGTGAACGCGAGGGCACACGTGCACACACATATGCACATACCTGCAAACACAATGACACATGTGTGTACATAGATCATACATGCACACACAGACATAGATACATAGGCACATGTGCATGTACACTAAGGCACACCAATGCAGGTGTGCACACATAAGTGCCTATGTACACTCAGGAATACACGCATGCCTGGATATACACAGGACATGCACGTGTATCTTCTTCCTCTTTGCACCTCCTGTGTTAGTTTGGACCCCGGGCTGCCTCTATTCTTTCGCCGTAACACTGAGTGAGTCTACCTGTCTCCTTACTTCCCTAGTCTGTTTACCTTCACCCGAACACCTGGCAATTCTACTCCTTTGTCCTTCTGTTCATTCCATCTTTGCTGCTCATATTCAGTCCAGAGCCCAACCCCTCACCTCCCTCCCTAGTCCCATTTTCATGGCTCTGGCAATAGCCTGGACAACTGCAGTGGCTCCTGGCCTACTTCCCTTATGTCCAACCTCACTTCCTCTCAAATCCATTGTCATGCAGAACCAATGACAACTCACAGAGAGTGGCCTGTGTGGAAGGGAATGTACAACAACATAGAAAATTACATATGTATCTGACCTCCAGTGCAGCAATCTATATTCAGGAATTGGTTTACCCAGTAAATTCACACTCACAAATTGAAATAATCTACCATAGCATTATTAGTGATAGCAAATGATTGGAAAAAACCCAAATTCTCATCCCAAGGAGACTGGTCAGGGCAACAATTTTAAACAGTATTGACTTTTGAAATGTAAGTATTATATTTCCAAAAAAAAGTGAAAATGAAAAAAAAAACATTGAAGTTGTATGCAAACAAGTGAATCTAGTTGTGCACATTTATAACACAGTCATACACAAATAATCCACTAATTCTTGATACTACATTCTCAGTGTATATCTACAGTAGGCCATATTGTAAGGGGGAAGATTCCAAGCCACCTTACATTTTCACCTGGTAAGTCTGCCACTGTTAGTGGTATTACCTGTAATTTACTTGTTACTTGTAATAGGATACAGAAGACAAGTAAATGTATTCTTATCCTTTAGCACCAATGAGGGGAAATGGAGAGAATGGGCAAGACCCTTTAGTTGGTGTTACTGATATATGATTTTGTTCATTTTATATATATTTCTCGGACTCTCCATCCAAATTTCCTAAGGCAAGGAGGTTTCTGCAGACATGGAGAGTATGGTTGGCACCCAGTCCTTGTTCTCTAATAATCAGTCTTTACTAAAAGGATTTAGGGTTCCTCTAAGAAGTGGTTACCCCCAAGTACCTCAGGGCAGGAAAGCACAAAGCAAGGTAAAGAGCCTGGACGTGCTCAAAGTCAAAGAAAGACACACATGAGCTGGACTTAAAGTGCTGTGACCGGCCCAACTGAAGGCACTTTGAATACAAAACAGTATGGTAACACCCAAGAATTATAATGCAGTGAATAAAAAACGAATACTGCTCTCATGGCTAGCCTGAAAACCAAGTCCAGGGAAATGGCGACAGACATTATTGTCATTCAAACCTCATAAAAACAGAGACCCAGAATGTACAGAAAAAACAACACCAAATCAGACACCTGTCTTGCCCACCAAGGCTCAGTGAGTATCATGGGAGTGGGCTGGAAAGATTGTAAGAACCTCAGTGTGGGCGGAAATAGCCTGAGACACAATGCTTCCTCCAACCCTGCAGAGACTGACTGAGGCCTCTTGGTCCCCACAATGAATACCAAAACTCCACTGAAGACCCTGAGCAGAATTGGGGTGGGGAGAAGGGGGTCTATATGTGCAACCATTTTATTTTAAAAAAACTCCATAAATAAAAAAAAAGAATTTCAAGGGACAAAAGAAGGTAATGGGAAGGGGGTTATGATCAAAATACCTTATGTACATGTGTGAAAATTGTCAATAAAGTTTAAAACAGGGCTGGAGAGATGCTTTAGCAGTTAAGGCATTTGCCTGTGAAGCCTAAGAATTCATCTTTGACTTTCCAGGTCCCACACAAGCCAGATGCACAATGATGCAAGCACTCAATGTCATACATGCACACAAGGGGCCACATGTGTCTGGAGTTCGATTTCAGTGTCTGGAGGCCCTGGTATGCCAATTCTCCCTTCCCCACCCCTCAAAAACCCGTTTAAAACAATCCTATGGCGATAAATTATTTTTTTAACAGAGGGTGTATGGTAGGCATTTTGATTTAGAGAAGAATACCAACCAACAAATGGGAAATTTAAAGAATTGTAAATTGGTCTGGAGAAATGGCTCAGTGGTTAAGGCATTTGCCTGTAAAACCTAATGGCCTGAGTTCAATTCCCCAGTACCCACGTAAAGCCAGATGCACAGTGGCACATGCATCTGAAGTTCATTTGCAGTGGCTGGAGGCCCTGGTGTACCCATTCTCTCTCTCTTTGTCTTCCTCTCTTCTCTCTTGCTCTCTGCTTTCTAATATATAAATAAATGGGGGTGGGGGTTGTACATTAAAAGAGATAAAAGCCATGTTCCCAAATGCAATGTGTCTTCCTCAATCAGACTCTAGATAAGAATTAAAGACCTAAGAAGTTCATTTGGAGATTATCACGGACAAGGCATTGTTCTTGCAGGAGTCTTGTCTGTGATGAGTTTAAAATGTTAGATAGAGTTGGGCTTGGTGGCACAAGCACTTAATCCCAGCACTCGGGAGGCAGAGGTAGGAAGTTCACTATGAATTCCAGGCCAGGCTATGACTACAGAGTGAGTTCCAGGTCAGCCTGACCTAGAGTGAGACCCTGTTTCAAAAATAAAAAAAATTTTAAAAAAATTTAAGGGCTGGAGAAATGACTCAATGATTTAATTTGTACTTTCTTGCAAAGCCTGATGGCTTGGGTTTGATTCCCCATTACCCACATAAAACTAGACACACAAGGTGACACATGCTTCTGAAGTTCTTTTACAGTGGCAAGAGGCCCTGGCAGCATGCCCATTCTCTCTCTTTCCCTCTCTACTTGTAAACAAACAAGTAAAAATATTAAATAAATAAAGAAATAAAATGTCAGATGGCAGATACAGTATATTATCAAATGTTTAATATCACAGGTGTGGTTATGTAGGACAATGTTATTGCCTTCTAGTGACTGATGCTTACACATTTAGTCTCAATGCCTTACTTTTGAAGATTCTGGGAAAAATACAGAGAGGGTTAAAAAAAAAAAGCCAATATAGCACCTGCTGACAAGTTTAGAACACATGTTGGGTTACACAGTTATTTTCTGTAGTATTCTTACAAATTTTTATAGATTAGATGTTTCAATGTAAAACACTGGAGTCAATGGGAGTAAAGTCTCCCATCAGCTCTTTAACAATGGAAGATGTCTTTTCCTCTCTGCTTGAAAGTCACTCCTGGGGTGCTACTGAGCATGCTCTCTGGCCAGAGAACAGGATAACTCTGAATAGTGTCCCTTACAGTCTCCTGGAGGTCCCTAGAGGGACTAAGTCCTGGCTGTCCACTGAGGTCATTCCTCCAAACGACCACCGACATCACCTACTGTGGAAGCTGGACAGGGTGTCCTCCCTAAAGAGTGGGATTCTCTGCTTATCCTGATACCTGCCTTGGGCCAAGCTCTGGAAGATGCTGGGTTATTAATAACAACAAACTCAGCACTGAGGACTGATACCATTCAGTGTTCAGGCCAAAACAGAAATGGAACCTCTGGGAATGGAGAAAGCAATTGTGCAAACCTTCCTGCGGTGGAGGCCCATTGAAAACACCCAGAGGAGGGGCTCCTCATTCTTTGGGAGGGAAAGCAAACTGCAAAGTTCATAAGTGGCCCAGCTACTTTTTTTTCCCTATCCCAATGACCACAGCATCTCTTTCAGACCTTGGAGACCCTTTATCACTTGGCATTCTCACTGGCTGTTGGCTTGCAGTTTCTGTGGTTAGGGCTGTGTGGGCCAAGCAGGAAAAGCTGGAGGAAAAGAGATGTTTGGCTCCTCAAATGTCTCCCTCACATGGAGTCTGGCTGACCACTATAGCAGGAGGAAAAAAAAAAAGTCGAGTATTTCCTTATCTGTTAAAGTAGCTCCCTTGTGTCTCACTCAGAACTACTCTTGGCCAGTTTAGCTGGATGTGAGGCAAGAGCCTTCTGTGTGTCTGTCTCTCAAGCATGCTATGTCCACAGTCCATTTGCAAATATGCCCATTTTGTAAATGTGGGAACTCAAGTTAAGGGAGTTGAGGAGGCATGGCTGGTCAGCAGGCTTCTATGGCCATGAGGTGAAAGACGTATCAATCTCAAATCACTGACATTTATATTTGACTATCATTCTCTCTCAGGCTTGCAGACAAAAAAAAGGAGGTTCAGCCACAGATCTCTCCATGGGGTCTTATTCTTACCCTTAACTCCGTTGGTGGAGCTTTATAAAGAAGTAAGAAATTCTTGCTCAAGGGCTAAAATAATACTTGTCTTCCATAGGGACTTGCTGCTTAAGCATTTAGAACTTTCGTAGGAGCATGACTGCTCACTAGAAACACTCGGGGACATGTTTAGAGCTCTGTCAGGACTCACTGCAGACAATTACCTTCCCTGCTCTGGGAAGGGTCAGAGGCATCAATGTTTTGAGAGTTCCCCTGGTAGCCTATATGTGCAGCCAGGGTCAGCCACTGCTGTCAGCACTTTCACAGAAGCCGCCTGGCCAGGGGCAGGATTAGGGCTGAGTGCTGACTACAAAGGATGTGGAACTCTGAAGGAGAAGAGCTCCTGTCAGAACCCCAGTCTCTGTTGACACACTGAGCACAGGTGTCCCATTTCCTTCTGGGGGCACACTACTCCGGCCACCAAAATACCTGTTTCTTTTTTGCTTTTGTTGTTGTTTTTTTCTGACACATGATACTTATTTAACCTAGGCAAGTGCCTCCTGCATCTGCTTGCTCCTTTTGCCCCAAGCTGTGAGCCTTATAAAAGACCCTCAAAGGGTTGGAAAGATGGCTTAGTGGTAAAGGAACTTGCCTGTGAAGCCTAAGGACTTAAGCTTTATTCCCCAGGACCCATGGTGGCATATGTGTCTGGAGTTCATCTGAAATGGCTAGAGGCCCTGGCACATTCATTCTGTCTCTCTCTCTCTTTCTCTCTATGATAAATAAATAAAATTAAAATATATTTAAGATTTTTTTAGTTTATTTTTATTTATTTATTTGAGAGTGACAGAGAGAGAAAGAGGCACAGAGAGAGAGAGAGAGAGGGAGGGAGAGAATGGGTGCACCAGGGCCTCCAGCCACTGCAAATGAACTCCAGATGTATGTGCCACCTTGTGCATCTGGCTTATGTGGGTCCTGGGGAATACGAGCCTCAAACCAGGGTCCTTAGGCTTCACAGCAAGAGCTTAACCACTAAGCTATCCCTCTAGCTCAAATTAAAGTATTTTTAAAAAGACTCCAAAAGAATGATTGAGTGTAGCAGTTACATGCCCAACATTGGGGCTGTATTAGCTCAGATTTTCTCTGAGCCCACTACTTGCTGGCTGGATGTGGGCAATGTTATGTCACATGTTGATCACCTGAAACACAGCTTGACCATGTGTGCATATGATCTCAGGACAGAGTGCATGCTCAATAGGGTCCCAGAAATGACCTTAAACTAATGGGAGAGACTCCTGCTCCCCAGGAGGAAACACTGAAGAATGTTCCTCACAGTTTCCCAGAAGTCCTCAGAGGGACTGAGCCTCAGCTGTCCACCACAGTAACTCCATCTCAGCCACTGATGCATCCTGATGGGCTCTCATTGCACTTCCCACTCCCTTATGTCCTTTCTGGGATCACCTCACCTCCTAACCCCAAGCCCTTATTTAGCATCAGTTGTTGAAGGAAACAGACTATAAGCATTGGGAGGCCTGGAGTTCATGCTTCAGCCTGCGTGATCTTTACCTCTAACTCCCTGTGGAACTGCAGAGAAGGAGGTATGCTCCCTGCCACTTCTCCCTCTCCATGGGAGAAGACAGGAAATGGCTGCTCCTGGGAAGATCCAATCTAGCAAACTGTGCTCCCCCCTTTCTGGCTCCTTCATATCACATCCCTCCTCCTGGGATGCCCTGAAGGACATAAGAACTGGTTCATCTCATAGACAGGCAGCTGAGCTCAACTTCCAACATCCTTCTGGACAGACATTCAGCAACTTTATCATGGAGGCATCAGGTCACCCGTTAAATATTAAATTAATCACTTGCCCGAGCCAATGCCAAGTACCTAGTCCCTGCACTCAAAGTAAGTGGAGCCTTAGCCTAACATAGTCTCTTGTATCTTAAATAGCCTGAACATGAGAAACTAGCTTTTGTTTTTTTCTTTTTAAATGTCTGGTTTATGCCAATAGGAAAGGGAATTTCACAAAAGGATCTCACAGGTGGTGATGTGCCTTTTACTAGGAGGCACCACAAAATGTCCAATTGTCACTGAGAAGTTAGCAAACGTCAGTGACCTTGGCCGTACGTACCCTCCCTTTCACTGGGAGATGCAGCATGATGAAGTTCTCATTGCTTCATTCACTTTGTTTCTTAGCTGAAATACTTGTATTTAAAAAAAAAAAAAAAGCCTTCTTAGGCTGCAAAGATGGCTCAGCAGTTAAGGTGCTTGCCTGACAAGATTAACAATCTGAGTTCAATTCCCCAGTACCCATGTAAGCCAGATGCACAGAGTGGCACATGCATCTGAAGTCCGTTTGCAGTGGCTAGAGGACCTGGTGTGCCCATTCTCTCTCTCCATCTCTCTCTCTCTCTCTCTATTGCTCTGCTTGCAAATAAATAAATAAAATATAAAAATATTTTTATTGTTTGTTTTGTTTTTTGAGGTAGGGTCTCACTCTAACCCAGGCTGACTTGGAACTCACTAGGTAGCTTCAGGGTGGCCTCGAACTCATGGCGATCCTCCTACCTCTGCCTCTCGAGTGCTGGGATTAAAGTCATGAGCCACCATGCCTAGCTAAAAAATATGTTTAAAAGCCTTCTCTTATCAACTATTTAGCAAACACAGTCACAGTTTTGCAGGAAAGACAAAATAATTGCTTGATTCTTTTTGTTATTTACCAGCTTTCAAAGGTGGCATCTTCCGAAGGCGGCAACAAGATTTTCTGTTTGAAGAATCATTTCAGTGTCATCCTTTGAAACGCGCTTGCTGTCCTGCAGTCAGTACTATAGGGAGTGCTGGCATCATCACACGGCTGGCCAGTGAGAGTCTCTTCAAATGGGCTCCTGAGTCCTATGGATATGTCCTAGACTTTAATGACTGTGTGTCTTGACACAGTGTTCCATCTTGAGCACTTCTTGACCCAGGACTAGAATCAACCTTTTTTTTTTTTACTCCAGGGAACTCTGGTTTTCTTGAATGGTAATTTAAATGAAGGTCTTTTTAAATTCATTGGGATAAATACTCAATACATATCTCAAAGTTGTACATTTTCTTGTGTGTTGCTATTCCATTTTCTGCATTGTTTTGTTTGTGTAACATTAAGACTTTTGTCAACCAGTACCCTCATTTTCCCATTATTTTATTCCATATAGCCAAAGTTTCCTTTCTCGGAGCATTTAACTTTATGTTTTAGACCATTTTCATTTTGCTATTCTTTTTTTTTTTTTTTTTGTGTGTTCTTGGTTTGTTTTTTTTTAAAAAATAGCATACTGTTTTTGTTCCATGATGAAATAACTTCTCTTATAACTAAGACTGTCACTTATCATTTTCATGATGTTTCCTATGTATGTCACCCTGTCTTTCCTTTGTGTCCTGCTTTTGTCACTTTAATTTCTGACTCTCACCTTCAAATAGCTGATGACCCTTTGCTTTTCATTCAGTTTTGAAGGGTGGGATCATGTGCTTATGGAACGCTTATTGAAGGACGAATGTGCATCCGAATGGACATCACTGACGAGTGATCAGAGATCTATCGGTCTCTCAGGATACTTCCACCGTCAAGATTATGTGTATCTCTTCTTTTGAATTGATATGTTTTCCCTCAAAAGACTTCTCCAGTCCTTCAATTTCCTGTCCAGAGAGTACAGGCCTGACTTCCATTTGTGAGTGTTAAAGTGGGCTCTCACCGTTCAGCATGGAGATTTTCACTCTCATTTTTGTATAATGGCCAAGGCAGTATCACAGAAGAGGCTTCTGTAGCACAGGACAACCCATTGGAAGGTGTCCTCCGCAGGCCCATTCTTCTGACTTCATTTGCTTCCTCTGTGACCCTGGGGCTGTGATCAAGCAAAGGTTTCCATTATCAATATAGGAAGCTCTTCTGCTTGACTGAAGCAGGGCAGTTAGCTGAGGGGATATTAGATGGGTCACAGAATTGATAGGGGGTTTGAAAACTAGACTCAGAAACAGACATGGCTATATGTCAGCTCAGTGCCTGGTAGTGACACACTACCATCAGTGTGGCATTAAAGTGGGAGCTTGAGAGTAAACACAACACCTACTTTGGCTGGGGACTAGGAGAAGCTGCCACCAGGACCAGCCCTACTTCCTCTTCCTCTGTCCTTGAAAAGCACAGGTGTGTGTATCTGTGGGCTTGGATCAGGTGTCGCCACCCTGGGGAGCCAAGAGCTCAGTGATGGATCCTTTAAGTGCTTTTGGATGTTGGTAAATAAGTCTTTTCCAGGGTGAGTGTGGTGGGAAAGTACCCTAACTTGGCATAAATGGATTCAGATATCAGAAACATGCTACCAGTCTGGAGCTGTTGTCTCCTAAAACCCAACACTCTAAAACCTTGAGGACACAAGGTACTTATGGATGTAAGATGTGCTTACAAATAAGTGTAGCCGTGGGATTATATAGAAGCCTTAAGAAAGGTTCGCAGCAACTGTTGAGTGCTAAGGCAGAATTTCATCTGAGTAAAGTCAAGAAGGTCACATTCTGCTCAACCCCATGTACTCTAGTTCCTGGGATCTCAACTGGAGCCAGAAGGGATCTCAGTTATCATTCAACCCTCTGCATCCTTTCATCTGATAGGTAAGAATCTGCAGAAAGTAAGTATTTGCAGGCAAGCTGCTAAAGAAATGAAATGTAGCCAGGGTCCACAGAGATCTTAGGAACTGAGCTGGGCCATTCAATAAGTTCTTGATCTCCAGGGAGTTTTCTGCATTAGAACCAAACAGCCAATTACCTGAAATCTTTCAAAATTAGTGTCTGTCATATGCAAATACTTGTCATGGTTCTGATTTGCCTTTATGCAAATAGTATCTCCCTAGTGAGTCCCACAATGGCAGAGACTGGAACTGTAATATCTGACTCCCTCATACTTTCCCAGGCACGAGCCAGAAGATACCATCCATACTAGACAATAAATATTTTAGGTCACAAATGATTCTGAATTCTTTTTTTCCATGAACAAAATGACCATTTGAAGCTTCCCTCAGCAGCTCCAACAGTACATTTTCACAATTATACAGAATGGCTGTATCCATACAGAATGTTCTTTTGGTTGTCAACAAAGATAAATGGGCAAATGAGTTAACCATTCTGTTCCCTGGGGTTTGCATGTGTAAAATGGTGACAAGGAGCTGTTTCTACCTTAGTTGTCAGGCTCTCATGCCAAAAGATTGTGAAAGGGAAGTCTAGGTGTTCAGCAAAATTCCCAGTAGCTTCCAAACTGGATAGACAAAACCTTTTAGAATTCACATTTTAATATTCCTGTAATGTCTTCCACATATGTGGTGGCTTGTATCAGATGTCCCCCATAAACTCATGTGTTTTGAGTTGTTTGGTCCTCAGCCGGTGGCAGTTTGGGAGGTGGAGCCTTGCTGGAGATGGTGTGGCACTGGGGATGAACTTTGAGGTTAATTAGCCCCCAGATTACCAGTGTTATTTCAGTTCATTCCTGCTGCTGTTTTCCACATACTGTGGCAGAAGCAATGTGTGGCCTCTGCTCTACCATCTTTTTCCTGTCATGAAGCTTCACCTTAAGACTGTAAGCCAGAATAAATCTTTTCTCTCCCATCAGCTGCTTTTGGTTGGGTATTTTGTCTCAGCAATGTGAAGGTAACTACAACAACATATGACTTTTCTTTCTTTTCTTTTTTTTTTAGTGAGCCTGGTTTAGAGCCTCTTCCCACAGCAGAAACAAGTTGGGATGACTGGTGGCCTCCACAGAAATGGGATGAAACACTGTAAGCCCATTAGGGTATAGAATGCAGTGACAAATTACCATATATGGGTTGAATTAAAAAAACAGAAATCAATATTCTTGTATTTCTGAAGATCAGAAGTCCAAAAGCAGCATGCCAGCAGGGTCACACTCCCAAGAGAGGCTGGAGGGGAAAATTCATTTTTACTTTGTCCAGCTCTAGACATCCCTGACTTGTGGCAGAACCTCTCTGATCTCTGCTTCCACCTCCCCATGACACCTCTCCCCTGCACCCCCGTGTGTGTGTGTGTGTGTGTGTGTGTGTGTGTGTGTGTTCCCCTCAACTTTCCTCTTCTAAAGGAAACTTGTAAGGGCATTTGGAGCTGATGTAGATAATCCAGGATGATGATGATGGTGATGATGATGATGGTGTATGTATGTGTGAGTGTGAGAGTGTGTGTGTGTGTACATGCTGTGTGGTTATGTGTGTGTGTGTACATGCACATTGGGAATTGAATCCAAGGCCTTGCTCATCAAGCATTCTTCCACTGACCTACATCTCCACCCTGTTCCAGGATATTAGGAGTCACACCTTCCAACATATAAATTAGCATTCATTCATTTGCCATGGAAGGCAATGTTAGAAAATATATCTTTGGTGCTGGGTATGGTGGTGCACGCCTTTAATCCCAGTTCTGGGGAGGCAGAGGTGGGAGGATCGTCATGAGTTCAAGGCCACTCTGAGAATACAGAGTGAATTCCAGATCAGCCTGGGGTACAGTGAAACCCTACCTTGAAAAACCAAGAAAGAAAGAAAGAAAGAAAGAAAGAAAGAAAGAAAGAAAGAAAGAAAGAAAGAAAGAAAGAAAGAAAGAGAGAGAGAGAGAAAGAAAGAGGGAGAGAGAAGGAAGGAAGGAAGGAAGGAAGGAAGGAAGGAAGGAAGGAAGGAAGGAAGGAAGGAAAGGCAGGCATATTTGGATGGATGTCATTTCTAGCTGATCACAGGTGTGATGAAATTCTTATAATCAGTTTCAGAGAAAGGCTTAATGGAGATTCAAACTGAACCTATAGAATAACAAGGAATCAAGTCACAGAAGGGCTGTTACAACATCTCCTTTCTAAAGGACACCTTCTTCTGGATGTCACTGTCATCTGGGTTCTACTTCTACAAGATCCGTGAACTTGAGCAAATGACTGAGCTTTTCTGTTGTTGCTATTGTGTTTTGTACCTCAGCTTCCTCACTTGCACTGGATACCTTTTCACATGTAGAAAAAACAGTCCCGCGGGTCTAGGAAAAGGGCCTTGGTAGGTTTTCCTTCTAATTTAGACATTATTTACACGTCTTAAATTGTAAGAACTTAGATGCACAGTAACCTTGGGTTTTCTCTCCTGGAACTGGAACACAAGAGGGAAATTCACAGGACAGAGAAAATATCTGAAATGCAGATTGGTAATGCCATCTCACCCAAAGATAGGGCAGAATCTTGGAATAGGACCCAGAATTAGTGGGGAATATGTTTTCTTAAGAGTTTTATTGAGGCAGAATATGTAACCCTTGTATACATGTAAGGTGTACATTTTGGTTAATTTAAAAAAGTTGTTTTATCCAGAGATTTTTTTATTGGAAATTAGACTACCGGTTTACTTTGGGGGTGGGGAGGGAGAATGGTCTGGCTGTGATTGAAGTGTTTGTTTCCACCTCAACTTCTATGTAGGTATGTGTGGGACTGGACTTGGAGGATGCAGTACAGTTTCACCTCACTATTGTAAATGGAGATTGAATCGAGTGTTCGATGGCTTCTATTATTGAGGCCACACAATGAGAAGCACAATCAGGGTATGAATGTATACACACTCCTGAAGGACGCAGCCCACAGTGAATGGTAAAGGACAGACAGGGTAGTGTGTCACTGGGAGCACGGAGGCATGTGTAGAGTTAACTGGAGAGAACACCCTCTCAACACCTTGTACCACTTCATAGACCCTCGTTGCTGAACAGCACATCAAAACCCAACACATCCAATGATTTTGCTGACTCTACCACACACACATACACACATATATATGTATATACAGATATTATAACAAAATTGATAACTACCTTCAAAGTAAGAATTTGAAATTATTCTTAACTATTAAGAGTTGTCCATATTGTGAACACCTCCTCACTCACACATCATTTTTCATGGTTCTATATTATGGAGAATGGGTAAGCCATATTCACCCAGCCACAGTTGGTGTACTTTGGCCAAAGTAATAAAATCAGACATCTATGGTGCGCATCCTGATATGTGAATGAGGTCCCACATCTTTGGTCACCTCCTCAAGATACACTTTTAGAAGCTGAGTTCCTGGGTCAGAAAGCATTCATATATTTTAAGTCTCTTGATTCATAGGGGTGGATTATTTTTCAGATAGCTGAGCTTCTGAGTGAGAATGACGTTCTTCCTCACTGTACCTTTCTCTGGGCAATCTTTTTGAATGTTTGCTAATTAATTTAACAGGGGAAATTATGCTCCTCTGCTACTTCAATTTATATTTGGTTCAAAACCAGTGCGGCTGGAAGTTCTATGCTATGTTGAGTTTCCAGTGACATTTCCTCTTAGAGATTTATTTGTCCTTTAACCTGGGCATCTGTTTTGGGTCTTGATGTTTTCTTTATTGATTTGTATGAAATCTTTATATATCAGGAGTATTTCTATTTTATTCTGTCCTGCTTGTTCTAAACATTTCCAACTCGATGCTTGCTAACTAATTCTTTTCACAAGTGAATGTTATAGAGAGGAGCATTAAAGTGTAATGAAGTCAAACCTATTTATCATTCCCATTATACTTCCCGTGCATCCACGCTGAGGAACTCCAATCTAATTTTACTAGAATAGTCTCCTAAGGAACTAAAGTAGAACAACACTAAGCCTTTTGTAGTTCCTTTTGTCCATCTGCTCCTGAACTGGAAGCTGCAAATGTATTCAACAGTACTATCCTTGGATCTGGCTTCCCCCAGAGTCCATATTCAACTCGTTGGTCTCCAGGGTAGTAATACTGAAAGGCTGCTCGAACCTTTAGGAGGTAGTGTCTTGTGGGAGGTTTTTAGGCTTTGGGGGATGTACTTTGAAGAAAATGGTAGGACCCCGGCCTCCTCCCTGCTCTGCATCCCTAGCTATGAGGAGAGTGATTTTGCTTAGCCATGGTGTGCTGCCTCACCACAAGCCAAAAGCAGTGGAGCTAATCCATCATGAACTGGACTCTCCAAACCTGTGAGCCAAAATGGCACTTGTCTGAAAGTTGACCAATACAGTTTATGCTGCAAAGTGGGGTTGAGGGTTAAGTGCAAGGAAGTTGTTACTGAGTGTCCCTGATCGAAACAAACAAGCCCCTAGGGGAGATAGCACCGCAGCCTGAGCACACAACCCACTCAAGCAACTTCCCAAAGGCAAGCATCAAAGGGTCCACCTGGAATTTAACAATCGCCTGCTTGTAGAGGATTTGGAAAATTTTTCCAATTTAATGTTCTATGTTTTTCTCCCATTCTATTGCTTCTTCACTGTGGTAGAGATGGAGAATCCCAAATTCTGGTACTATGTTTATTTACACAAATACCCATTGTGTCTTGGTTTGGTCCAAAGAATTCTATGAAGAGCCATAAAACCTTGAACTACCTATGTTCTAATTTTTCCATTTTCTTTTTTTTTTTTCCAGATTTTTTTTCTACTATCAAAACGTAACTACCTACAGATCCAGGCCAATTCCAGGGAAATTCTAGTCCCAGTTCTACACTTCTGGGTTTGGCCTTTCTCCATGACTTAGAACAAAAGGCAAAAGAGAACATTACTTCTAGCACTAACAGATGGTTGGAATATCCCAGGTGGCCACTAATTAGAGCACTCACAGCAAGATGGTGCATCTTAGTAACAAGTTGAGATGCTTTGGGTCCATTTTGGTCACTGTTCTCAATTCTGATTATTATCATATTTATTCCCCCAAACAGTAATGTACTTGACAGAGAAAGATGCCCACAAAAGCAAGCAAACAAACAGAAAAACATCCACTGGCTGGTGACGTCAGGTTAGAGGCTGGATTCCAATAGATAATGATTTGCAAGTTGTTTAGGTGTTATTCACATATGGAAATGTGTAGGGTATCCAGGCCATGAGCAAACAGCCCATTTCCTCCTTCCCTGCAACATATTACACCAAAATATGTGCTTTGAGAGTTCTCAGAAGATTTTCACCAGGAGATGCTGTTGCCTTTTTTTTTACCCTCTTCTTCCTTCTTTTGTTCAATCTGATATTTCACCCCCAAGAAAGATTGAACAATCACAATCTTCTCCATTATTTTCCCATCCCTGTCCCATAGAAGAGCTTTCTCCAGGAATTTTGGACTCTGTTTAGCTACTCCAACAGAATGATTTTCTCATCTGGGTCACTCCCTCTGCCTGAATAATTTCGTTGGGGCTTAATTTCATTTGAGTTGAAACAAAGCTGCATTGTGAATCTGAACAAACATGGTATGGGATAAATTTACAAGTTAAATGCACTAAATTCCTGAAGCTACTGGAATTTAAGGTTTGCCTAGTGCAAATCTAGATTGCTGCCCAAGAAGGGGCTAAAGTGCTGTGCAGGCTCCCAGTTAGAAGTATAGAGTTATAGGTGAGGAGAAGCAGCGTTGGAGCCTTTGTTAAGCTAACACTGTGAGTTTCTTATGCCATGACAGGTCCTTAGAAGAATCCAGTGTTCATCAACTAAGCAAGAAACAACACTTGTCTATTTTGGAAGTGGCAAAGGAAATTCAACATCCCAATGTCCCAAGCTATAATGTGTATCTATGGGAGATCAATGTGCTGGAGGCTGCTATCGTGGAACACTTGTGTTCTCATAACTCACAATTATTCAGACCAACAGAGAGGTTGCCAGAGCTTTGAGGGGGAGGCAGAGGAGAAACTCCCTACACGATACCCTGCTGCTTCTTATTCGCTTTCCTCAAATCACTCCCACATCAGGCTTGCTTGACTCACTCACACATCAAAACAAGACTGTTAAAAGTGCCAGAGGGGCTGGAGAGATGGCTTAGTGGTTAAGGTACCTGCCTGCCAAGCTTAAGAATGCCCATTTGATCTCCAGGTCCCACATTTAGCCAGATGCAAAAATGACGCAAGGGTGCAATGCCACATGTGCCCACAAGAGGGCACATGTGTCTGGAGTTCATTCACAGCAGCTGAGAAGCCACTGGTGTGCCCACCCATTATCTCTCTTTTTCCCTCTCTCTCTCTCAAATAAAAGAAAAAGTGCCAGAGCTTTCAGCTGCCTGAGAAATCCACCCGACTTCTTGCTGCAGGTGGCACTTAACAGATCCAGATACTAGAATTTAAAGAAAGGATCATCAATCTGCTTGATGATGTCTAAGGCAAAGTCCAGACACATTTTCAGATCCAAACATTGACTTCATTGTCCTTCCAAGTGTCAGGACATTGTAGGGCTCTAAAGACTTAAGTTATAAACATAAAGCAGCATCAATGTACAGAG
This sequence comes from Orientallactaga sibirica, assembly GCA_036365145.1. NCBI lineage: Eukaryota > Metazoa > Chordata > Mammalia > Rodentia > Dipodidae > Orientallactaga > Orientallactaga sibirica. The sequence continues at coordinate 22,228,402 of JAEOAD010000011.1, forward strand.
CCCTTGTTTCCCCCACATGCTCTACTGAAGCAAAAACTTGAAACAAAGACATTTGTAGGCCATAGTATGGTCCTATTTGGAAACCCTGAGGCAGTCTCCTCACCTAAGGAAGAGTGGGGAGTAGTAGCAAGGATATGGTCAAGACTTGTGTCATTCCCACCATAATGTTCCTGGGGCCTAACATATTTTCTTCAAACTAGCTGTTGAATGAATCATCTTTCCCCTAAACATCAGAAAGAGGAAGAAATCAAATAGCCACTGCATGGCCAGACTGAGGCATTGAGGAACACAGGGAGGAACCATGTGTTCTTTCTGAGACTCCATCTCTAAAAGCTAAGGATATTTCAAGAAACATCTTCCACCTTAGCTTGATTTTACTATCAACTGAGGACTCACTAACTTAGTCAATGTTTGTTATATGCCATTTCTATTTTGAAGATGTTGGCTTACACAGGGAAGTGGTCAATAAACATTTACAGAACAAAATTAGGGGATTTGTAAAGAAAAGATATTTCTAGTATCCCCTCGAGATATATCTTAAGCTTATCATTTATTGGATTCTTTCATTCATTTACTTTCAGCACCCACTATGAGTGCATAATATGTACCAGGCTATGTTCTTAGTACTACAGCAAAACTAGATGTGGCTTAGCATAGACAATGGCTCAAGCAAGAGCCCATGTCCAAAGGCAAAGAGTAGAACACACATGGAGGAGGAGGGTCACACAGAGAGCCGAGAGCAGTGAGGGCTCACAGGCCCAGTATGGTTCCTTTTATAAGTCTCCAGAGAGATCTTAAGGGGTCCCACTAAAGTTACCTTCCAAGACCCCAGTGACCTTGGGCCCTTCCATTAGGTCTCACCTCTTACGTTTCCACAGCACTTTACAGTACTTTTCTCCAGACTAAGTTTTTACTCATCTGAACTTTGGGGAAAAAATATCTAAACCAAGGTCAATTATACTTCCTTGGTAAATGCTCTGTATTCTATATGTCACATTGTCAGAATATATTTTATGCCTGGAGGGTTTCTTAAGTCTTGCAAACATCAATAACCCTTTGCCCAGTATTTTGCTTCTAAGACTCTTTCCTGATGACATGGGCAAAAGTGGAGCTAACAATTTAGACACAAGGATGGTCATCAGATCACTAGATACATAAAGAATTGAAAGCTATCCTAATTTTAAAACTGGAGAAATTATTGTACTCAATAATCTCATATGAAAGCCTTATCACAAATTCATATATACAAAAATATCCAATAATAGATTTATGATTAAAAAGTCTTTATGCAAGATGAATTTTATTTGAGTTGAATTGCAGTTTACAGGTATGTGTACATTTGAACACTATTTCTCTTTTTGTAATATCGGGAAACATATAGGTTCTCCTTTTTTTACCTACCTCCATCTCTTTTTATATTTTTCAGAAAATACCAGATAGTTAATTCTCTATCTTTTCATATTTTTTAAATTTTTTAAAATTATTTTATTTATTTTTGGAGAGAGACACAGAGAGAGACAGACAGAGAGAGAGGGAGACAGATAGAGATGGGTGCACCAGCAGTCTCTCAACTGCTGTGAACGAAACCCAGATGTGTGCACCCCCTTGTGGACAAGTGCGGCATTGCGTCCTTGCGTCACTGCATCTGGCTAAACGTGGGACCTGGAGATTGGAACCGAGTTCTTAGGCTTAGCAGGCGGGCGCCTTAACCACTAAGCCATCTCTCCAGCCCTATATTTTCATATTTAAGAATTATATTTTGCAAAGGGTAGAGAGATGGCACAGTGGTAAAAGGAGTTTACTTCTAAAGTCTGGTGACCTGGGTTTGATTCTCAAGACTTATGTAAATAAAGTCAGATGCACAAAGTGGCTCATGGGTCTGGAGTTTGTTTGCACTGGCAAGATGTCCTGGTTTGCCCATTACCTCTGCTTGCCAATAAATAATAAATAAAAATTTAAGAAGTGTAAAAAATAATAATCTCGTATGAATGGCAAAATATGATGCAGGCAACAAATTATGTTTATAAGGAATCATGAATAACATAAAAATGTCAAGAAAGGTAACAGATATCAATGATATATCTGAGTGATAAAACTATAACTTTTTCTTCATGCTTTCAAGGTTTTACATTTTTATATACAATTGCCATGCATTTCTTTTCCAATTCAACAAAAGTATGATATTAAAAACTCTCCAGGGCTAAAGAGATAGCTTAGCAGTTAAGGTGCTTGCTTGTGAAGTCTAAGGACCCTGGTTTGATTCCCGGTATCCACATAAGCCAGATGCCCAAACCCAAGGTAGTACATACTTCTGGAGTTTGTTTGCAGTGGTTACATGTCCTGTTGTACCCATTTTTTCTCTCTCTCCCTCTTTTTTTTTTTACTCTCTCTCTCTCAAATTAATGAACAAAATATATAAAAACTCTCCTATTTCTGAGGTATTCGAAATCAATATTTTCTTCCACTTTTTTTAAGGTACTGACAGCTGGCCTTCTCCACTCTTAGAAGTATTTTTTACAAGCCGGGCGTGGTGGCGCACGCCTTTAATCCCAGCACTCGGGAGGCAGAGGTAGGAGGATCGCCGTGAGTTCGAGACCACCCTGAGACTACATAGTTAATTCCAGGCCAGCCTGGACCAGAGTGAAACACTACCTCGAAAAACCAAAAAAAAAAAAAAAAAAAAAGAAGTAATTTTTACAAATAGTAGTTATTTTCTTAAGTGTTAAGTTCAAAGCAGGTACCAGTTTTAAAGATTTACTCCTATAAGCAAACCTGTAACTGTTACCAGCCTCTGTACCTAGTGTGCCTTAAATCCAGTTGAAGAAAAAAAAAAAAAATCTTAAGGTCTTCTATTTCATTGACCCCTTTGGCCAAATCTTTAGTGATGGCTAGGTGGGCAGATTGCAGACACCATGATAGAAATATATCATTGCTAAATGGGTGAATAAACTGAATGAACAGTTATCAAAAGAAGCAAAATTGCCCATAGATACATGCAAAAACATTTACAACATCCCTAAGCATCAATAAAATATAAATCAAAACTAAACTAAGGGCTAGAGAGCTAGCTCAGCAGTTAAGTGCACAAGCATGAGGGCCTGAGGGGGCCTGAAACGACCTGAGTTGAAATCTCCAGAGTTCACATTAAACAGTGGGGTATGGTTGTACACCTATAACCCCTGGCTTGTCAAAGTGTGGAAACTGGAGAATCTCTGGGGCTCATGAACTGCAAACTCTGGAATCCATAAGAGACTGTGTAACAAGGAAGATTTGGTGGGTGAGTGATGGAAGAGAAAACAAGACATTCTCCTCCAGGTGACACAGACAATCAAGAGGCACGAGAGGCAGGTATGCAGGGTGCCACAGCAGCACATCAATGTGCACAAACCACACGTACCCCTCCCACACCACACACTATTCCCCTCAAATTAATAATATTACACTGAGATTGCATCTTACACCAGTCCTTGTGACTATAAGAAACAAAAAAGAAACAAAAATAAATGCTAGTGATGGGGTTAGGGAGATGGCCCAGTGGTTAAAGGTGCTGTTTTAAAAATGTTGGTGAGTAGGACTCCTTACAACATGCTCCTCCAGACACAAATGGCCTGGATATCCATGACCTCACAGTGCCTGACACTAACTACACAAGACCATCATAATAAGAGGAAAAGATCATGATATCAAAATGAAAAGAGAGACTGATTGAGAGGGGGAGGGGATATGATGGAGAGTGGAAATTCAAAGGGGAAAGTGGGAGGAGGGAGGAAAGTACCATGGGATATTGTCTACAATTAAGGAAGTTGTCAATAAAAAATAAAATAAAAAAAAACTAAGGTGGAAAGTGTATACACACAAGAATAAATAAAATGCCATAAATCCCCCCCCAAAAATGTTGGTGAGGATTCTGTGGAGAAAGGAACCTACACTATTTCTGGGAATTTAAATTATTGTACCCACTATGGAAAGCAGTATGTAGGTTCCTCAAGGAGCTAAAATGAGAACTACCATGTTATCTAGTTATTTTACTCAAAGGAATCAAAGTCAGCACACAACAGAGATACCTGCACACCCATGTTTACTGCAGCAACATTCACAATAATCAAATTATGGAGCCAGCAGAGACACCTATTAACAGATGACAAGATAAAGAAAATGCATCCTACTTAGCCATAAAGAATGGAATTGTGCCATTTGTGTAAGTTTTATGAAACTGGAGAACATCATGTTAAGTGAAATAAACCAGAATCATAAAGACAAATATTGTATGTTTTCTCTATTATGCAGAATCTAGATTCGTTTTAAAAGATATGAAAGCAGCCTTGCAGAGTGAGAGCAGGACTCAGTGGTTAAAGTTGCTTGCTCTGCATGCTGAAAAGAGGAGCTTGGATCCGGCACCCATGTGAAACCAGCAGCAAAGTGGAACATGGATCTGCAATCCCAAAGCACCCGTGGCAAGTGGAGGCAGAGACTGGAGAATCCTGAAACTCCAAAGCCAGACAGTGTAGCCTTCCTGGAGGTCAGCAAAAGAACACAACAACAACACAGGTCCTGTCTCAAAGGAGGTGGGAGAGGGCCGTTATCTTGATGTTGGCTTCTGACTCCTCCACACAGTGACATGCATTTACTACCCCCACACACACACATTATATACAGACTACACATACATAGATACATAAATATAAGTAAAAACATACATGAAAGTAGAAGGGGGATGATTTGGGAAGTAGGAGAATATCAGGAAGAGAAGAAGATGAGAGACAGTAATGGGGTGAATATGATCAATGCACATTGTATTAACATCTAAAATTATCATAATAAAACTCACTATTTTTATACAAGAAATCATGCATGGATAATTTTTAAATGCATTGGAATTTTGATGAGGACTGCATTGAATTTATAGATTATTTTGGGTAATATAGCCATTTTCATAATACTAATCTATTTAATCAGGAACATGGAAGGACTTTCCATTGTCTAGTAGCTTCTTAGTTTTTTTTATTTTAGTATCTTAAAGTTTTCACTTTAGAGATATTTCACTTCCTTGGTTCTGATTATTCCCATTCTGGAGCTACTGTGAATAAGATAATTTCCATTATTTATTTATCAACATGTTTGTTATTGGTGTGCTAAAGCTATTTATGTAGGTTGATTTTGTGTCCTACAACTTTACTGAAAGAGATTTTTGGTAGAGTCTGCAGGGTCTTTTAGGTATGGAATCATGACATCTGTGAATAGATGTAATTTCACTTCTTTCTTTTAATTTTTATCCCTGTTGTGTCTTTCTTGTATCTTATTGCTCTTAGCTAAGAGTTTGAACACTACATTGAATGAGTGGAGAGAGGGGACATCCTTCTCTCATTCCAGATTTTAGAAGAAGCACTCTCAGTTTTTCTCTGTTCAGTATAAAATTGGCTATAGGTTTATCATATATAGCCTTTATTATTATTAATTCCAATTAAATTCTTTACAAAACTAGAAAAAATTCCAAAACTTTATACAGAAACATAAAAGCCCATAAATGGCCAAGTCACTTCTAAACAGAACATTTCTGGAGGTTTTGCAGTATTTGACTTCATACTAAAGAAATTATACTATACTCAAATTATGCTATGCTTTGTCCACAGTGACAAAGACAGCACCACGCTGGCACAGGAACAGACTTGTAAATCAATGAAACAGAATAGAGCAGTCAGAAATAAACCCACACAGCTATAGCCAACCTAATTTTTGATGAAAGTGTCAAAAACATACATTGGAAAAAGACAGCCTATTCATTAAATGGTGCTGGCAAACCTGGATATCCACCTACAAAAGAATGAAATTAAATCCTTACCTCTCACTCTGCACAAAAAAATCAATTCAAAGTGGATCAAACATTTTAATTTAAAACCTGAAACAGTAAAATTGCTAGAGAAAAACAGGAAAACACTTCAAACTATAGGTACAGGCAAGAACTTTCTGGACAGGATTCCAATTGCATAGGAAATAGTCCTAAGAAATAATAAATGGGACGACCTGGCAAAGGAAATTATCAGCATGGTGGACAGCCTGCAGAATATGAGAGGATATTTGCTAGTTAATATTGGGCAGGGGACTACTATCTAAAATTTATAAAAGAACTACGAAAATTAAGCACCAAAACACTAAAAGTTAAACACCCTGCCAATCAATAAATGAATTATTGAATGAATACATAGATTCCCCCCACAAAGAAACACAAATAGCCAATAATGGAGTTTTAAAAGTGTTGAATATTCTTAGCCATATGAAAAACATGAATTAAAACTACTTTGAGATACCATTTCACCCCAGTGAGAATGGCTATCATTAAGAATATTGACAACAATAAATACTGGTGAAGATATGAAGAAAGAGGACTTCTGAGCAGAATTTAAGCTAGTGAAACCACTGACAGATTGTGTGGTGCAACAGATAGCACATTGGATTGTAACATGCTAAACTAGTACATCCATTATGGAAATCAGTATGTAGATTTCTCCAAAAATTTAAAGTAGAACTGCCATATTATGCAATTATCCAATTCCTGGTCATATAGCCAAAAGACTCTATATCCTATCATAGAGATACTGGCACATCCATGTTTACTATCACACTATTCACACTAGCAAGAAAATAGAGCCAGGCTGGGTATCTCTGAACAGATGAATGGATAATAAAAATGCAGTACATATACTCAATTAAAAATTTTCAGTTGTAAATAAAAATGAAATTAGCAGGCAAATGGATGGATCCAGAAAGTGACTTAGTCTCCTTTATGTTTTTTATCTATCTATCTATCTATCTATCTATCTATCTATCTATCTATCTGGCAGATAGAAAGAGAATGAGTACACCAGGGCCTTCAGTTACTGCAAATGAACTCCAGATGCATGCACCATCTTGTGCACCTGGCTTATGTGGGTCCTGGGGAATCAAACCTGGGTCCTTTAGCTTTGCAGGCAAGTGCCTTAACTGCTAAGCCATCTTTCCAGCCTGGATCCTATTTTTTAATGTATATATGTACGTATGTAAGTGGGCATGAGCATCAGTATAGGCTGTGCAACTAGAGAAGACAAGAAGACAAGAGGGGAAAAGAGGTGTTGAGGGAGGGCAGGAGGGCAGTAGGGCATATGAGGAAAAGGCTATGGGAGAATACAAAGTGGGGAAGGAGGATGGAGGAGGGAAGGGTGAACAGAGAGTTAACAAAACAAACTTTGTTTGAAAATGACCTAAGAAACCTAATACTTTGCATGCTAATTAAAAACTAAGAAAACTAGTTCTTTTCATGAAATACATTGGGCTCATTATCATTATAAAGAAAATAAGTTGTGAGTAAAGGAATTAAATGCCGCTTATTAATAAATACTTTAACATTAGAGCTGAAACACATCTTGCCATTACATCTTTACTAAAGTGAAGACTCAGGGGTCAGGATGGTGTGGGAAGGGGAAAAAATGTAACAGGAACCAAGAGGAGAAGAGTGGCAACTTTTCTGTAAATGACAACTGCCATCATGAGTGTTGTTCTTGTTTAGCTTTTATTGCATTTTTTTTATTTCCATGCCTGAGATTAAACAAAAGTCAAACCTCCTAAAATAGACACTTCTGAGGTTCATTTATTCTCCTTGGAGCTCTTTCTCAGTTGTGTCATTCCTGCAGTTCCCCTCTAAAGCCAGGGACACTTTGTTGTTATTTTCCTCTCTCTGTTTCTGACATGAAAGGCCGCTCTGCCCTGCCAGGTGGCCTCCCAGGACGCCAGTAGCAGCTGGAGCCATCAGAGCACAGCCTGCCCCTTCCTCAATTCCCAGGAGGAAGACAGAAACAAGAACACAGCTTTGGGAGACAGAGAAACTGAAAATGACAAACCCTTTCCATCAGAAGGACATTTCTTACTACCCTGACATTTTCCAACTCCATGATTTTAATCAATTATCATAAAAGACCTCGTAACTCTTAGCCTTGGCCTTTCTTAGCCATTCTCTTAGAACTGCTGTTGAAAGGTGCCCCCAGCATGGCCTACCCCTCTAGCCATGGGTTCTGAAAATAGTGGATGATGGCACTTGAGAGCCCCCTGGATTGTCCCTGGATCCACAATTTCACGAGTCCTACCTTTCTTACTCAGCTTTCAGAAACAGACTCTCTGATCACAGTCGATAAATATTGTGGTTTCAATCTGAAATATGCCCCCAAGGCTCACGTGTAAAGGCCTGGTTGTCACCTGAAGGGCTCTTGGGAAATCACTGGGTCCTGAGGGCTCTCACCTAATCCATGGATCCATCTCTCGGATTGGAGATGTTGGGAAGTGGTGGAAAATCGGAGGCTGGGTCTTGTTGGAGGAGTAGGGCCACTGGAGGTATACACTTGACGGTGATGCTTTGTCCCAAGCCTCTTCCTGGCTCTTTTAGCTTCCTGTCTCCTATGTGCTAAGCAGATCTGTTCCAGTGGCCCTGCTCTGCCTCTCCACAAACACAGGCAAGTCACTGTGGACTAAGCCCTCTTTAAATTGCTTCTCTTGGTCATTTGTCTCAGTGATGACACCTGACCAATACTGACATCTTGCTAGTGACAGCTTGGTGTTTGGTAGGGGCTACCTAATTGACTACCCTGGGATTGTAAACAGGAAAGGGTTCCATGAATGATCCACAAGGAATGTTTGCCATTAGTATTGGGGAAGGGCCTGTGAGTACCACAAATCTACCCACTACCAGCCCTTACAGGATCTTTGCCTCTACCTAGCCAGGGCTTGCAATTTTATCTTTGTAACATAGTTTATCATCACAGAGTTGGGGGCTTTCTGGGGCATATGCTACAGAAAGCATGCAATTAACTTGGGATGCCAAAAACATGACCTTGCCAGAAGTTGTGAGACTGACCTGGCTACTGAGGGTAGGGAGGAGAATGTGCCCCTGATTGCATCATCCGGCCATTAAATCATTTCTCCTTCTTTCCTTCCCTCTTTTATCACACCTCTGTGCTCTGGCCCTACTCATCTCACTGCATTTATTACTCTGCATTGTAATAACTGAGACCATATGTGCTTTCCTCCTCCCCTAGACTGAAAAGGAGTCACATGGAGTTTGGTTAAAATGGACTACCGTAGAGTGGGTTCTAATAAGAGGATGTGAATTGAGCTGGATGGACGCTCTGGATGGAGACTGACAAGTCAGTTATTTCAGTCTTCCATGGATATGAAAGGCAAAGAGAAGCAGAAAAGCTATAAAACTCAACTTCAAGTTTCTCAAGTCTAAATAAACTTTGCTAATTCCCTATAATTTCATAATCATTTTCACATGTCTGTTCAAGAATACTTATGTAGAATTTCAAAAAAGGAAGCCGGGCATGGTGGCACATGCCTTTAATCCCAGCACTCGAGAGGCAGAGGTAGGAGAATCGCCATGAGTTCGAGGCCACCCTGAGACTACATAGTGAATTCCAGGTCAGCCTGTACTACAGTGAGACCCTACCTCGAACCCCCCCCAAAAAAAAAGAATTTCAAAAAAAAAAAGGAATCTTCTGGTTGGGGTACAGGTACCAACAGTCAAATTCTACCCCAACTTCTCTCTCTTTCTCACACACACACAGACACACACAAATATACATATTTAGGAACAATAGGCATTGTTCTAAAAGACAGAATACTTTGGACTGAGCACCCCAATTTATTGACATCAGTTAAGCCTCTTAGACTGAATTCTAAGCATTTCTGAAAGCAATCAGACAAGAAAGGAAGGGCAGACACAAGATTTCAGCAAGTGCCATGAAGCAATTCAGTCAGATTTTCAGAGGTTCCCGTTTGACATTCCATTTGCTGACAGAGTATTTATTAACACAATCCTTCAGCACAGGAAATTATTCACTGAACAAACCTGAACACGTTTCCAAATCCATGTGTTTAAACCATTATCTTACCAAAGGTCCTTCTTCAAAAAGAAATTTAACAAGCACCTTCATTTTATCCCTACTAGTATTCATTGTCTGTTACCCCAGGAAGCTGTGTCTTTTGATAAGTAGAATTTTAGTTTAGTAGAAATAAAATTAAAATTTTTTCAAATACTTCTGGGTTTATGATTTTTTTTTGTTTTAAATTGGCTAGAAACAGTGCTGCTGGTAAACATACTACTGGGAATTAGGTGATTTATGTCAGGATGGTTTTAAGCAAAAATGCAGAAAAATAGCAATTGTGAAGATTTACACATGGCTGAGTACATAGTCTGCCCCCCACCCCCAGCTCATTGTGATCAAGCACAAGGTGTTTCTCTGCCTTTAGTTTCAGTGATGTTTCCATAGGCATGATCAGGTCACCAATGACATCGTGTCTATTTTTCTCTTCCCTACCTCAAAATGAAAAGGAATTTGAGGCAGCCAGAATGGCACTAATAAAAGTCTCATGAATATTTTGTTTTCACAGACACAGATCTTTCTTTAAAAATTGTATTGGATATTTATTATTATTACTATTATTAATTCTGGGACAGGCTCTAATTATATAGCTCAGGCTGGCCTGGAACTCACAATTCTCCTGTGTCAGCCTCCTCAGTGCTAAGGTTATAGATCTTTTGCTGCCAACAGTACATTTGTCTTTGCATAAGAAGTGGAAAGAAGGAATTGAGGTATATGTGGAGGTAGCATGTGGAGTGCCTGCTCTTTCTAGAGCTGTTGGAAGCATGGAAGAGGGGGCCCTAAGACCGCCATTCCTTTCACACTGACAATGAAGGAACTCCTTACTAGAGCCACCATGTGAGAAAGAATAGCAGGAACCAACTCTTCAGAGCCTACGTGACCAGGAGCAATGGAGGACACACTGGATCTTAGAATGAAGACTCTGGCCAAGTTGAGGCAGGTGATCTTGCATTTCTGATTTCTTTTTTTTAAAATAAACATTTTATTTGTTTGTTTGCAAGGGGAGAAAGAGATAGGGAAAATGTGAATAAGAATAGGTGTGCCAGGACCTCTAGCCATTGCAAATGATCTGATGCATGCACCATTATGTGCATCTGGTTTTACATGGGTACTGGGGAATCAAACTCAGGTTGTTAGGCATTGCAAACAAGTGCCTTACCCACTGAGACATTTCTCCAGCCTTGCATCTCTGATTTCTTCCAACCATATTAGCGGTGAAAGAGTTTTATTTTTAAAAGCCTTAATTTGTTCTCATGTCAGTTTTAGACTACACAGAACAGAAAAATTTGACAGTATGACATGCCTAATTCTGTCCCAGTAACCACCAGCCAGTGCTCCAGGAATTCTCTGTGCACACAGTGATTTCTGCTCAAAGTCAAGATCACCCCTGCCCACCTCACCTGCCACTGGAAGAGAGAAGAGAGTCTTTAGGGAGAAGCCACTTTACTTCTTCAGCCATGCAAAGAATTGGGTGAAGGGCTACATGCACTGCAAGAGGACAAGTCCAGGTGAGCAACAGATGGACATCTAACTCCTCCACACAGCCCTGGGCCACACCAGAAGCCATGTTGGTCCCACTGAACTTTGCTTCGGTTGAAACCCATGCTCAAACCATCAACAACAGTTCTTATGAGCAAATATACAAGGAAGGAGGTTGCTGGAAGGAAGGGAAAGAACTGAAAGAAAACTAAGCCACCTTTGAGGCTCCGGATGACTTCTTTCTTGGTAAGTTAGCAAGTATCTTTTACTTAGTAACACTCACTAGCCACTTTTCCATGTCTACCTACCACGTGACCAAGTAGATAAAGCAGTAGTAGATTTTTAATTTCTGGCCCACAGTCCAATCATAAGAATTTAAGGATTTTTTTTTTTCACAACTTGAGAGGCTACTGGCTTATCTTACCTGATATTTAATGTCTCATCATGAGTTCACTTTCTGAACAGGACTTCAATAGCATCGGAAATAGCCCTAAGAATCCACAATTGGGAATACATATAATTAAAAAGTTTCTGCACAGCAAAAGAAATCATCAACAATGCCAACAGTCTACAGAATGGGAGAAAATCTCTGCCAGCTTTGCTTCAGACAGGGGGCTAATGACTAAAATTTACGAAGAACTGAAAATAATTAAACACCACAAAAATAAATCTACCAATCGCCAAACATGCTAATGAAATGAATAGACAATTCACAAAATAAAAACAAATGGTCAATATGTACTTAAAAAAATGTTCAATATCCCTATCCATCAGAGGAATGTAAATCAAAACAACTTTGAAATACCATCTTAGCCAAGCAGAATGGTTAACATCAAGAAAAGAGATAACAGGGCTGGAGAGATGGCTTAGCACTTAAAGTACTTGCCTGGGAAGCCTAAGGTCCCGGGTTCGATTCTCCAGAATCCAAGTAGCCAGATGCACAAGGTGACGCATACATCTGGAGTTCATTTGCAATGGCTAGAAGCCCTGGAGTGTCCATTCTCTCTATCTACCTCTTCCTCTATCTTTCTCAAATAAATAAGTAAAATATTAAAAAGAAGAAAACAGAAAACAGATACATGCCGGTGAGGATATGAGATAAAGGAAGCCTCATCCACTGATGGTGGGAATGCAGACTAGTACAGACATTGTGGACATCAGTATGGACATATTTCAAAAAGAAGTAGAACTCCCATATGACCCAGCAAAACCATTTCTAGGCATACATATCCTAAGAATTTCACTCTCTACTACATAGGTATTTGCACATCCATATTTACTATAGCTCCATTTACAATAATTAGAGTCAGCAAGATGCCTGTTGGCAGATGAGTGGATGATGGAAATGTGGTGCCATGTGACATAGTGTTACTTTGGCTTTGCTCCAGGTAAGCTGTGTGATTCAAGCCATGTCCCACACATATCTTGAGCTTCAGGTTCCTCACCAGGTGCCTCAGCAATGCTTTCATTTGTGTGTGTGTGTGTGTGTGTGTGTGTGTGTGTGTGTGTGTGTGTGTGTATAGAGTATTATGTATACTGTCCTTTAAGAGCCCTGTGTGCTCTCCTGTTGCAGGATGTGCTAACCTGTGGTGGCTGGAGCAAAACTTTGGTGTCCAGCCCTATCATTACTTTTTTTTTTTTTTAAGTAAGAACTCTTTATTTATTTATTTGAGAGAGAGACAGAGAGAGAGATACAGAACTAGGCAGGTAGAGAGAGAGAGAATAGGCCACTGCAAATGAACTTCAGATGTGTGAGCACCCTTGCGCATCTGGCTTATGTGGGTCCTGGGGGTTCGAACCTGGGTTCTTTGGCTTTGCAGGCAAGCGCCTTAACTGCTAAGCCACCTCTCCAGCCCAAGCCCTATCATTCTTTAGACAGTTCTTATTTGAGCCACAGTTTCTTACTCTAATCCCAGAGTAATTATTATTTTTGGGGTGTGGGGGAGAAGGGAACTCCAGCAATTCTTGGGTCTCTGCTCTTCACAGGACCGGGGTTACAGATGTGTGTGACCATACCCAGTTATTTATGTGGGTCCTGGGGAGCAAACTCCAGTGGTCTCTCAGACCCTCAAGCTTGCACAGGAAGAGCTCTTAACCACTGAGATATCTTTTCAATACCTCTAGCAGTATTTTATACCTGCTTGATGTCCCAAAGCTTTCTGGGGTCTTTTCCCTATAGGAGTGCAACAGAAAGTCAAGTACATCCACCTTTATTCACTAGGCTATGATGGCTACCCAGAAGATTCTATTTGATTCAAGAATTCCACTGCTAATAATAAAACATTGGAAAACCTACTGAGTTCTGTTTTCTCTCATGGCCTACCACCTGGCCATATGGACAATCCTCAAGCCCATCCTGGGCACACCACCATTCTTAAGGATCCTGGAATAATTCATAGTCCTTGTTTTCCCAGGGCCAGCACATATGCTGTTCCCTGGATTTGGAATGTTCTTTCCTGCCCACTCAGTGCTGCATCTCTGCCAGACTAATTTGTACTCAAAAGTTACTTCCTCAGAAAGGCCACCTGTTACCTTCAGATGAACATGAGCTCCATTACTGGTTCTCACAGCACCCTGTACTTTTGATGACGGTACTTTTATTGTCATAATTAAATAAATCAGTGTAATTATTGGTCTGACGTCTGTTCCTCTTGCTAAATTATCATCTCTCCGAGCATGAAGACTCAGACTGTGTCTCTGTCCCCAGAGTTCAACTCATATATCTTAATGACTATTTACCGAAGGATAAGGAATAAATGACAAATTTATCAGGCATTCAGATGATGCAGCCAGACTTGGTGGCATGGGCCTATAATCCCTTCTGCTTAAGAAGCTGAGCAGAAGGATTGTAAGTTCAAGGTCTTTCTGGGCAACAAACTGAGTTCAAGGCCATCCCTGGTAACTTAGTGAGACCCTATCTCAAAAAAGTATAGTTGGAAAAAAAAAAGGGGGATGGGGATATAGCTAAGTACTCTCTTAGCCAGCGTAGTGAGGCCCTAGGCTCAACCCTCAACATCATAAAGAAGCAGAAACATGTTGCATAAAAGGTATCATTGCTACAATGGCATCTTTCCACGCAGCTTAGGAGATGGACAAAGCTGTAGTTTCCAAGGACATTGCTTAGAAAAGTAGAAAAGTCACACTGGATCTTCACCAGAACCTCAGCTCACCCTGTCTTAAGTGATGTCTCAAAATGGCAAGCCAGTGGCTTCTCTGAAACAGCTCACATGACTATGTGGTCTATCCTGACTAATATGTGTTATTTGCATTTATAGTGATTAAAATCAACTAAAAATTTCAGTTTTTCACTCACACTAGCTCTCTTTTTGAGCGCTTAAGATAATCTATGGTTATTGTTCTGGCCACAGTTAGAACATTTTTACCAATAGACCAGTGGTCACTGTTCTGGACTCTCCTAAGCTCTTAAATGTTTCATATTTTGGGTCATCCACAGTATCCCCTATTCAAGTTTCCTTCCTTCTAACACCATGATTGCAACTTCTTATAACCAAATATTCACTGATATTTTCTGCAGAGACAGAAGTAAGAAAGGTTTTAAAAGCTTTCACTTGTCAAAGAAATAAATCACTGATCTTTCCTTCTGCCCAATAGTTTCTAAATGTCCAATTTGTTGTCATTATTTTCATGTCCTTTGCTGACAACAACTTCCTTTCAAGGTGGGGCCTCTTATTATGGTCTTTCTGTAGCTAGGCTGTCTCGATTAACTTCTCTTTGAGGATGTGACCTCGTTTCCACCAGCGTCCTCACTGTGTGGAATCCACCATGAGTTTTGGGCTTATTTCTCACCAGTTCTGTCTGAGGCCCTGATTAGCTTCTTTTCTTTTATCACTTCTTTTTTGTTTGTTTCCTTCCTTCCCTTCCTTCCTTCTTCCCTCCCTCTTTCCCTCCCTCCCTCCCTCCCTCCCTCCCTTCTTCCCTCCCTCCCTTCCTTTCTTCCTTCCTTCCTTCCTTGAGTCAGGGTATCATGTAGCCCAGTTGAGCCTCAAATTACTGTATAGCTGTGGGTGGTTTCTGCTCCTCCTGCCTCTACCTCCAGAGTGCCGGAATTACAGATATGCACCACCACATCCACTTTTATGTGGTGCTGGGGATTGAACTAGGGCTTGGTGCATGCTAGGCCAGCACTCTACCAGCTGAGCTGTATTCCCACTACCCTGGTTTGTTTCTTTTTGGAGCAAACCTGTAGGCTATTGAACTATCATGCCAGTATCTGTATTCATCTTTCACTTAAAGTCATATTACAATGGGGGAGTGGAATGGACGGAGATAGAAAAACCTAACAAATCTGCTTTCCTAGACAGAGCCCTCTTCATTTGTGGGCTTATGCCGACTGAGATCATCATGGATTTGATTATTTTGTGATCATTTATCTCAAGGCTTCTGTCTAATCTTTAGATTAGAGCATTAGAGCCGTAATTCCTTTTTTCCTCTTTCATAACATTACATTAAAAAGGGATTTCTGCCCTTCTTAAGGGTTGGAACTTGTCCCCGTCTAGCCTTTGCCTGAGCTTGGGCTCTCCCACAAGCAGCCACTAAGACAAAGCTTTACAGGCAAATAATGCTTTAGGGAGCTGAGCTGAAGAAACCAGCAGGAGGTAGGAGGTATGAGAAAGTCAAGTGAAGACAATCAATGAAAGATGTCTTAGAAAACCAGCCAGCATGCCACACACCCAGGGTGGAACTCCACGGGGGCATTCTTGGAGGCAATGTAAGGCATGTGCTTCGGAGACAGGGGGGTGTGGGGATATATACATCAGCTCCCATGGTCATCCAGAGAGAGAGGGAGATTACTGGACCCATGTGTAATTTTCATAACCTCACTATACAGGCACAACATGCTTTTTCAATCAAAATATAAAATAATATAAAGACCTTGGGGCTGGAGAGATGGCTCAGCAGTTAAGTCACTTGCCAGCAAAGCCAAAGGACACAGGTTTGATTCCCCAGTACTCAAGTAATGCCAGATGTACAAGGTGGCGCATGTGTCTGCAGTTCATTTGCAGTGTCTAGAGGCCCTGGCATACACAGTCTCTTCCCCCTCCTCTCTCAAATAAATAAATAAAATAATTTTTAAAAATATCTGAGCCAAGCATGGTGGCACAGGCTTTAAAAACAAAAATAGAGGTGGAGAGATGGCTTAGTGGTTAAGGCTCCTGCCTGTGAAGCCTAAGGACCCATGTTCAACTCTCCAGATCCCATGTTATCCAGATGCACAAAGGTGAGAGAAGAACAAGGTCACACATGCCCACTAGGTGGCGCAAGCATCTGGAGTTCATTTACAGTGGCTGAGGCCCTGGCTTGTCAATTCTCTCTCTCTCTCTCTCCAAAATAAAAAATAAAAACAAACAAAAATAAAGGCCCTTAGACAAAGAAGTGTAACACTATATGCATGTATGCAAATAATACACAGGAACCCTATCATATGATGTGTGTGAATATTTAAATACATTAAGAACATATTTACTCCTGAAAGTACCCTCCAAACAGGATCTTAATCAACTTTTACCAGGAAATACTTTAGGAAAAGTCATTTAACCTTTCCATTGTGCAAAGAAGGGTCCAAAGTAGTTGACCCCCAAAGTTCTGAAAATGTTTGCAGCTTCTCTAATGTTGTGAATTACTTTCCAATAGGCATCCAAGTGGACACCTCATATCACCCCCAAGATGGACGGGACACCATCAGATGCAACAAGTTTCTTGATCTACAGGTCTTCCATGGATTTCCAGCCACTTCAGGGCAGTTTATAGTATAGTCTATCATCACTCTCGGAGAATACCAGAGATGACAGAAGCAATGTCGTCATCCATGGCTACACCATTCCACCTTCCTGGACTTGTGTGATTATAGGCACTATCTCAATAATTCTTCTGACAATCTCAGGAAAAGCAATTAATGCCACTCTCCCCATTAGATCTGACCTGAAATAGGAAGGTCACTTGTGTCAGGCATGTTTTAAACCCTTGACATCCATCAGCGTTACACACTGTCACACTAGCCCTATGGAACAGGGCTGAAAGTTGAGAAACCAGGACACAGATATTGAAACATTTGCCCCAGCCAAGCTTCAAAACTATAGATTAACAAAGATTATATAATTATCTCAATGGAATCATCAAAGGGCACCTGCCAAAATCCAGTATTCATTTCTCATAAAATTCTCAGCAATTTAGTATGGAGAGAAACTTTCCCATTTGATAAGGGAATCAACCAAAAGCTTATAGCTTACATCATATTAATTAGTGAAAGACTGACTCTACTTCCAAAAAAGAGGCAAGACAAGGATACCTACCCTCTCTACTTTTGCTAAAAATTATATGAACTCTAGCCTAGAAAAAGAAATAAAAGGCATTCATATTGGAAAGATAAAATAAAACTATCTTTATTTGTAGATATCATGACACTCAATATAGAAAACCTAAGGCAGTAGATAAAAAAATCTATTAGAATTAACACATGACTTTTTATGATTATAGAATACAAATCAATATACAATAATCTATTGTGTTTCATATGCTACCAATGAGTAACTAAAACTTGAAATAAGAATAAAATATTATCTCAAAAATAAAAATGTTTAAAAGCAATATATTTTAGCATTCAAAATGTAATAGGGTTGGAGAGATAGCTTAGTGGTTAAGGCACTTGTCTGCAAAGGCAAAGGGCCCATATTCAATTCCCCAGGACAAATGTAAAGCCAGACACAAAAAGTGGTGCATATGTCTGCAGTTTGTTTGCAGTGGCTAGAGGCTCTGGAGTGCCCATTCTCATTCCCTGTCTCTCTCCCTGCCTCTCTCTGTGTCCTTCAAATGAATAAGTAATAAAATAAATGTATTAATGGCTGGAGAGATGGCTTAGTGGTTAAGGCATTTGCCTGAAAAGCCAAAGGACCCTAGTTTGATTCCCCAGAACCCATGTAAGCCAGATGCACAAGGGGGTGCATGTGTCTGGAGGTTGTTTGCAGTGGCTGGAGGCCCTAGTGAGCCCATTCTCTCTCTCTCTTCCCCTCTCTCTCTGCCTCTTTCTCTCTCTGTCAATTAAATAAATTAATTAATTACAAAATATATTTTTAAAAATCTTAGAAATGTAACGAGTAAGAGGTAAATCTGAAAAAAAGATGTGCAAGATATGAACATTGGAAATTGTAAAAGTTTGCTGAGAGAAGTTAAACACCTAAACAAATGGAGGGCTGTATCATGTTTATGCACTGGAAGACTCAATGTTCATCAGGGGTCAAGTCCTTCTATTTGATTTATATATTCCACACAATTCCAATCAAAGTCCCAACATTTATTTTTGAAAGAGAGCATTATGGTCCCTTAAAGTTGAATTAAGTAATGAAGGCAAATCACTTAGGAGTTTTACAAATTTAATCATGAGTTAAAAGTAAATGATCATTCGTGGGAAAACAGTAAAAGGCCTCGAATCCTGAAATATATAAAACATAAAGACCTAAGAGACAGAGGCCAAGACAGAAGAAAGATGCACAAAATGCCTAGCATGTAATAAGATAAATCCTTTCTTTCCTTCCTTCCTTCCTTCCTTCCTTCCTTCCTTCCTTCCTTCCTTCCTTTCTTTCTTTCTTTCTTTCTTTCTTTCTTTGTTTTTTTTGAGGTAGGGTCTCGTTCTAGTCCAGGCTGACCTGGAATTCACTAGTCTCAGGCTGGCCTCGAACTCACAGTGATCCTCCTACCTCTGCCTCCCAAGAACTGGGATTAAAGGCATGCACCACCATGCCCCGGTTTAAGGTAAATCTATTCTTGTAAAGCAGTGTTTAAGAAAAATGGTGCTGGTTGCCCCAAAGGTAACCTTTTCCCTGGCTCAGGTTTAGCAAGAGAAACCACAGTTTTTTACTTTCTGTTTAACATCTCACTTCCTGCTGGACTCTAACTTCCTGTTGTGGCCCTAGGTCTTCAGAGAAGAAAATCTAAAGTGTTCTGCTCCTCCCCCTTTTAGGCTCTCACAGGACCACATGGGATAGTCCCAAATTATCTTCTTTCCTGGAATCTTACAACGTATGTAACAGATGAAAGAGCCAGGCTATTTTGCCTACTTCAAACTTTAGAACCCTTACCCTGGTTTCTCTTATCTGTCTAACAACCACTTTACAAAAGAAAGGCACAATATTTCTCTTGATAACTTCTTGCATTTAGAAAAAAGACTACCATTTTTTTAAGGGAATAAGAAATAAGATAAGGAAAAAATATCAGTCCTCCTTTTGAAGACAACATGTCTGTTGCCTAGTAAGTTGTTTTTAGGGTTTTTTGTTTTGTTTTGTTTTCCCTCAATGCTTGAAAACACTGCTAAACTCCTGGGCTCAGATCTTGTTCTCTTTCCAACTGCTGCGGTTTCCAACTAGTTTGTTATCTTGATGGAAGGCTGGGCTTTGACATATGCCATCTCAGAGATTATTTCATACCTTTGGCAAGAATCTAACTGGTTATGATGAAAACAAGTCATATTTTGAGAGAATAAAAACATATGGTTTGTGGGAGACATTTTGCTAATGAGGAAAAGATAATGTTTGATCTAAGAGTTCCAAATCTATATTTTAAAAGTAAGCCAGCCATACGATGAGAGAAAATCTAAAAGGTGCAGAGAATGTACTTAAATTGAGAACAAAAAAATTAATTCTATGAGTTGGGTTGCATTGCATAGAGACATGCAAAAATATTTACTGAAATGTCTTATGCATGCTCATGTGTGTATTCTGTTCAATATTGGTGACATTAATGATCACTTTTTCATTTACTCTTCACGCAAACCTCATCGAAATTCACTCCCACCTATGTTAACACAGACCATGTATACATATCCTGGGGAGGAATTCAGTTCTGTTGACTTGGATGAAAAGGCAAAAAAGAACAGCCCGTTACAGGGTTGGCCAAGAGAGGTGATAAAAGTCTGCATGCAAGCATCTGAAAAGTTTGTTCCTGGCACTAATTACCATAATTTGATATAACTGCAATATTTTTAGGCACCATATATGATCCTAGCAACTGATTTGTCAGTGGCGATTATAACCCATCAGCTTAAACCCTCCTAAGAGCCAGGGAAGTGCTTCGTCCTGTACTGTGAGCAGAGGCTAAGGAGAGAGCTTTCATACCAGTTGTGCTTTATTCCAAGCAAAGCTTTAAACAATGCATGCCTCTTTTGGCTGTCTTTTTTTTTTAATTTATAAAATTTATTTTTTAACACTCAAGGTCTTCCATAGGTAAAGGTGAAGATTATTACACTTTTGCTATCAAGACAACTGGAATCAGAGTTTGTAAAAGGACTTATATTAAGTGAGAAATATATATGGTTTCCAATGACTAGGACTTGATTTACAACCAAAGAAAGATACCCATTCTCCTGATTTTCTGATCAAAGGCTTGGACTTGCTAAAAGTACAAATGTAACTGCCCTCACATAGCAAAATAAAAATATTCAGTACTCACTATTACTTAAAAAATAACAAATTCTATTATTCCCAAACTACCTACAGTATAGTTTGCTAAGGCTGTAAGGCAAGCTCAGGAGTATCTGTGGTGTTCAAAACATAAAATAAGGCCATAACCTTTCCATTTTTTCTGTTACTATAGGCACTAACAAGAGGAAAACTAGATATAAGTGAATCTTCATAAAATTTCACAAGTTCCAGATAACAAATGATATTATAGCTGTCTTTTAATCACTGCCTGTTCTAGACCTGCTCTGACTCAATATGGTAACCCCTGGTGATGTATGGCTATTAAGTATTCATAATGTGGGTAGACTGAGTTGAGATGGGCTGTAGGTGTAAAACACACTCTGGATATTGCATACTTCACATAAACAAGAACTTAACTAACTCATTCATAATTTGCATATTGGTTTCATGATGAAATGACACTATTTAGTGGATAAAATATGTTTGTCAATTTCATCTATTGCTTTTTACTTAATTAAAGTAGCTAACTAGAAAATACACGAGTCTGTCTTGTATCTTGCATTATGTGTCTGCTGGACAGTGCTCTCCTACATGGTGAGAATGAATAACCTAATGAGCTCACAGTCTGCTCGACTTTCAAATACAACAGGAGGACTGGAGAGATGGCTTAGCAGTTAAGGAACATGCCTGTGAAGCCTAAGGACCCCAATCCGATTCTCCAGGTCCCATTTAAGCCAGATGCACATGGTGGCACATGTATCTGGAGTTCATCTGCAGTGGCTAGAGGCCCTGGAATGCCCATTCTCCCTCTCTCTCTCCTTCTTTCTGTCTTTAATAAATAAATAAATAAATAAAAAATAAAAAAAAAATACAACAGGAGGGCACACTATTCTTTGACAGTCACTTCCAGTGTATGTTAGAAGTCTAATCCCCTTGAAGCCAAGATACTGCTAATTTCCCTTTTTAGAACTTGAATGGTCATCTTCAGGGTCATTGTACATTCCTATGGTGACAGTGGATTCCTGGTGAGCATTTACGGTCACATTGTAGCCAAAATATCTTTCTTACTATTTACAACAACAAACCTTAGTTTGGAGGTTGTGAGGGCTAATACTTCTGAGGGGTGACAACTAGAAAACTAAAGCTCCCAATTTCCATCCCAAACCATCTCCTATAGGCTCATGTCCTGCCATTGCCTGCCTCATCTAAACTCTCTAAACACATCCCTGGGTCTCTTTACTGTTCTGAAAACATATGGCCACCCTTTACTGTTCTGTGCCTTTTTCATATGCTTTTCTGCTTCATGGAATATTGATTCTCTTTCTCAGCCTGTAAAACTATCCAGCCTTTAAAGCCCAATTCAGATGCCTCTTCTCTTACAAATTCTCCCACTCCTCTCCTGTCATTCTTCAATTTTAGCATTTAATCATTAGCTTCGTTTCATTGTAATTTTTCTATCTTGTAAGCAGAGACCATCTAATATAATTGGTAGCTTTCTTTGTGCCTACAACACAGTAAAGCCAAGACAGTGTTGTGTTGGTGGGTCTATGTATGCAGGTGTGTTCATGTATGTGTCTTTGTGAATACTTGTAAACATGCACGCACACACACACAGGTAAAGAAGAAATCTAAGAGAGTTTTATGCCAACATATAACAGTGGTGAATTCTGGTGGTGACACTAGGTGAATTATGTGTGGATTATGGCTGGTTTATATCATCTCTGGAAAAATGTCCATCCAAGTCCTTTGGTTTGTTTTTTGTCTTTGGATTTTAGTTCTTTTTTATACATATTTCAGATCTGAAAGGCATGTCAGATACATGACTGGCCAACATTTTCTTCCATTCTCTTTTCACCCTATTTGTAGTTTTCTTTGGTTTATGGACATTTAAAATTTTGATATAGGGCTGGAGAAATGGCTTAGCAGTTAAGGTGCTTGCCTGCAAAGTCAAAGGACCATGGTTTGATTCCCTAAGACCCACGTAAGCCAGATGCACAAGGTGGCACATGCATCCAGAGTTCATTTGCACTGGCTGGAGGCCCTGGCACACCCATTCTCTTATTCTTTCTATCTCTATCTGCCTCTCTCTCTGATAAATAAATAAAAATAAAATATTTTAAAAATTGATATAGTTTAGTTTATCTCTTTGGACTTCTGTTGCCTATGTTTTGGTGTCATATCTGAGAAACCATTGCTAAATTCATGTCACAAAGTGTTTCTTTATGCTTTATTTTAAGAGTTGTATATAGTGTCTTTCAGTTTTGAGACAAGGTTTCACTATGTAGCTTAGGCTAAGCTTGAATTTAAATCATCCTACCTTAGCCTTCAAGAGTCCTGGAATTACAGATATGCACCATCATGTCAGGCTCAGTTTTATAGTTTTAGATATTTTATTTAGGTCTCTAATAAATTTTGAGTTAGTTTTTTAAAATGGTACAAAAACTTCATTCTTTTTTTATGTAGATATAACATTTTTCTAATATTATCTGCTGTAAATATTATTCTTTCACCACTGAATAGTATTGCTACACTTTCTGAAAATCATTTGACCCTATATGATAGAATTAATTTAGGGGAACTATTTTTTCCATTGGTTTATATGTCTGTCTTTATGCTATTGTCATATTGTTTCTATCACCTTAGCTTTTATAATAAGTTTTAAAATCAGCATGAGACCTTCAACTCTGCTGTGTTTCATCATTATTTTAGCTATCTAGAATTCTTTAAAGATTGTTTTATGAATTTCAGCGTATCTTTTTGAAAAATATCTTTGTGATTTTCACACAGACTACATGAACACTCAGGATCACTTTGGGTACTATTATCATCATAACAGTATGTTAATAATGATATGTATGTATGACATATGTTATCATATGATATGTATGATATCATATTCCATATATCTGTTATATGTATGATGATATGTTAAGTTTTCCAGTTCATGCATTCAAGGTGTCTTTCATTTATTTGCGTTACTTAAATTTTCTTTCAGTAATAGTTTTTAGTGATTAAGTCTCTTGCCTCCTTGGTTAAATTTATTCCTAAGTATTTTATTCTTTTAGATAATATTTTAAATACAGTTGTTTCCTAAGTTTCATTTTCAGATTATCCATTATTAGTTTATAGAAATGTAACTTGTTTTTACAATGATTATAGATCAACTTTATTGATTGCAATAGGTGTGTGTGTGTGTGTGTGTGTGTGTGTGTGTGTGTGTGTGTGTGAGAAAGAGTGGGGAGAGAAGTGGAGACATTTAGGACTTTTTATTGTTTATTGATTGCAAAAGGTGTGTGTGTGTGTGTGTGTGTGTGTGTGTGTAAGAGAGAGAGTGGGGAGAGAAGTGGAGGCATTTAGGACTTGTTACATAGAGGACCATATTGACCACAAAGATAATTTAATTACTTCTTTCAGATGTGGATTAAAGATTCTCTAATTTCTCTAGCATAGGACTGCTGTGTTGGATACAAGTGGAAGCATTAGGCAACTACATCTTGTTCATGGTTTCCAGTCTTTCACCACTGAGTATATTGTGGGTAGTGATAATATTTCATGTTTTTATCATAGATTTCTCATAAGTTTATTTTTTCAGGGAAAATGTATAATTTTTTATAATCAGATGAAATTTATTAACGAACAAGAAGTCACTGGACAGATCATGATTGAACTAGTTCACTATAATATCCATTTTTGCCGGGATATAGATAGATGTGATCAGATATGGCTATTTTTGTTCTGGCCAAAAAGAATGATAGAAGAAAACCTTTCTCATTTTGACTGTAAACACTTCTTGTCTTATCTGGGAAGGAGTCTACTTAATTAATTTCGTGATATCACAAGTCACTGTAGTAGTCCTTGATGAAGATTTACCTATATATTCTCACATTTTGGAGTTGTCGTCATTTAAAAAAACAGTATTTTTGTAAGACTGGGGCTTGAACCCAGGGCCCCACGCATACTAGGCAAGCACTCCTACCACTGAGCTATGTCACTCTTGCAATGTGAAGTGAGGATGATGATGACATCTGCTGCAAATGAACTCCAAACACACGTGTCACCTTGTACATCTGGCTTTACGTGTGTCCTGAGGAATTGAACCTGGGTCCTTTGGCTTTGCAGACAAGTGCCTTAACTGCAATCATCTCTCCAATCCATGTCCTCCTTTTCTGAAGTTCCCAGATTTATGGACTGAAAAGCTACTGGCTTCCCAGGCTCTCCAGCCTTCAGATAGCCATTGTGGGACCATTCAGTCTCTAAAAGTGTGAGATAATCTAATATAACTACAAGACTTTTGTAAAAATAATTTATTTATTTGAGAGAGAAAGGATGGATGAGCATGCCAGGGCCTCTTCCCTCTGCAATGAATTCCAGATGTGTGCGCAACTTTGTGCATCTGGCTTTACATGGGTGCTGGGGAACCAAACCCAGGATACCAGGTTTTGCAAGCAAACATATTTAACCACTGAGCTGTCACTCCAGCCCTAAAATATTTTATAATTATGTATGTCTTGTTGGTTCTGTTCTCTGAAGACACCTGACTAACATATGTTCTAGATGTCAGAAGCTCAAGGTTTTGATGGTGGGGACAAGAAAGCCTTTCTCAAATCAGTTAAGCAGAAGGGCAAGATAGCCTGAGGTTCTATGTTATGTCAAGTGTGGTGACAATATGTCATGGGCATTTCTGGGGAAGCTTCTGAAGGTCTTATTAGGATAGAACTTCTCAAGAAAACAGTGTAGGACTCAGGCCTCAGGGAAAAGTCCATTTTCTGATGTATGACCTTAGTGATTTTCAGTCCTCATTAGTCACACGTCAATCCCTGGGCACACATGCAATCCCCTCCCTAGTTAACTAGTTCCCTGAGCCTGTCTGCAGGAGTTATGAAGCCCCAGTTAGGAAAACCATATTGATTGAACTCAGCATGCTTTAGAGTTTTCATTCTTTACTTATATTCCTCCATCTTATTTTAAAGGGCATTTTGCAATTTAGATGAATAGATAAATGTGTGATTGGGCAAGTATACTAAATGCCAAAGGTAGGATCTAGGTAGAGTCCATATGCATATTGTTGAGGTACTCAGCATGATTGAAAAGTCTCATAGATTCAAATGATGATGGCAAAAAGAAGTATGTACCTATGGGGCAGGGGTGGAAGAATTTGGATAGTGCATGCTTTCTCTCCATGTAAATAAATAAATTAATTAATAAATAGATAACTAAATCAATTTTTAAAGGGGCTGGGAAGGCTGCTCAGTGGTTAAGGCACTTGACTGCAAAGCCCAAGACCCAGATTCAGTTTCCCAGTGCCCATGTAAAGCCAGATGCACAAAGTGGTACATACATATATATGGAGTTCATTTGCAGAAGCTGAATGTCCTGGCATGCCCATTCTCTCTCTCTCTCTCTGAAAATAAATAGATAAATAAAAATTTTACCAAAAAAAAAAAAAAAGAACTTGGAGAGAACAGTAATCAGTCTCAGAGGGGAAAATAAGGCAAATCATAATTAAAATGTATTCCATTGATTAAATTTTTTTACTAAATAAGTATTACTGAGTATATGCTATATTTCAGAAACCATTCTTGTCTGGAAATTCAGAAATAAACATAAATATTCCCATATTTGTTACCAAGTATGTAGTAGGGTATGCAGGAATATTAACAAATAAATATCTGAGACACAGTGAGAGTACCATCATTAGGACAGTGTGATTGGACTTATCAGTGCTCACCCTTTCACAGAAATATCAATCCATGCACTAAAATAACCACCAGAGCTGAGGTGTAGTATAGAAATTAGGGCAGGTTCATGTTATCTGCATTTACCCCTAGCCCCAAGCCAAGGCAGTGTAGGGCAGAGATATGCTTAGCATGAAAAAAAAAAAAAAATCAGGACCTGTCTTTGCTGTGGATATCATTTCCAGACCAGCTCTCACAAATCTAGGTTCCAGAATGCCTCTAGCCCCAAGCTAGCAATGGATTTAGTCCCATTAACACAGCTCACTTTGGTGCTTAGCTAGCTCCTCAACATCTGGTATTCAGGTTAGCAACACTGTCAGGCCAGCTCCTACAGACCTGAGATTCCAAGATCACCTAGTTTAAAATAAGCTCTTTCATACCCAGGCTGTAAGGCCATCCCTACAGACAGCCTCTAGGCATCTCCGGACTCAATTCAGTTCCCTCTAGCACAAAGATCCAGTACACTGACAACCTGGAATCATAAAAGAATAAAGTTCAATTTAAAGGGCAAGTTACAATCAAATTCAAAATATTCTAACATTGTAATGTAGGGTCTAAGTCACATTTAAATCAATTATAAAAGTTAAAAGCAAGCTGGGTGTGGTGGCGCATGCCTTTAATTCCAGGTCAGCCTGGGCTAGAATGAGACCCTACCTCAAAAAAACCAAACCAAACAAAACAAAACAAAAAAAGAGTTAAAAGCAGGGATGGATGTTCAGATCAGTGGTAGAGCACTTGCATTACATGCTCAAGCCCTGGGTTAAAACTCCAGCACCTTCCATAAGAAGGAAAATAAAAGTTGGAAGATGCATTATTAAGAATAGTTATAATGGGGCTGGAGAGATGGCTTATTGGTTAAGGTGCTTGCCTGCAAAGCCAAAGGACCCAGGATCAATTCCCAGTACCCACATAAAGCCAGATACACAAGGTAGCTTATGCATCTGGAGTTTGTTTGCAGTGGCTAGAAGTCCTGCCATGCTCATTGTCTCTCTCTGTCTCTGTATCTGCTTCTTTCTCTCTCTCTCAAATAAATAAATTAAATTAAAAATATAAAACAATAATTATAGGGCTGGCGAGATGGCTTAGCAGTTAAGGCGCCTGCCTCCTAAGCCTAAGAACGCTGGTTCCAATCTCCAGTGGTTCCAATCTCCAGGCCCTCCATTTAGCCAGATGCAGTGACACAAGGGTGCAATGCCACACTTGACCACAAGGGGGCACACACATCTGGATTTCATTCTCAGCAGCTGAGAGGCTGCTGGCATGCCCATCTCTGTCTTCCTCTCCCTCTCTCTTTGTCTCTCTCCAAAAAAAAAGAAACAATAATTATAGCTACAATTATTTTATTATGGAAATATAATACATAAAAGATGCAAATTTTAAAATCACTAATAAAATATAGCAGGAGGAGACAGTGAAAGGTAGTTCTTGTAGATGGTCATGTTAAAATAGACTACAATAACTAAGATGTTTTGTGTAAATATCATGGCAACCACCAAGGAAAATCCTGACGTACATACACAAAGTATAAGGACAAAATGGCAGCAAGAAAACCTGCAACTTCAATGATTACTTTAAATGGAAATATACTGAAAAATCCAATGAAACACAAAGAATGAATTTTTTTAAAGCAACCAACCATATGCTGCCTGTATTCATTTTAGCTTCAAGGATATGTAGGCTGAAAGTGAATGGATAGAAAAAAAGATATTCAGTACAAATAGTAATGGAAAGAGAATAAGATGGTTATCTTTAAATTGGACAAAATAGACTTTAAGTCATAAGATACAAAAAAATCCATTATATGACAATAATGGATTGAGTTATCAAGAGCATACAGCAATAAGAAATATATATGTACCCAATAATAAGCACCTAAATATATAAAGTGAGTTACTAGCACTAAGGGGAAAAAAGACACAGTATAATAGTAGAGTCCACTTTCACCAATAGATAGAACAAGACAGAAAATCAATAAAGAGACATCAGGCTTGAAAAACCCTATAGACCAAATGGACCACACACACACACACACACACACACACACACACACACACACACACATTCCATTTAACAGCAGCAGAATACACATTCTTTTTATGCACACTTAAGAATGTTCTCATGGACAGATCATATGTTAGGCCACAAAATAAGTCTTAACAAATTTAAGAAGACTTAAATCATATCAAGTTTCTTTTCCAACCACAGTGAAACTGGAAATTTAAAACAAGAAAAAAAATTGGAAAATATACAAATATGTAGAAATTAAAAAAACACACTCCAAACAACCAATGGTTCAAAGAGGTAATCCAAAAATATCTTAAAACAAATGAAAATGGAAGCATTGCATGCCTATAATTTGGGCATGCAACAAACCAGTTCCATGTAAGTGGTTCATTATGATAAATGCCTACCTACACAAAAGAAAGTTCTAAAATAAATAACCTCACTTCATACCTCAAAGAACCAGTAAAAAAAAAAAACCACTCAGACCAATGAAAGCAAAATGGAAGCAATGGAAATAAATGAAAAGGAGAGTATAAAACAACAGAACAGAGCAATGGAAGTAAGAACTGGTTTTTAAAAAAGATAAAGCTGACGGATCTCAGACTATGAAAAAGAGATATAAGACAAACAAAATCCCAAATGAAATAGGAGTTATTGACACTACAGAAATACTAAGGATGATAAAAGATTAGCATAAGCAATTATATACCAACAAATTGCATAAACTAAAAGAAACTGATAGATTCCTAGAAAAATACAATGTATCAAGACCAAGTCATGAACAAATGGAAAGTATCAGTGGACAAATGACGAGTAATGAAATTAAAGAACTAATTAAAAAATTCTTTTAGTTACCTGAAAAAACAACTTGAGGAGGAAAGATTTGGGCCCATGCTTCCATAGCGTTTCAGCCCATTATGGCAGGGAAGGCACAGAGAGGTAGATGCATCTCGTATCACAAAGGATCATGAAGCAGAGTGGCTAGAACCGGGGGTCAGGCTGTTACCTCCACAGACCTGCCTGTAGTGACTTACATCTACCAGCCAGATCACACCTCCTAGAAGGCTCCACAGCCTGACAAAATAGCAAGCGCTATTAGCAGAGCAACAAGCCTTCAAAGCAGGACAAAGTGGGGACCATTTCAGATTCAAACCATAAAACAACTCCCAACAAAGAAAAGCCAAGGATCAGATGGCTTCATGATGGAATTTTTTGAACAAGGACTCTACCAATCCTTGTACTTTAACAAAGAAATAGAACCAGAGAGAATGCTTCCCACACTTTATTATATCAGCCTGATACTAAAGTCAGACAAGGATATTGTAAGGAAACTATGACTCAATCAATATCTGTGATGACCACAGATGCAATAATCCTCAATACATGTTAGCAAAATGAGTTCAGCATCACCTCAAGAGGACTACACATCATGACCAAATACGATTTATCCCTAGAATGCAAATTTAGCTTGTCATGTACAAATCAATTAATGTATTTATCATATTAATAATACATTGTGACAAAAGCCAAGTGATCATATCAATAGATAAAGAAAAAACACTTAACAAAGTTCAAATCTTTTCATGATTAAAAAAAAAAAACCTCTCAATAAGTTTGAGATATAAGGGAATTTCTTCAATATAAAAAAGGCCACTTCCAAAACCCATCAAATTAACATTATAATCAATAAAGGAAACTATAAACTTCCCTCAGAGATCTTTTTTTTTTAAATTATTTATTTATTTATTTGCAAGCAGAGCGAGAGATAGAAGAGCAGCAGACAGAGAGAATGGGCACGCCAGGGCCTCTAGCCACTACAAATGAACTCCAGATGCATGTGCCCCTGGTGCATCTAGCTTACGTGGGTCCTGGAGAATCGAACCGGGATCCTTTGACTTTGAAGGCAAATGCCTTAACCACTAAGCCATTTCTCCAGCCCTCCCTCAGAGATCTTTTACAAGTCAATTCCAACTAATTCTGTTCACTAGTATACTAGAAGTTATACCCAGATCTATTAGGGAAGAAAAATAAATGAAATATTTCCAAGTTAAAAAGGGAGAAATTAAAATGTTTCTGTTTGTAGATGACATGATTTTATATATTGAAAACCCTAACTATTCCACAAAAATTTATTACAAGTAATAGATCAATTCATTACAGTTGCAGGGTACATATATAACCAACATACAGAAACCAGTAGTATTTCTATACCACAACAACAAGCTATTCAGGGGGAAAAAAAAACAAAAAAAACAAGAAAGCAGTGTACTTATAGTAGCAACAGAGAAAAACTTAGGAGTAAATTTAGCTGAGGGAGAAATCTGTACCCATACAGTTTCAAACATTGAAAAAAATTGAGTGAGGCATAAATAAATAGAAAGATATCCCATGTTCATGGCTTGTAAAGATTGATTTTGTTGAAATGTCCATACTTGCCAAAGTAATCCAAGGTTCAGTGGAATTATCAAAATTCCAGTGGCATTTTTCAGTGAAATAGAAAAAAATTCCGAAATTCATATGAAACCACAAATGATCCCCAAACCGATCATGAACAATAAGAACAAATCTGGAAAGCACCACACTACCAGATTTACAAATCCGCTACACAGGCTAGTGATGAGAACATGGTATTAAGATAGAAATGGAGCATGCACACCATTGGAAACAAATAGAGTCCAGAAAAAAGCCCTCAAATGTACAATTATTTTAACTTCAACAAAGGTGTTAAGAACACAGAATGCAGAGATTTTTGCATCTTGAGTTGATTTGATTCTTGCGATTTCTAATTATCTGCTGTGTTCTTAGCTGCGTAAATCTGCGTAAATATCTTCAGGGTAGGAGTTTAAGGTGCCAAGTGTAGCTCTTATACACCAAGAAAGCAGCAGAAGTGACCCTAAGTATTGAGTTTGCCTGCTATTCAAATATTCTGGTATGCTGGGTGGAGCAATTTACTGGTAAATTCTAAAATTCAACTGAGCAGTATACACATTCAATCCAAACCGGCATAGAGTATTTATTCAGTAGTGAGGATCAAAACAAACAGATAATCTAATAAAACCAAAGTCCCTCTGTCTGTCTCTCTTCTCTCTCTCTCTCTCTCTCTCTGCTTGCAAATAAAAAAATAGATTTCTTTTTTAAATAGAAAAGGTTGGCATGTTAGCAGATACCTGTAATCCCAACACTCAGGACACTGACACAGGAAGATCACAGGTTCTAGTCCATCTCAACTACAGTGCAAGATCCTGCCTCAAAACTATAAATAAATGGGCTGGAGAGATCGTTTAGGGGTTAAGGCGCCTGCCTCCTAAGCCTAAGAACTCTGGTTCCAATCTCCAGCAGTTCCAATCTCCAGGTCCCACGTTTAGCCAGATGCAAAGTGACGCAAGGGCGCAATGCCACACTTGACCACAAGGGGGCGCACACATCTGGATTTTGTTCTCAGCAGCTGAGAGACTGCTGGCCCGCCCATCTCTGTCTTCCTCTCTCTCTCTCTCTCTCTCTCTCTCTCTCTCTCTCTCTGTCTCTCTCCAAAAAAATAAAAAATAAAAATATTATATATATATATATATATAAATTTAAATATATATATATATATATATATATGTATAAAACTGCCACATAATCCAAAACTCCCTGCACATTAAGCTGGATACTGGAGTAAGGTAGTTCCAGCAATGAATCAGGATACATCTTGATCCCAGGCGAGCTCGAGGTGAGGCAAGTGAAGATGAAGTACTATTGAACTGAGGGTGCTGAGGTCCCAAGCACAGAAGACTGGAGGAAGCACTCAGCATGGGAGGTGCTAGCAAGCGGAGCGCGCAACAGGCCAAAATGCAAATGTTCTCAAGGCTTTGAGCTGAGGAGTCAGCAGGCACAGGGGAAGTCCCAGCCAGCCCCTGAATGGATCGAACAGAACAGGCAACAAAGAGAGAAGGGGGAGAAGAGAGGGAGGGAGGTAAAGACTGAGGGAGAGGGACAGACAGACACAGAGAGAGACAGAGACACACTGAGAGAAGCCTGGTGACATACAGCATGAACAAATGCACCTGAATTGATTATCGTGCATACGATATGAATGCAGCTCTGTCATTTCACAAAATAAATGGATTATTCAACTTTTGTCCATGGGGAAGGAACAAAAAAATCTTCTATAGAGGGTGACCCCCACCTTTTCTGGCAAGTCAACAGCATTTCCAAAGGCACCATGTTTCTCTTCTTGAAGCACAAGGTAAAAAAAAAATTTTAAATTCATGACCCACAATGAAACAGCAGCTGTCTGAAGTGATATCTATGGAAAATGGACTGGATAAGCCAAGCAGATCCAGAGAAATATGTTTATCATCATGATTACCTCCCATTTATAGCCTAACCTCTTGGGAGGGCGTTGATCGGGGCTGCCAGAGAGGATAAATCAATTCATTCCAATTAGACTTGGTGACTTGACCACTTGCACTTTGAGAATCAGGCTGGAATCATTTTGAAAAGAGATCATCTCTCTTCTTCTCTCTATTTAAACGGAAGCCTCTGTCAGAAACGGATGGAAAATATGTTTTGGCAGCTGAGTCCATGGCAATTGTACAAAGTTGAATGCTGGTAATTTTGCAGCCTTCACCATAGAGACGTGGGGCAGTCAGACTCCACTGGAGTGAATACACGAGAGCTCTGTAGCAAACTGCATCTCTATCAGCTAGCCTGGCTGCGCCAGCTTCCTGCCCTAAGTCCTCTGGCCCTCACAGGCCATATTTGTTTCACTAGCTGATTTTGAGGGTGTGAGAAGACAGATAGGCAATGTAAGGAAGATACAATTAAGCCCTACTCTCTCCTTTTTTACACTGTACAGTTTGGACGTCAAGTGTCTATGCACTCAGGAGCTATTGGTGGGTGTTGCCTCACAAGGAGAGAGGGGGAGGAAGAGAGGGAGGGAGGGAGGCAAAGACAGAGGGCGAGGGACAGACAGACAGAGACACAGTGTGGGGGGCAGAGAGAGAATGCAAGGACAAGGTGTTGGCTAGAGCTAGGGCTTGAATAGCTTCCAAATCAAGAGGGCCATGAATTCACATTGCATGTCTACCAGGCGCCAACTCCTCAGGACTAAAAGAAAACACTATTGGCATTCCTACGTTGTCTTCTAATAAGCTGAGGAAGTTGCCTAATGATGTCACTATGACTCTGGCGTGTCAGAAGAAAAAGAAAGAAAAAGGAAAGGAACAACGCAATTTATTCCCTTTCAAAACTTTTCCCTTCTTCCTCCCTCTACAATCGCCTGCACAGCTTCAACTGATCATAGTATCATGAAGTCATTGAGTCTCACGAACTTCTCCCACACTCAACATTAGCCTGTGGAAGCTTCTAGATTGTGTATTTCCATCCATTTTTTTCTCCTGCTTTTGTAGGTCCTCGTTGATCAGCCAAATTCATAGCATTTATTCACATGTAGTGAGTCACACACATTGCTGACACATTTACCAAGATGTTGACATGCTAAGAATGCTTCCTGGTTCCCAGCCGAGAACTGACACGTGGCAGGCGTCCGTATAAATGTCGGGAAGGATGTTCATGGCAGAGAACATCCTCTGTGGAATGCAGAGCAGACAACTGAAATGCTACTGGAGGGGCATTTCAGCCACAGATGGATTCCCTTCCAATCCTGCTTCACCATGTCAACCTCTGACGCTTATTTCTGTGTTCCACGCTTAACAGGACACCTGCTTCTCCAGTCACCACGAGGATGGATAAGCATGTTGTTGTCAATCTTGAAAATTGTTGGAAAGGAGACAAATAATACTGTGCCTTGCTAATATTCTGTAGATACCTCTTCTGGGGTCCATTGTCTAGTGAATGAACAGCTGCAGGTCTAACGTAGACTGAGATAGTGAGGGGAAGGTGGGAATCAGAACTTTAGGGACAAAGACAGAAAGGTGAAAGTGGATGGCAGGCAGCCCCTCTAGCAAAGTTGCCCACTCCACCACTTGGAAGAAGGGCCTACTCCTGTTGGTAAGAGTTAGAGGGTATGTTAAAAAGGCTCTAGGTACACAGTAGAGAACGCATCTCAAATCTGAGGGCACCTCCTGATGTAGGGCCTTCACACCTGCTGTTCCATCTTCAGATGTGGGTCTACAGCACCTCCTCAGAGAAACCTTCCCAACAACCTTACCTGCCATTCCCCAGACCATGGTCCTGCCTAATTTTCTTTCTCAGCCCTTCTCATCACCCGTCCGATAATGCATTTGCTTAGTTAACATTTATTTATTGATTCTACTTCCCAACCAGAATATAAGCTCTAGAGTGACTGGGACGTGGTTTTATTTACTGCTATGTCCCCAACACCTAATCATGGCATAGTGGGTTCTTAATAAGCATTGGTTGAAATAATGAATGAATGAATATTAATCATAATTTTAATTTATATATATTTTTATTACTATTAGCCATGATGGTAATAGCTAACATCCTCACAGGAAGCTGAGTTAAGCGTTGTAATACTTCGCCCACTTCCTGCTTTTCTTATCCCCGTCCTTAGACTCTTTGACGTCAGGTGACTGTGTTAGCCTGGCTAATTATGACAAGGAGAAAGAGGTCATTCTGCAGTGCTCCCTCATTTTGCATTTGCTACTGTCGATCCAACACACAGATCTTACTCCAAACGGAGTGAGAGTTTAGTCTGAGCCAAATGAGTAGACGCTGGCCTAGGAACACGAGTTCATTTTACCCTGAATGGTATGTTCCACCATGGAAGTATTTACATGAATTTCGCACAATTACAGAAGCAGTGAAAGTCATAAATCAGTGCATTCACTATGTGCATTGGTGGGCACATCAGGGAGGCGGGTTACAGCAAAGCAGGGAAACTCTGTTAGATCTTTCAGGCCTGTCTGATGACATTCTAATCCTTTGGGTTTCTAGAAGCCAGTGTTCTTCTAATAATTAATACATCCCAAAGGTTTTACTTGACAGTTAAAAGGATGCAAGGTCAGACAGGGAGGTGGGTGATAGATAGATGGCTATTACTAGGACTAAAGATAGCCTAAGATAATTTTGGCTCTCCATCTGCCACATTCCAACTTTCCATAATCATGGAAGTTTAAACTGCCAGTTGGTTGGCAGAATCTTCAACGTAGGCATGGCTTTTTTTTTTTTTTTTTCAGGAAACTTACGTTCTCACTACCAAAGAAACCCTCCTATACTTTATTCACAATGTCAAAAGAAACTCCAAGTTTAATATTCAAATTTCATGTCTGAAGTTCAGTGGACAGAATCACTTTAGACATCTGTTTATCTCTTGGCACTACAGTTACCTTGTTTTGCCCATTGCTGTTGGCCTATAATATTCCTACGCATTCCAGAATGCAAGGAATAGTCTTCCAGAACATTCCATCAGAATTGCTTCAATAAATTCCCCCATGATGATCCCTACTTGGATACTGTTAGGGATAAAATTAACTCAGATCCCCAAACATCAGAGAAAAGTAAAATAAGAAAAATCAGTAGCAAAAGCCACCATCAGAAGGTTGAATTTTTCCTAAGTTCATACAAGTACAACAGTCTAAGAGAACTTTCCAGAACTTACATTTCCCCTGATTTTAGCACTGCAGCAGCTTCCTACTGTTTTTGGACTTGGGCTAGTGTCTCCTTCCCATATCCCCAAGGATATGCATTCCATGTCTTGTCCATTGTCTTCTGCTTTGTTGCCTGGTCTGCACCATATTTTCCTTTCTCCCAGTCTGCAGAGTTTCTGTTTGTTTTTGGTGGGACTGGGAATCCAATCTAGGGCCTTGCACATGCCGAGTCCAGGCTCTACGCCTGAGTTGCATCTCTAGCTCCTGCAGTCTTCTCAAATCCTCTAATGTGCCCTGCCTCTTTGCTCCACTTGGTCATTGAACAGCTTCCTCCAACTTTCACCTTGTCAATATCCATCTTGTAGATCCCAGCCTCCCCACACCGAACCCCTTATCATTTTCATCTGAAAAGCCTTTCCAGGTCCCCAAACCCATTATTTAATCTCTTAGTACTATGTCTTTTACAGTGTTTTTCTAAATGTACAAACACACATTTGAACATCATTTCAGAATTACCTGCCTCATCTTCTAAGCTGCAAGCTCCCTCTGGACAAGAAATAGGTTTGCTGATGCTTGATTTACTCCCCAGAACCAAGTAGTATGTTTTGCATCTAGTATTGTGCCCCATTAAGATCAGTTAATGAATTGACAGATGAATGAAGGAGGGAAATGAATGATGCATAGGGGCTATTCACTAGCTTGTGTCTGACATATGGTAGTCCCCCCACCACAGGCTTATTAGCAATTCTAGTGGAGTACCTAACAAATACTTTGTACATATTGTAAACAAGTATGAAAAAATCATATTTCCTTTCAACCCTCTAATCCATCACTGAAGGTATGAGGGGGAAAAATCAAATTATGGTATGTGTTTGTGTTTTTTGTTACTGTTGTAGTCAGGTGCAGTGGTCTGGCGAGTGGCGAGGAGGCCTGTGTAGAGATTTAATTATTTCTGACACTATGATGCAGTGGAAGCAGAGACTAGCTGTTACCCGTGGAGCATGTAATGGTTCCTGACAAACTCACAGCTGACAAAGGTAACTGAGGGTGGATGAGTGTGCCATCACCACTCCGTACCCCCATGGCACACAGGTATTCCTTCACCAGCACACAGGGCAAAACACTCCATCTTGGGTTCACCCCAGCCCACTGAGTCTGAGGATCAACAAACCCTTTCATCTCCAAAGATGTAGAAACTGAATTGCCCCTGATGGTGGGCTTTCATTCCAAACCCAGCAAGACCCTGACTGCTGCACTGTTAGCACTTGACTTCCAGCCCTATTCCAACGATTTGCCCACTGGCAGTTCCTACCCCAAACAGGCTCCATGAACCAGGAGCACATGGGGCTGTTTTGATGTCAATGTGAGCTCCCAGCACAGGGTCAGATGTACTGGAGGTCCTGGACATATATAATGAACTAAACCAATGAATTCCTACTCAGAATGTACCAGATGGATGGTCAAATCAGCAATACGTGTGTGTTCCGCAGAACACATTACTACAACTCATGATTCATCAGATTGTTTCTGAAACTCTCTTAGCTAGGCAGTGATTTTCCATTTCTATCAATTTGTCCTCACCTGCTGATAGCTACTGTAACCCACAATGGTTGAAAAACAGCCAAATAAGAGACGAAGGCTCTGTGTGCAGTTTCTGAAATCCACAGCGAGATAGGTACTTGGGTCTATAATTAGCTCCCTGCAATTTTTTTTTCTTGGAGAGCAAGGTTCTATCCAGTTTTGGGTGCTACTGATCAGTTTTCACTCTTTTTATTAGAAAAGCAACCAATCCTTCTTGTCTAATATCTAACTCTTTAATGAGAAAGCAGAGAGATGGAGGAAAATAGAACCTTGAAAAATGAAGAAAGACCTGGGGACTTAGATGTCTCATTACCAAATACTCCAAGGACTTCTTCTCAGTTATCTTAGGTGGAAGGTCAAGGAGAGATGAGAGGTTTAAACCTTATTAAAAGAAATAATACAGAGGACCTATAACTAAATAATTCATTTAGCTCCAAATTTAAACCTGAATTTTTATATTGGTTCAATTTGTTCCTTCATTTACTGAACAAATGCTGCCAATCATGTTGACCAGGCTTAGCCGGATCACATTTACTTTGATCACAATCAATTAGCTTAGTTTTATTTTCCGTGAAGGGATAATTTACAGCCAACAGCTCAGGCTTTCAAACTGGAGTCTAGCTTTGGCCACACTGATAGCTTCCAGGGCTGATTTATTTCTCCTTTCTTAATAACAGTGACCCAGAAAACTTTTTTTTTAGACTCTATATAGGCCAAGTTGTACAGGTTCTCAGCATCATGAATACACAGCAAACTCCACGGGATGGGCCAATTCACTCCAGTGCTTTACTTGGCTCTAGAGAATTCTCCTTCCCTGGAAATACACTCTACTAGAAAATTCTGCCCACACAAACCAAAAGTGGTAAGTTCAAACAGAAATGACTCTTTAGGCCAAG
Source organism: Orientallactaga sibirica (assembly GCA_036365145.1). NCBI lineage: Eukaryota > Metazoa > Chordata > Mammalia > Rodentia > Dipodidae > Orientallactaga > Orientallactaga sibirica. Next base: position 22,266,989 of record JAEOAD010000011.1, read on the forward strand.
GATCAACAAGCTTTTTCTGCAAGGGTCACGGATTGAACCTACTCATTAGGTTCAAGGAATGGTACCTATTCAGCTGCCACTGTGACATGAGGGTGACTGTACAGACACAGAAATGAGTAGGTATGGATATATGCCAAGAAAATTTTATGTGCAAAAATATTAGTGAATGGGTTTGGTATAAAAGAGCTGTAGTTTGCCATATTTGGTTTTATTTTATTTTTTTATTTTTCCAATGAAAAGCTTTTCTCAACAGGTCAGCACTGGAAAGTCTGGGCTGTGAACAGAGATTTAGCCTCAGTATGTTCTGACATAGATTGAGCAGGGCCTCAAATCCATACCCAGACAAAGCACTGGTGGTCCTTTCACGTTCCTTTCAGTGAGGAATTATGGGGATGCAGAAAATGCAAAGACCTTACATCTACATACCCTTAGGCCAAGATAAAGAACATTCCCACCCTCCCAATGGTGTTCCCTTTATGCAACCCCAGATCTGATACTTGCTTTAATCTGCTCTAGACTTTCACCCATGGGAGCCCGAGGAGTGGATTCAGAGGCCCCCTGTCTTTACTCGAGTTACTATATTTATAGTATATCTATGTGCTGATGCTGTAGGTTCCCACTCCTTTTGATTATTACTCTCTAGGTTGTTGCATAGATATGCTACAATTTACCCCTTCCTCTTCACAATAAGGGCACACTGCCTCTGACTCACAAATCCAAGTTCATTTCAAATTTTAAAAAAAAGAAAGAGAAGAAACCCCCACCCCCTCCCAGAGATGCATAAATCGGAAGTGGCACAGTCAAACATTTCCACTGCATTCCAATTTCGATGTGGGTCAGAGTTAATCCCCCATCCCATGAACACAGACAAAAATGGCCACCTTGGCAGAGGGGAAAATGGGGAAAGTGTGCACATTGCCTTTAATAAATAATCCCTGTATCACTAGAATCCCAAGTAGGCAGCACTGGCAAATCCCCTAGAAACCATGAATGTGTCTCTCCCAAGCTTTTCACCCACAACATGATGGACAGGCCCATGGCATTCCCTCTGCTAACACTGGACTGTGAGGCTGGACTGCATAATTAATACCCATGGTTATTTCTCAATGCCTGCACCTGGCACTCTTAATTTAATTATCTCTCCATTTCTACAATTCACTGCACACTGGTGACGGTGCCACCTGGCCATCTTTGCCCTGAATCTCCACTCGCCTGCAGGACTTTTCATACAGAAATAATTAGGAACACAGGGTCCTCTGTCTCGTGGCCAACTCAGCCGTGAACACTCCTGGACCAAGAGGGAAGTTTTATCTCCAACAAATGGAGTCAGCCTGCAGCCGTGTTAAAGGAACAGGGTTGACGTCCAAGCATTTCTACTGTGCTGAGAAAAAAAAAAAAAAAAAAGTGGCAATGACCTTTAAAAATACTTGGAGTACTCTGGTTTTGGGGACTATCCTTTTCCCTTGGTTTGAATGTGGCGGAGGGTGGAGAGAACCGTAATGACTTGGAATCAGTCTCCCAGAAAGGCTGGGACAACAGGCTGCCATGAGTCTACACCCTGGGGACACATGGGTTGCAGGGCAAAAGCCAATCTGAGAGAGGACTCTGGGGTCTCCTTGTGTGGGAATCTTTCTGTTCATCTGTATACCCATGCTTTATATTCCTAATTATTCACCAGAACAACCACCATGTGGCCATCTTGAAGATGGTCCTCCATCTGTCCTTTGGTTTCTTGTGGAATCTGACATCCCGTGCCTAAAATGTTTTTCTCAAATTGGCAGTTTCATTTGCAATAAATAAAGTTACAAGCAAAGTAATAAAATTATAGAAAAGTATTAGTTGTGGTCACCAATGTCTTCCATGGGACATCATAGCTTTCTTTCTCTCTCACCTTCATATGTCTTCTCCCAATGTGTTTAGAGTGTGCACATACCCCCTTCACATGCGCACATGTTTGTACCTACTTGCCCATAGGTGTGCATGCTAGCACACTTATTTTCACACATAAAAATCCACATTTTATTGGATAGATAGTACTGGGCTTAGATAACATGTCTTAAATAAGGAAGCCAGGCTGTCCTTAATATTTTATTTTGAGTTCACTCTCTTTCAAGAGACACAAAAGAACTTTCTAGACAGGGATAAGAATTTTGGAAGGCTAGCCTCATTGAAAAAGTCCATCTTCACTGACATGGCAAACTCCAGATCACCTCAGTGGAGTGGGAAAAATATTTCTGAGGATTCTAATGGGCTTTTCTAGGCTTCTCTGATTTTCAAACAGGTCCAGAGGTGCAAAGATCCAGTCTGTAGAAACCACAGTACTATCCCCATCTCCACGCCACTTTCCCAGTTAGCCAAAGGCCCAGTCAAGGTGACTGAGGGCCAGGGCTTGATGGTTTGACACATGGTTTCATTTCCAAGCCTCAGTGAGGAGGTAGCCACAACATACTTCCCACAATTTATAACTTCTGTCATGGGAGTTACATATAAGGCTTCCCCCCCCCCTCACATAGTATAAGGCCATGTGCTGAATAACTACAGTAGCTCCAAGAACTCTATAACCTATCTGGTTCCACCTGTCTTCCCTAACAAGTTGCTCTGACATTGGAGCTTTCTCATGGGTCTCTGGCCCCCCTAACTCCATGTCAGCCAACTTCTCTTTATGGATAAGAAACACCATGCTGATCTGGGAGAGTTTCAGGCAAGAGTGCAAGGCAGTACCACTCAGACTTCTTTCTCTTCAGAATGGAAGAGAATCTATCAAATGCCACAACATGATCTTCACCACAGGATTGAGATGGCTTATACACCTAAAACACATCCTGGCCTTTTCCCGTGGAGCCTGGTGAGCCTTTGCACCTGGAAGGAAAAGCCTGGCCATGGTACCCAAGAATCTGTGGTTCTCCCAGTCTCAGACTGAGACAAGAGTTTCAAGTGATTACTTTGCAAGGTGAAGGTACACCATCAGGGGGCCTGGAGACAGGAAGGGAAGACATCCAGTGGGGCATGTATCCTCAAGTCATTTAGCGGAATGCAAAGTGGGGCTTATTCTTGGAAGGAACCTGGGAAAAATGAATGCATGTAAGGATCACGTGCTTCAGCAAGACTTGCCCACAGGGTATTTATACACCAGCACCCTTCTGTTACAGTACAGGCTGCCCAAGGAAACATTCAGTCCTCTGACTGCTAGTATACCATAAGAGCAGGAAACACACACTTAGGTAGGCAGAGGAAATCCTCAACCAAAGGAATGCAGGCACCCTGATGAATATGGATGAGGAAAGTGGGCATGGATATGGTAGCCCCTGGATCCTATGTCCTACTGTTGACCATAGCTGTTTCAATCATATGCCATACCTTCTTTTAGTCATTCATAAAATGGTGCCAGCATACCTTCTCCACATGCTGGTAGAAAGAATTGGTCAGATGATGCTGTGAACCTACTGTGCAATTGATAACACACAGTAAGATCTTTCATTACCCCAAGCCCACAGTGGTGGCTAGGAGCCCACCAGGAGCAATAAGACAAGACATGGACGCTTACCTTTTGTCTTACTTATAACTGAGCATGAAAGGGAGGCTCATTCAACAATCAAGATTCCACTCGACTGAATGTGTAGTGGGCAGGTACTCAGCATAATTTTCAGGGTCATGAATCCAGCCTGCTTCATCAGTGTCCCAGCTCTGGGAAAACATGTGTCACTTTAACAGGGTTACAGTCACTCATGCGTGACCAGAAAGAAAAGGCAAACTTGAGCTGCAGGAACAACAACAAGCCATGCTGCTTTCTTTCAGCCCACTCCAGAGTGACATTTCAATTCTGTCCTGGGGTCAAGGTAAGAAGAGAACCCGGGGGGTGTAGTCTTTTATTTATTTATTTATTTATTTACTTATTTTTGAGAATGATGGGGAGTCCTTGCTTTGCTCTGACTGCAAGATAAAACTTCAAGTCTATACTTCCCTGGTTTGTGGCACCCTTCCTCCATTTTGATTTTCTTTTTTCCATGTCTTTCTTTCTTTCTTTCTTTCTCTCTCTCTCTTTCTTTCTTTCTTTTTTCTTCTTTTTATGGAGACAGAGTCTCACCATGTAGCTCAGATTGACTTAGAACACACAGCTAGCTTTGAACTCACGATCTGCTTCAGCCTTCTGAGTGCTGGGATAACAGGCACATGCCACCATGCCTGGCTTCTATGACCCTTCCCTTTCCAGGATCTCAAGCAAAGACATATGGCATCAAAGTGCCCATGCCACTTTAATAAACAATGATGTAAAAAGCTGATTTAAATAGTTTGATAACAACTACACAGATAAAGAATTAGCTTAAGCTGAGTATTTACTGATCCCATCCAAGGAGACCCTGAAAGAAGCTGTGCCTAACCCTAGTGGGGATCACACAGCTTCAGATTCATACTGTTGTGAGTAAAGAAATGACCTTAGCAGACACTTTAAATTCAGAAGCCCACCCGCTGTGGAAAATGGCACCTATTAGAGTTAAAGGTCTTCCTCTACATCATTTCCTCACTCACATCCCTCTGGATTCAGCCTTCTTAACCTAGGACCTGGGAACTGGGGATCTATAGAGTGGGCTTGGGTTCCCCCAAATACTCTGCAAAATCTATGTCCATATGTGTAGCTACTATAGTCTGATTATTTATGGGCTCAGGGTCCCCCAAGAATCAGGAACCATCATCCTAGACTAAAACAATACCTGAAAAAGGCATAGAGATGGTGAGGACCTGTTCTAGGTGACTCATGGGCTTTTCTGACCATCAAGATATAGAGGAAGGGGATGACTTTGTTAATGTTCTACCCAGGTGTCCCTGGCCACAGGCTGAATGTGGTCTTACACAGATGGAATCCATTTACAGTCATTATCATTAACATATCTCTAAAATTAAAATTTATAAGCAACATGACATGCCCATGTTTATTTTACCATAAATAAACAGTCCTTCCCCAAACATAGCAAACTGATTCTCCATTAGTCAGAGTGATTTTATTAGGCTTTGCATCCATGGAAGGACAGGTAGATAATTCTAAAAACAAGAAATTTCAGAAGTCCTTATGACAGCCACGGGAGATGCAAGGGAGGCCCTGTAGGGCCTGCACATCTGAGTAATTAGCTCAAGGCTGATAGCAGATCAGTGTTTCAGCTCAGGCCTGGCCTGGGCATTGGCTTTGGTCCTCCTTAGTTTTTGCCTTTTGGGTTTGGGGTGTTTATATTACCATATGCTTTTGTTCTTCCAGTGAAGAAACAAAGTCCAGACTCTTGGAATGATTTTTCAGTCATGTGGAATGCTAGATAATGACCAAGAGTCCCTACCGGGTCTTTGCCCACGGGGCCTTCTCCTTGTTCTCCAAGAAGCAGGAGTCCTCCAACCCTTCTCTCTCTCTTCTCTTCTCTCCTCTTCCCCTTCCCCATTCTCCTTTCTTCTCCCTTTCCCTCCTCTCTCTTCCATATTTCTTTGAATTCCTGAACTTTTAACATCATTAACCAATACCCATCCTACCTCCCAACCAGGTGAAAGCCAGCTTTGCCCAACTCAGGGTCCTGCCTTTGCAGAGGATGTGACAGTGGGGCTGATACTGGCTCGTAGGACAAGGCATGTTCCAGAAAAGGTCTGGTTTCCTTTGGGTCTGCCAAGGGAGAAATTAGGTTGTATAAGTCAAATTCTCCTGTGGAATGAAACACCACTAAACAAACCAAAACCAGGCCTGAAAGCATCCTTGTGAAAGAACAAAATGGGGTGAGGGCAGGAAGCCAGCCTGCAGGCCTCCAAGCCAAGCGATGGCCAGAGCAATATCCCTTTAATAAAAAGGGGCCAAAAAGATCCCAAAGTTGAAGCATGCACGTGCGCTCATACTCGCACATGGCCTCTCTATGTAACTCATTTCCCTTGTGGTCCCACCCAGCCCCAGGCCACCACAGGAAATGGTGAATGAGAAGAACTTTCCATAGACAGGTCCAAATGTTTGCCCTGTGATGCCATCTGACTAAATCTGTACTGCTGCCCAAAGTGGAGGTTGACAGAACTTCCTGTGTTCTGTGTCCTTGGCTTCGTGCTGAGCAGGTGGAGGGACAGCCTTGCCTCAATCACATTTGTGAGTTTCTCCCTGGAAACCCTGTTGTTCTCCACAACTGAGGTGGCCAGTGAGGCTCAGAGAGGAGACCCATTTCCAATTTTCTCACTCTACTTAGATTCCTGTCTTAATAAACAGACAGGAAGCCTCTCTGGAGTTTGATTCATCTTCTTGCTGTATTGATTCATTCCTTTCTTTTCTCATGGTTTCCCATTTTAGTCAAAACCATAGATGACACACAGGATCTATGACATAGAGCTTGAGTGAGGCAAAGTTGTAGCCTTCATTCTCCAACAAGCCTTCCCTCCTCCTCCCTCCCCTCTCTCTTCCTTCTTTCTTTTTATAGCTTTGCCCCTTGGTCTTCAAAAACATCCTTCACCCTCAGAGGGCTGACATGGCTGAGTCAGCTGCGGCATGAGTAAGAGCAAGTGGCAGTGGCCTGTGGACATTCCCGTCTTTCTCCTGTGCCTCCTGACATCTCACTTGTCTACAGCACTTCCTTCCTGTCTCCTTACAGCCGCACTTCAGCTTTCTCTCAACTTTTGCATCTGAGCTAGAAATGCATGAGTAGAAGAATTTAGCTCCATGTTGCATGGCTTAGAACTCCCTTCCTAAGATGCATAATGACTGAGTCTGCCTTCCCACCTCACAAAGACAAGGGGATGGCATCAGATTTCATTCATATGGGGGTGAGGGGAATTTTGCTGGGGGGCTGCCCCATATTTGGGTGATGGGTTGTGGGGTTCATTAGCACCTAAGAGACTTAGGGTGTCTTCTCAGAAACTACTTAGACAACAATACAACAATACCTCTTCACCCCAATGCCTTTTTCTTAAAAAAAAAAAAAAAAAGTCTTTCCTGACACTGGTGTCCACAGCAGTGTGTGTCTACTCCAAGTTCATATGTGCAATTTATTCCAGAATGTTCTTTGCCTACTCAGTACTCAGTCTTTTCTGCACAGTCAAGCATTCAACAGGTAGTAGACACTGTTGGTATTCTTCTACTTCTCTTCTTCATGCCATTTTAGGGCTTGCCAGCTTTTAATGTTGGCATCTCTAAGGGCCAAGAATTAACACCTTTGCCCCACCTGCCAGGAGCCTTCAACCAACAACTAACGAAAGCTGCCCCTTTATACATATATGCTTGCTCTACCCTGTGGTATGCCGAGGACTGGGTGAGTCTCAGCCCAGGGGTGACCAGACCTTTCTTCTCTTCCCTTGTTAAGTCTCATGTAGAAGTAAATGCTATGGAGCCTGTACACTATGGGATGGATGAGTCTCAGCTCAGAGGTAACCAGAGCTTCCTGCTCTTTCCCGGTTAAGCTCTCATGCAGATGACCTACCCTCAAATCCTTGTTCAGGATATGCTTTTAGAAAAAACAAGAAACTCACACTAAGACCAATAAGGGCTCTGGAAAGTAGGGAAGAAAGCCCAGGGTCCAGGGAGTACCTATCCCTGAGCTCTGTGTTAGTTACTCTCGTATCGCGATGACCAAACCGCCAATACAAACAACTTAAGGAAATGTTTATTTTGGTGCACAGTTTAAGGACTCTGTCCGACTTTTTGGCTCCATGTGGTGGGGAAGAACATCATAGTAGTGAGAATATACAGTGAGGATAGCGGTTCAGATTAGAAGTAGAGAGTGATAAGAAGAGATGGTATGTTCTCAAAGGTCCATCTCCAGTACTTTCTATAGTTAGGTAATATACTCCAAAGTTTCCAGACTCTCTTTAAATAGTTGTACCAGCTTGAGAAAAAGTATTCAAAACATATGCCCATAGGAGACATTTCTGATTCAAGCTGTAACAACTTGTGTTTCATCATCAGCAAATAAGGGCCAGCACTCTGCTTGTTTGGCTCAAGGATGGATGGAACCAGCACCATGTCTACTCATAATCAGCTGCCATTGCAGTCAGGTTTGCATTACTGGCAGGAAACATCCAACCAAGAACAGCTTGTGAGAAGAAAAAAAAAGGTTTATTTTGGCTCATAGACTCAAGGGGAAGCTCCATGATGGCAGGGGGAAATGAAGACATGAGCAGAGAGTGGACATCACCTACTGGCCAACATCAGATGGACAACAACAGCAAGAGATTGTGCCAAATACTGGCAAGAGGAAGCTGGCTATAACACCCATAAGCTCGCACCAACAATACACCGCCTCCAGGAGGCTTCAATTCCCAAATCTCCACCAGCTGAGGACCTAGAATTCAGAACATATAAGTTTACGGGGACACCTGAATCAAACCACCACAGTTTCCAAGAGCTCATTGCTGAACCAATGTGAGATATGTGCTCCATTTCTTGAGCCACCTTAGCCATGGAATAGCAAGAGACTGCCAGAGTGAAATCCTGGCCCTTGTCTCCTGAACCTGAACTCCATCTAGTCTTTGTTTAAAAGATCTGATTTGTTTGGACCGCTTTTTCTCCTGCTGGGCTAGGCTGGTAGGAAACTTTTACTCCAACTGATTTGTAAAAGACAATAATCTGGAGTGGTAGGGTAATTTAAAAAACAACAGATAAATTCTTCAAACTTTGCACATGCAACATGAGGGACTGGCAGTGGTCCTCTAACTTCTATCAATAGATTTTACAGCTCAATGTCCATGGAATTAAGGAGCTTTGCTACTCTTTCAATAGCCCCCACTCAACCAGGACACGGCCATTTCTCAAGGTGGAAAATCCTTCCTTACAGGTGAATGTTTGGAATGTTCTGCTCAGAGTCACCTACCCCTTCCTTCCAGGAAAAAAAAATCCCTTCCTCTACCCCAGATCTCAAAAAAGATACAATGTATTAAAATACCAACCACATCAGTTATCAAGCATTGATTGACAAGTACTAGGATGCTCCACGTGATGCTACAGGCGATGTGAGAATATGTATGATAAAAAAGAAGGAAATTATTTCTAAAAATTAACATGCATTGATGGGAGAAATTTTCTGGTATTTCTCTTCTCCTTTTTTTGTTTTTTAATACTTTTTTTATTTGAGAGAGAGAGAGAGAGCTGCTAGCCACTGTAAACAAACTCCAAACACATGAGCCAACTTGTGCATCTGGCTTTATATGGGTACTGGGGAATCTAACCCGGGTCCTTAGGCTTTGTACGCAAGTGCCTTAACCACTAAGCTATCTCACCAGCCCTCTCTCCCCTTTTTTTTTTTTTTTGCATGTATATGTCTGTGTGGTGTCCACATGTGTGTGCAGGTGCATGTGAGCATGCATATGAAGGCCACAAGTCAATGTTGGATGTCTTCTTCTGTCATTTTCCCCTTATTTGTTGAAACAAGGTCTCTAATTGAGTGCAGAGCTCACAAAATCAGCTAGACTGAGCGAGGCAGGCGATATAGCCTATGTTTGGATGACAGGTGCTTGCCACCAAACATGACTGTTGTGTGGGTCCTAGGGAATCAAACTTGGGTGCTCATGCGTGTGTGACAAGCACTTTACCAACTGAACTGTCTCCCCGCCCTTCCCTGTGAAAGATTTATGCTCCCTACGATGACTTGACACACTAAGCAGTTTGCAATGTATTTAAATGTTTACTTTTTCTCTGATTTAATTTTTCATTGAGGCATGATTTCCTGACAGGGAAATCCATAGTTTTTCAGTGTGAATTCCATGAATTTTATCAAATGTGAATTCGTGGTAAAAACCCATAGTGCTAAAGAGCCTTTCGGCAACCTGACCTGGGTTCACTGTACCCCTTCCAGACCATCAAGGCATCGTGCCCTTCGGAGTCGCAACATTTGAGTATGTTCCCAGAGAACAAGGACATTCTCTTCCATAACCACCGGAAGTGGTCAAAACATGCATATGACCAAGGATAACATTACTATGTGTCTAATCTGCAGACTTTATTCACTTTGCTTCTTGTGACACGAACGCCTCCTTTTATAGAACACAGAAGAGTGAAGGCAATCTTCTGACCCTGGTGTTCCACTTTTGACTGTCTGCTCTGTTTTCACTCTGGATGTACCTTGCTCTCTTAGAGTGGCAGCATTCATCACTGCCAATCACTGCACTGTCCTGAAGAGACATGGACCCCAGTGGTTCTTGGGTTCAAATAAACCCAACATCTCTCTAAGTTTTCCTCACTGACTCCCACCAAGGTATTATCAATTTCAGTGGGCTCCCATTCACACACTTCTACTCATATACCTCCACTAGGCTAAAAAATTAACACTTTGAAGTTTATTTAGTTATTTTAAAAATATCTTATTTATTTATTTAAGACACACACACACACACACACAGAGAGAGAGAGAGAGAGAGAGAAAGAGGCAGATAGAGAGAGAAAGTATGGGTGCACCAGGGCCTCCAGCCACTGCAAATGAACTCCAGATGCATGCACCACCTTGTGCATCTGGCTTACGTGGGTACTGGGGAATGGAACCTGGGTCCTTTGGCTTCACAGGTAAGTGCCTTAACTGCTAAGCCATCTCTCCAGCAATGTAGTTTACTTTTACTGCCACTTACTCTGAGAATGTGTGTTTTATCTTTCCAACTCCATGCTACTATGTTCTGCAGTCAAAAATGATACTTCTTTGAGAGTGGGGTCTGATGTCACAGGCCTGTAACCCCAGCTACTCAGGAGGCACAGACAGGAGGATTATAAGTTTAAGTCATGCCTGGGCTACAAAACAAGTTTAGAGCCAGTCTAGGCAACTTAGCAAGACCCTGTCTCAAAATAAAATATTTAAAAAAAAAGCATATGTGGGTGCTATACTCAGAAGTAAAGCACTTGCCTAGCACACATTAGACCCTAGGTTAAATCCTCAGCACCACAAAATAAATAAATAAATGGATTAACTTAATGATGCTGCTTTGAATCTCACAGATGAGATAGTCTGTTATCCAGCAAACATCAGTGGTGGCATCTGGCTGGTCATTACTAAGGGAAACCCCAAAATATAAGTGCTTTGCTCAGATAAACATGGACCACACACCAACCCCAATGGTTCTGAACACTGTCTGGGATTTACCTCATGAATCAGGACTTCAAGGGCAAGAGCAACTTGTTTTTCTTTTCTGTCTTCTCACTTTCCAAGTGAAACATGGGTCAGTATGATGGCTGAAAGGTATGGGGAGACCACAGCTAATCCCAGAGACTGGGCTTCTCGAATAGATACGAGCTTACTCCACCCTCAACTAGGCAAGGAAAGTCCCAAGGCACTCACAGAGTTATGCCCATCTATCCCTACTGGACAATGCATGTTTCAATCATAATACATACATGTATGCATTTATATCCATATGTACATATGTGTGCATATATGTATGCATGCAATGCCTTCTCTTTTGCCTTCTGCATTCATCCCAGTCTTCTAAATAATGAGGGCCCCACTTCACCTCAGTAAAAATCTGAAGCCTTCAATCTACTCCATTTGATACAAAACAACTGACTTCTTTTCTCAGCCTCCAGGTTTAAAATTAGGAAGGGGTAACTCATTAAGAAGCCATGTTGCTCCTGTGACCTTTGTTCAGAGGGATCATCAGGTGGCTGAAGAACAGGACACTATTCATGCAGCCCGCTTCCTTTCCTCCAGCTGTCCAAAGTGCTGGCCACTAGCTACATGTGGCCATTGATATGTAAATGCCAATGAAATAAAAAATTCAAAATGTATTCCATCTGTCCCACTGGCCATGTGTCAGGTATACAACAGACACAGGGGCAAGTGGAACCCATATAGAATAGTGCAGAGAATGTCTGTGTCACTGCAAGATGTTCTGTTAGATACCGGAGCTGGTCGAGGGACACGTCCATGTGAAAGCAGAGAAAGCCTGGGGTAGACCTATGTAGTGACATCCTGGAATGTTATCTTGATATACACCCATGGAGGATGGCAAGAGGCAGTATGTGCATGGCTGAAAGTGACAGCTGGGCAGGAGAGATCCTCTGACTCTTATCTTCCTTCTACTGACCTTCTTTGGTTTCCAAGAGTGTGCTCCACTCTTCAGTTTTCAGCCAAGAGGAACTTTTCTCTCAACATGGCCCCCAATTGCTAAGCCCTGTGTTTTCCCCATTAATGAAGTGAATTAGAGTCTACCAAGCATCTTTCACTTGATATTTTCCAGGGCCCTGTGAAGAAAGAAACATGGTTTGGGGAATCTTACCCAGGTGCTGAGCAGTTTGATTAGTGCAAGGTTTCTTAGGGACAGATAAAAGCAAATCTCCTGGTAAACTCTAATTATTAAGAATAGATTAAGCCGGGCATGGTAGCGCGCGTCTATAATCCTAGCACTCGGGGCAGAGGTAGGAGGATCGCTGTGAGTTTGAGGCCACCCTGAGACTACATCATGAATTCTGGGTCAGCCTGGGCTAGAACAAGACTCTACTTTGAAAAAAAAACCATGTAAAAAAAATAGAATAAAGATGGCAAGCTGTGGGAGAATGGAGTGCAGAACCCACAAATATACTCAAGACCCAGCAAATGGAGGAACATGAGAGAATGACACTCTCCCGGAGGAGGAAGGGGGATTTCTTTCTGTATGAAAGTAATTCTCTTTGGAGATAATTATCAGCTTACTTTTGTCACAGGCAGGCAGGATTTAAAGGTCATTCTTTAAAATAGTCACAGTCACTTGTTCTACTAAGAAGGCAAGTGTGACTTTCAGGAACAATTAGGTAAAAATGAGTTCAATCTGATCAAGCCAAGAGTATTCATTATGGGTGCTGAAGACTGTTTGGCCTTGGAAGAAGTTAATCTTTCAACTTGCTTCATTTAAAATAAGGACCTTTAGCAATGGTGGGAGAACCCATGCCCACCCTGACTGCCACCAAGAAAGAAATAAGGTCTTCGTGTCTAATGCTATCATAACAGCTTGAAAAAGTTAGAAAAGATCACGAGGTAAGGTAATCATGAGGGGTGGGCAGGTAGGAAGATGGATTTCCTGTTTCAGTGAAGCCCCTGCCAAGCCTAGAAGAGGTTAGCAAAGGGAAAGTTATTTTTAAGACTTGCAAAGTTTGAATTGGCTTAAATAGATCCTTGCCTGGAGGCAAGGAGAAAAAAAAAACAGATAATAAATAATACCTGGACCCACATGTCAGAGAAAAGTCAGGAAGTAAAGAAAAAGAAAAGCCTTCATTTTCACAGGTCAGTGTCCCAAACAGGAAAGTAGGTGCCAGCTGCTATGGGAGCCTCAAAGCAGGGATGGGTGGTAGAGTGAGAGGTGGTCTAGGCAACAGTTACCAGAACATCTATAGTGATGTTTGTTTATTCTAATATAAAGTATGAGGAAAATACCACTAGAAAAAATGCCATTTTCACTGATCATATAATTTGAAAACAGTGTGCTCTTCTGTACAGCCATTTAAAAAAAATCCCTAATTTCCCCTTCCAGCAGAGAACTGCCCCAAATATTCCCAAAGACCCTCCCTTACAGAAACCTCACTGTAGGCAATAGAGAAAGAACAGAATATGAGAGACACTAAAGAAATGGCTCACAATGGAACCTCACTCCTGCCATCTACCCATGCTCTGAAGAAGCTCTTGGGGTTCCACCATAGCTGTGATCTGTAACTGGGAGTGTCGATCATATCTGAAGGTCTACCTCCAGAGTGCCTGAGTCAGCAGGTCAGTTGGGGGCAGAGCCTGAGAAACTGTATTTCCCAAGGGAAGCTAATGCTGGGATCCCAAGTCCCTTCGAGAAAAGCTGCCTTAATGAATCCCAGTGCTCCCAGAAGTTGTCCTTGAAGGGAGTCAAGTTGAATCTACCAACAGGGAAATATCTTTCTTTTCGTTTGTCCTTGAGATCAAGAGCAAGGTCTCTCAGTGGGCATCTGAGCACCTGTCAGCAACCAGCCAGTGGTATGGCTCCACAGAAGAGCCGTGTTGAAAGCATCATTCTCATTAGACATGGGACCCGGACATGCCCTGAGAGCCCTTCTGTGGTGTTCAGAGAGGGAGGGAGGGTGACCACGGCAGCCCTGGGCGAATTCGCATGTTGAGCTTGTCTTTTCATTTCTTCTTTGGCTCTTCCATGCACACACCGCTCCGCTGCTGACTGGCAGGTTCTTGGCCTTGCAGATAATAGTAGAGCCCAAAGAAAACCTGGAGCTTGGGTGAGTTTCTCAGACCAGCCCTAGAGATGCTGAAGCAACACATGGGTTGAAAGTTAACTGCTCCCGAGGAAGCCTAGAGCCACGTATGGACATCAGGCCTGGCACATAATGTCACAGATCTGCTCTCCATTAAGTTTTGGACACTCATTGCTCAGAAGCCCACATCCCTTCAGGCCAGAGGCAGATCCCCAACAGAACCTGAAGCTCTTCTCAAGACCTGGCTAGCCCCCCTCAAGACTGGAAACCATTTGCCATCAAAGCCTACCTGCCTGGCCAGAGATCTGTCTCCTCCCAGGACACTAAAATGGCATCTTTGTAACTAGATCCAACGGCCCCTCTCACATTGTAAACTGACCCTTGAGTTGTTTTCATTCGCGGGAACTATTTTTCCTGGAATATGTCTAACATACAAAGGGGGAAAAAAAAACCTTTTTTTTTTTTTTTTTAAACATCCAATACAAAATAAGCGATTGTTAAGGCTCCAAATAGTCTGGTGTAATTCTCTATCATGTTCTAAAAGCAGTAAGCCACATGAGAGCGTGTGTTCTTTGGCCCGAGCTTCTCTCCTGGGGTTGGTCTGAGTGTACTTTGTTCCTTCTATGGCCTCTGACATGCCACAGAGCACCCTGGATAGGTGTCCCCAGCCAGACACATGCTAAGCTCCTGGGCTCTCCCTTTGGGTATTGCCAGAGGACTCAAAGGGCAGAAGTGATTCTCAAGTGGAAATTTTCTTCTTTTTTCATGCTGTAAATAGGGCTGGCTATCCGTTCCGGATGACAAGCCTAAGAGGACATGCAAAACTTCATTCAGGCTTAGATATCTGGCCAGACATGGTGGTACACACCCGCAATGCCGGCACTCTGGAGGTGGAGGTAGAAGGATCACAAGTTTGATGCCAGCCTGAACTTTAGAGAGAAAACCTGCTGTAGGGAGATGGGAATAGACTCTGAGGGCATGCATAACTCACTAAAGCAGAAATCCAGAGGTTGAAGAGCACTGAACAGTAAAGTACATTTATAACACACCTGCCAAGGCTCAGGGAACATTGCGGAAGAGGAGGCAGAAAGATTGTAAGAGCCACAAGGTGGGAAGGAGTATCCTGAGGCATTGCCCCCCTCCCCACCATGCAAACTGACTGATGTATTCATAACCTCATGGTGAATGCCAACAACCTCACTGAAGAGGGCCTCAGTGGCACAGGAGCAGGGAAGAAGCGCTACAAGAGGATAACATGAAGGGAATTGGACCAACACATGATTTGTTCATACAGGAAAGTTCCTAAGTAATAAAAAAAATGTTAAAGTAAAAATTGGGGAAAAAACCCTAGATATCTGGCATACACCTATCCAGTATGGGCAAGTCTGAGGTAGAATTGATGTTCACATGGAAAAACTTGATATATAATAAATATTACTCTGGTCTTCAATTTTTATGGATAGAAAACTTTAAACTTTTGGCTAAAGAAAAGGGGATAATATAGTATGCTCAGAAAGACACGAGGTCTTTTGAAAGGCCATTGCTGCCCTGTGGACCCACTCCTGTGCCCCTGACCTACATCTTGAGCTTCCTTGCCTAGGTTTGGCCCCAGAACAGAAGGGAGGATGTGCTGTGGGGGGTCAGAGTGAAGAGAAGTAGAATATGGAAATGGCTGCCCACCTGGAGAGCTCATCTCCAGGAAGACAGGCATCTGCGGGTGCTATTCCATGTCCTCAGATGGCTGGCTGTGGCAGCCCAAGTGCAAGTGCCCCAGATGACACATGTGCAGTCCAAATGGTTAACCATTTTTGAAAAGGTCACAGAATGTTTGTTGAATCATTTCTGTGTTTGTTTTTGGAGAGAGTCTTGCTATATGTAGCCCAGACTGGCCTTGAATGCTTGATCATCCTGCCCTAGCTTCTTGAATGCTGGGAACACAGGCGTGTACCACCACACCTGGTTTAAGTAGCCTGCATTTTAGGTAATTATCATCTCCACTTGCCACAGTCAAGCACCAAACTCAAACAAATCAAGTTTCTTCGTGGTTACTTGGCCCTGCAACGGTCAAACTAGAATTCAAATTAAAACGACTAACTTAAGAGCCTTTCTTCTGGACCCCTGAAGTGACACATGTAAAAATACCCTGGAAATGAGAAAGCCAAGTGAAAGGTAAGGAGATGTGACAGTCCACAAGCTAGAAGTTCTAATTAAAATGACATCTCTGTCATCGGGGAATGTAAGATTTCACTTAAATGGGATTTTCCAGGTATCCAAAGCTTCCCCTTAATTAAGAATCAACTCTTTTTCTTTGGTACAGAGATTTTTAATGGAAAATTTCCAAAAGTAATTACAGTCTCTCTTTTTTTTTTTTTTTTTTTGCAGCCTTAAATACACATGGACTAGAATGTAAGATTTCTAAAAGTAGCCCAGTGCATTAATGAGTATCAGGGATAAAAAAGTAAGATAAAGCTGAGTGACAGTCTCAAAGTCTGTTACAGTGTCCCTGATGGCTGGACTTGATAGTTTTCCCAGCTTTCTGTTTTTGTTTTTGTTTTTTTCTGGAATATTTTATTGGGCAAATTTTCATACTTTTCTAGATTCTACTACCTCTTAGATTTACCATGTCATTGTAAACACTTGTTTTCTAACATATTTATCTGTCTATCCATCCATAACCCTATCACTGAAATTCATTGAAATATACATTGAAAATATTATCTGTTCACTTCTCTCTGAATACTTCAGGACATATCAATCACTGCTTTCCATATTTTTCTGTTGCACAACAATTTAAGCCCATGCTGCAAAAAATGCACAAATCTGAACAGTCATTGAGTTTGCAGAATGAAGACATCTCTGTAGCCAAAAGCCTTCTGAAGACTGACTATGTGCTAGACAGCGCTCTATACCTCTTCCTTGTAAACCCCACCCTTACTTCTACAGAGCCCACCTGCTGGTTTCTCTCACTGTAATCCACTATCGGTTTGCAAGACGTCAGGGTCCGAATCTATAAATTTGTGTTATCTGCAATTATCTGGATGGAATCATGTGAGCAATTCCAAAGCCACTTTCTGAAAGGTGTTCTTGTCTCAGTGGCTTTTATTCTCAACATGGATTTGGGAGCATCTGAGCAAGCCAGCCCCTTGATTTCTGTGTAAGTGCAGTGTTGTTACGTTACTACAATGCTGGATCAGCTCTGCCATCTGGTAAGAGAAGAGAAATCCTACAACAGTTAGCATTTTGGTAATGTTCTGAGGAACTGCATGTGGAAGGAAGATTATGTTTCACTGGGTGTGTGACCTCTGGGTGGTTATATAAGAGCAAGTTCTGCCCCAAGATCATATGCTGTAAAAGAGACATTTGCATGTTGTTAGATTGAGACTTGAATAGTTTCAAGATGTGGCAGCATTGGCATGTGAAGACATAGAGACATTTGCACACGAAGGCATTGACACAATCACAGGTTCTGTTGTGAAATTTGCACGTTGACATATTTACATGTGGAGATGTTAAGGCATTCACAAGTTAAGATATTGATATGTGTCCAGATCTGAACTTGGTGCAGAACTTGCTCTTATACAGCCACCCTGAGGCCATACCCCCAGCTCCTTGCTCTTCCATCTACTGCCTGCTCATAAAAGCATTTGAAGTCATAGCTTTGGATTATTGATAGGAAGATGCTAAACATGACTTTGATTAGAACATTAGCACCAAATAATAATAAGCTGCACAAAACTGATGACACATTTGGAGCAGGAAGGAGTAGCTAAGCTGAACTAGTGGGTTGAGGATGCCTAAGCTGAAAGCCTTAATGGAGGTCTGAACTGGAAAGTACTAAGTGATCATTTAAACTACAGGAGTCAACATCTGCTCAAGCCCTAGTTTTATTTTACATTTACATTTTTACAATGATCAGCATGGGCACTGGCAAAAGCAGGGCTTGGAAGAGCTAGCCAAAACTATCTTCCAGTGCAATGCTCTGTAGTAGGCACAATGGAGTGCCCACATGGATTTGCCTATCATTACAGTGTAAGGGAGCCCTTCCTGCTGGGGGCTCTCACTGCAGGTGGGGCTGAGCCTGATCCCAAAGAGTCAGAGACACTCAGAGGACAGGCTGTGGGTACACTGGCAAGGTCAGGATACTAAAGGGCTTTTCAAACAATAATGTGATCCATACAAAAAAAGAAATGATGACCTTATATACATTCGCATCTAACCTTTTTATATATCAGAAACTAAAGATAAAAACCATGGACAACTCTCTCTTTCCCTCTCTCTCAAATAAATAAATAAATTGAATATTTTAAATTAACCATAGACAAAATATGACAAAATATTAATATTCCAAATCTGGAACATTTTCTCAGAATTTAACAAAACAGGTAAAATATGTGGATCAGGAATTCACAGAAGAGACCATTCCAAATGCCCAATGAACTTAGCAACTGAAGCTGAACGTGATAAGTGTGTTTGTTTTCTAGGTAGTTGGTATAAATTACCCAAAATGGGTGCCATAAGGTAACAGAAATCTGTCCTTTCATAATTCTGGAGGCCAAAGTCCAAAATGAAGGTGTGTTAGGTGGGGGAACCCACGCACTCCACAGAGGCGCTAAGTGAGAACCTGCTCCTGCCTCTTGTAGTCTCTGCTGGCCACTGGCCTTGCTCTGCCTGGATCAGCATCTCGCCAATGTCTGCCATCACCTTTGTGATCCTCTTTCTCTGGGCACCTCCTCCTCCTCTGCCTCTCATATAAGGGCAGATGTGACAGGCACTTGGGACCTACCCAGATAACCCAGCATGATTTCTTCCCCTCCAAATCCTTGATCACATCTGTATAATCACATAATATATAAAACTAGCACATGAATTCATAGTCACAGGTTTCAGGAAGTAGGACCTGATATCTTTAGTGACGGTGGGGGAGTGAGTAACCCAAGATATAAATTAAAAGCCTCAATGAGGAGGCTGCAGAGATAGCTTATGGCTTAGCCATTAAGGCACTTGCCTGCAAAAGCTAATTTTGGTTTGATTCCCTAGTGCCCACGTAAGCTGTATGCACAAGGTAGCACATGCATCTGGAGTTCATCTGCAGTGGCCAGAGGCCTTGGCATACCAGTTCTCTCTATCTGCCTCTCTCAAATAAATGAAATAAAAATTTAAAACAAAAAAAAATACTTGAATGAGATACCATTTCATAGCATCATACTGGATATATTAGTTTGAGAATAGCAAATATGGACAGCAATGCATAGGAGATAGGAACCCACATCCCCTGCCAGTTAGAGAGTAAATCATACTGCCAGAGTTGTTTGGTAGAAGCCATAAAGCCTAAAGGTGCACAAATCTCATTACTCAAACCTTCTAGTGCTAGAGAAGTTCATCTGACCAGGAGATGGCCATTCCAAAGGACGGAGATGGCTTGATGAAAGAGTTTGCAATCTGAACGCCCATCAAGTACAAAATCGTCTGTGCTAGGATCAGATAACAGGCTACAAGAAGCGCTACAAATAAGTGGTGCAGGGTCTCACACAGTGACACAGACAACCTACTCCCAACATAACACAGGGGAGACATGCATGCAGTGGAACAATACAAGTACCATGCCCTGCCACGTATACCAATTCAAAAACAGGAACGCAACACAACCGTAAGTAGTGCTAAAAGTCCACAGGAGATTTCAAAATGGATTTGCAAATAAGTTATGTGTTAAGTGGCTGATGGGTTTATGACATTCATTATATGCTTCCTTATATGTGTGTTTATACCTGAAATGTTATCACCAGTTTTGTAAATATTTAGGAGGTAATGTGGGCTGCTGGTGAGAGAGGGACAGGTGATGCCTCTTAGTGGTAATACCTAGTGGCTAGAGAGATTGATCTTAACCCCAGAGAGTCTACATATAGGGCCTAGAGACAATTTAGGGAACTGTGAAGTGGGATGAACAGAATACATAGACAATTGTTAAGCTGTCTTTTAAGTGAAAGGTAGCATTTCCTTCCAGAGTGGATGTGGGCAGTTCTGCACAGTATTAGCGATTGTCATAGCTTTATTCCCAATAGCGTTTGGGTATTTTATAGCATATTATCATGTGGCAGACGTCCCCAAATAGGATATATGCTCATCAACAATCCAAAATGATAGTAGCCCCAATATCAGATCTCTCTTTAAAATGTGCTAGTAAGGAAACACATCGATTCAATTCTTCCACCACCAGAGACTTTATGTACTATACTGATGACCATATTTCAATATAAATATCTTTTGGCACTGTGTATCTTTTAACCTATGTCTTTAAAAAAGAATTTTTCTCCACATTAACAAGGGGTTCAGAGCCCCTGGAAAAGGAGAAAGAAGCCTGGGATTGCCAAGGGTCAGGCCAATGCTACTGACAGTCTCTGGAGGTCCCCACAGCTCCAGGTCAGAGAAGCCAGAGATAAGAATCAAGTCTGGATTTTGAGAGAAAGAGGAAGTTGCACTTTTGTTTATCTTAGCAGATGTTGAATGCAGAGCCCAGGAATTAAGATGAGCTATTTTTAAATGTGTCCTCCCTCCCATCCCATCTTCTGTCTGTCTTGTTTTATTGGATTTTAATCAGGAACTATCTTGTGAAGTGTTCTGAACTCAGACAAATTTAACACAAGAACTGAACGATTGGACAGAGTGTCCAAACGGAAGAGAAACTGACAAATTGATGAGCATGAAGGCTGCACTTCTAATTTCTTTGATTAGAACCACATGCGGCTTCCTCCCTTGGAGCTTGAGGGCCTGGGGTGTGGCAAACAAGCCCTGGAAACCTGACCAGGATCCTAGGATGCCAAGGCAAAAAAGAGAGAGAGAGAGATACAACGGCTTCCAGCAGAGGTGAGCCTGGTCTATAATTTCTACCCAGCACCCAGCAAGCAGCTGAGGTAGGATTTGCACTGCTGTCCCACTTAGGAGCTTGGAGAGTCCTGTTCCTTACAGCTGCCCATAGAACAAAATACCATCGATCTGAGGAAACAGGTTCGTAATAACCTAGCACACAGTGCCTATGTGCATCTTTTCATGACGTCTAACATTTAGCTATGTAATTCAATAGACTCGAAGCCATTTGCATTATTTGGGGTATTATCATTACCTACATGCAGAATGCAAATAGCAAAGGTAAGTCAAGGACGGCATGGTGGTGCACCAGCACTCGGAGGGCAGAGGTAGGAGGATGGCCTTGCGTTTGAGGCCACCCTGAGACTACAAAGTGAATTCCAGGTCAGCCTGGGCTAGAGTGAGACCCTACCTCAAAAAAGAAAAAGAAAAAGTAATCCAAATGATTAAACAGCTATTTTTCAGTCCATCACTTGTTGACCCCATGCTATGTTCTAGCTGTGCTTCTACACAACACTGTTTCCCTCTATCCTTTTACCCCTCTCCTGCCTGGTCTCCATGGGACCACTGTCCTGCTTTCTGCATAACATTGATGACATTTTTCAGCATGATCTTTTTGAGATCCTTGTGTATTCTGGTGCTTCATTGCTGCCATAATCTTCTATTGCATGGATATGCAATTACTTATTCATACATTTACCAGTTGAGGGACATCTGTGTATTTTTCCAGTTTGGGGCTATTATGAAGAAAACTGCTAAGCAATTGATGTATATATCTTTAGTTTTTCTTTCAGACGATGTCTTGCTATGGTGCTCAGATGAGCTTCAAATTCCTGGACTCAAAAGATCTTCCTGCCTCAGCCTGTCAAGTAACTAGGATTTCAGGAGTACCCACTACTCCTGGCTCATGTATGTATCATGTTATGTCTATATGTTTTCATATTTCTTAGGTTAATAACTACAGTTAGGATAGCTAAATCATGTTAAGTGCAATATTGATCTTCCAGAAGATGAAACATTTCTATCAATGTTTTTTGAAATATTTTTATTTATTTATTTGCAAGCAGAGACAGGTAGAGAGAAGAGAGACAGACAGAGAAGATGGGCATGTCAGGGCCTCCAGCTACTGTAAATGAACTCCAGGTGCATCTACCTTTACATGGGTACCGGGAACTCACACCTGGGTCATTAGGATTTGCAGGCAGGCACCCTAACTGCTAAGCCATCTCTCTAGTCCAAAGATATTTTGAGTTCCAGTTGTTCCCCATCTTTGCTAATACTTGGTACATTCTAGTGAGCATGCAATAGAATCTCATGGTACTTTCAATTTTCATTTCCCAATAACTAATGGTATGATGTTAAGCCTTCTACCAATAATTGGGTAGTGTATTTTTATTAGTCTGGTTACTGTAGTAAAGCACCCTACACAGAGAAGAGACTTGACCTTGTCTCTTACTTCCTTTTCGTCCACTTTATGTTCAAATGGTTTGTAGGACACAGGCTCTGTATGCACAAGAACCATGTCCTGTATCTCTGGCATGGTATTTGGCTGATGGTAGGTCTTCAGTTGAACTCTGCTGGGAAGAAGTGAGCAGACAAATTCTAGTTAATTGTAGGATATAATCTAATAACATTCTTGTATCCTACTGAAGAGTGCTGAGCTGTGGGCTTCTCTATACTGAATGGCCCAAGACTGTTAATTTTTTTAAATTGCTATGATTAAATTGTCTCTCCTCCTCTCCATTTCATATCTTCAGCTCCCCCCTGCGTGTAGATGACCTACCTTCCAAACTGGCAATTTGAATCAACTCTGGGCTTGCTTGGGAAGCTGATAAAGAAGTATTTTGACTTCTAAATTCACCACCGTGGAAATGAAAGCAAATAAGCCCAAGTAGGGGCCTTAAGGACTTGTACAGGAAAAGTCTAGGAGATGCTGATACAAGGTTCTCATCCCCACAACCGCTTAGAATGCACAGGCTGAAACGGGCTAGTGGACATGAAGAAATTCAGCAATGAGGTTCAATGAAATTCAGCTTTGGGCTTTGGAGAGAGAAACCATAAAGGAAAGTTCTGGGATCAAATCCCAACTCTTCTGGTCAGTAGTTCTCCAGCTTAGGAAGCTCCTGAATCCCACTGAGTTCAAATTTCTCATCTGAAAGTCAGAGAATCAGACTGCTGAGGAAGTTCAGTGGTAGAGGGCTTGCCTAGCATGAACAAGTCCCAGCTTTTAATCCCCAGGCCCTCCTCCCAACATACAAAGACTGAGTAAGTGATACTGACCTCACAGACTGTAAGAACTGGGAAAATTCTCCATATAACATGTACTCATCGCAACCTTTAATAAGTACTGGTTCCTTTTGTCCTGAGCAGGAGCTGGGGTATTTGTTGCCACTGGTGCAGATTCACCAGCTGCTACCATCATCTCCCAGTTGTTGTAAAGCACCCTACACAGAGAAGAGACTTGACCTTGTCTCTTACTTCCTTTTCGTCCACTTTATGTTCAAATGGTTTGTAGGACACAGGCTCTGTATGCACAAGAACCATGTCCTGTATCTCTGGCATGGTATTTGGCTGATGGTAGGTCTTCAGTTGAACTCTGCTGGGAAGAAGTGAGCAGACAAATTCTAGTTAATTGTAGGATATAATCTAATAACATTCTTGTATCCTACTGAAGAGTGCTGAGCTGTGGGCTTCTCTATACTGAATGGCCCAAGACTGTTAATTTTTTTAAATTGCTATGATTAAATTGTCTCTCCTCCTCTCCATTTCATATCTTCAGCTCCCCCCTGCGTGTAGATGACCTACCTTCCAAACTGGCAATTTGAATCAACTCTGGGCTTGCTTGGGAAGCTGATAAAGAAGTATTTTGACTTCTAAATTCACCACCGTGGAAATGAAAGCAAATAAGCCCAAGTAGGGGCCTTAAGGACTTGTACAGGAAAAAGTCTAGGAGATGCTGATACAAGGTTCTCATCCCCACAACCGCTTAGAATGCACAGGCTGAAACGGGCTAGTGGACATGAAGAAATTCAGCAATGAGGTTCAATGAAATTCAGCTTTGGGCTTTGAGAGAGAAACCATAAAGGAAAGTTCTGGGATCAAATCCCAACTCTTCTGGTCAGTAGTTCTCCAGCTTAGGAAGCTCCTGAATCCCACTGAGTTCAAATTTCTCATCTGAAAGTCAGAGAATCAGACTGCTGAGGAAGTTCAGTGGTAGAGGGCTTGCCTAGCATGAACAAGTCCCAGCTTTTAATCCCCAGGCCCTCCTCCCAACATACAAAGACTGAGTAAGTGATACTGACCTCACAGACTGTAAGAACTGGGAAAATTCTCCATATAACATGTACTCATCGCAACCTTTAATAAGTACTGGTTCCTTTTGTCCTGAGCAGGAGCTGGGGTATTTGTTGCCACTGGTGCAGATTCACCAGCTGCTACCATCATCTCCCAGTTGTTGAGTTCTAGGACTACAATTCAAAACTTCTCTGCAGACCTGTCCTTTGTCAATGGAGCTCCCTAGAAGGATGTACCCCTCCTCTATTCCCACAGGCATCAGCAGACTATTACAAGTAAAAGAAGCATGGGACTTGGTCTCCAGAAGAGCAATTCTTTTTTTCCTCTTTTGTAAAATATTTTTAATTTTTATTTATTTATTTGACAGAGAAAGAGGGAAAGAGAGGGAGACAGAGAGAGAGAGGGAGATCCAGGGCCTCCAGCCATTACAAACTCCAGACAGGTGCACCCTCTTGTGCATCTGGCTAATGTGGGTCCTGAGGGAATCGAACCTGGGACCTTTGGCTTTGCAGGCAAAAGTCTTAACTGCTAAGCCATCCCTCCAGTCCCAGAAGAGTAATTCTTGATGTGACCTAACCTATACAATCAATCTTGCCTGCAACAGATTTGGGCCAAGGCTGACACAGTATCCTTTCTTGGCCCCTACCTTGCCTTTCACAAGTCTTTCCTGCATTCTCTCCCCAATAAAACACATGCTCATAAGTCATGGCCTCGGGTCTACATGTGGAAATCCCACTTACGACAACCAAGAACTTCTAGGGCATAATCTAGTGTGGAGCAATAATGATGAAGAGGATATATATATATATTTTTGAAGTCATGCATGTGGACATCAGAAGTTGCAACTTAGTCACAACTGAAGAAATGTTTCATATTTTCTGTTTCTTGAAACCAATTGAGTCTCTGGATACTATGACATTCCCATCATGCCTCAAACCAATCACCTGGGGGAAAGTGAAATAATGAAGTGATCAGACAAGAGACATTTCCTGAAGCCTTCAGGCTAGGGGGTGGTGTGTACATAAGGACACCACAAAGTCAAACCTCCAGCCTGTGTCAGTGACATAGACAGCCCTGACAAATATATGAGGAAAGGAATGTTAGGGGAATCTGAGAGTGGAAAATATTACTACCTCTGGAGTCACACATATGAGGGCTTACAACAAGCTTAACCACTTCGCTTAGGTCACACAACACACACTTGAAGAAATTCCCTAAGATGTTTCTCAACCAGAGCACAAGGATGAGAGGGAAAGAGAAGCTGGAGGTAGAATGGTTAAGAAGTCACAGGTTGTTTTGTTTTCTGTGTTTATGTGTGTAATGTGGTGTGTGTGTGTGTGTGTGTGTGTGTGTGTGTGTGTGTATTGTGGTATGTGTATGGTGTATGCACATATCTATGCCTGTGCAGCTCTCTGTTTGCTAGCCTGAGGCAGGATGCTCCCCTGGGGTAGATGGAGGAGAACATTGGGTATCCTGATCCAGCACTCTTCCACCCATTCTTACTTAAGTAGGAGTCTATTACTGATCTGATCCCAGATCTTGTTGTTGTTTTTTCCTTTCCACACCAACCCCAGCAGTCCTCTGGTTTCTGCTTCCCATTGGACTAAAGTTACAAATATGCCATCTATCTAGACCAAAGGTCTTTTTTTTTTTTTTTTTTTTTTTTTTCAGGCATCTAAACTTTGAGAAAAAGCAACTCAGCCCTACAGGTTGATCAAGATCCTATGACCCAGTGATGCAGAGCTGAGATAGAGGAAATATCGAGAATGGGCTTCTAATTGGGAAAGTAGGCAGGAAGGGGAAATGAGCCCACATCTGGTGTCTGAGCCAACCTGGAGAGCTGAACAATGCACACACCTATGGGTAGGGCTGGCTGGCAGAGTAGAAGATGCTCACAGCATCGATGCCAGGTTTCCAGGAAAGAGAGATGAGATAAGAAAGTGGAGGAAATATTTCCCAAGAGACCCAGTCAGTGATCACTACAGTGACTGCAGAAAACCAAAGAATTCAAGGAAGGCCAATGACAATGATCAAGAGGATCTGGGGGCTGGATCTTGGGGTAAACAGGTGGCAGTAAAATGTCCCACATTTAGCATTGGATAAGTTTTACATCCACAATGAATGGAAGGAAGATTGATTGAAATCATGCATTTATATTCATGTCACCATAAAGCAACAGGGATAGTACTTTTTGATCCAACTTGCTAAATATTGAGAGACTAAACTAGTGACTTAATAAGGTATAAACAGCAATGTAGCTATTCTTTCTAGGAGTTTTCTCACAATGGATTTCTGGTGCTTCGCTGTTAGTGAACAATTGAGTTAAGTTAGTGGCAGGGATTAATGATCTGGCTAAGTATTTGAAACATTGCGGATAGATGGCTTGCTATTAACAGGGTAATAAAGTATAGGTTTTTTTTTTTTTCCTTATTCATTCCATCCTACTGTACTGTGGCATTGATCAGAAAAAAATATGTATAAAATTTATAGGAGGAGATGAAAGGCAAGAATCCCATGTGTTCATGTGGTTAAAGGTCTAAATTAACCTGTCGTCAGGGCCTAGATGGAGGTGAGTGGAAAACCAAACTTGTGGTTCCACTCTTCCTTACAATCCTCTCATGCTGATAACAAACTCAACACAGACTGACTCACAACCCACAGATGTGAAGACACTATCCAGGGGCCCTCCTTGATAATTCTAAGTGCTTCTGAGCTATTCGTTTTCATTCATTCTTTTTTAAAAATAGTATTAATTTAAGAGACAGACACAGAGAGAGAGAGAATGGGCACGCCAGGGTCTCTGGCCACTGCAAACTAACTCCAGATGCATGTGTCACCTTGTGCATGTGGCTTATGTGGGAACTGGGTACTCAAACCTGTGTCCTTGGGATTCACAGGCAAGCGTCTTAACTGCTAAGCCTTCTCTCCAGCCCTTCCTTCATTCTTCTAATGACTAGCAAATAAGAGGACTATTGCATCAAGGATTTGCTTCAATGTGTCCATCCAATCTATTCAATCCCATTAGCTCAGAACTGATTTATTTCTTATACTAATACCCATCACCGACCAGGTCATCCTGGTGCTCAAGGATGTGCTGTAATTCACTGTTGGTGTCTGGAAAGTGCCGTGGATGGAAGATGGCAGGGCATGCACTACATATTTGCCCTTTTCTGCTTAGAATGTCTAATGAGTTCAAGTGCTAATGAGTTAAGTCAAATTGTATATGGTTAAAAACACCTTAACATTGTTTAAATATAATATCACAAATTATAGTGGTAAGATGAAGAGGGAAAAGAAAGGAGAAAAAAGAAAAGGAAAGGATACACAAGGCCAAGAAGAAAAAGTAGGAGCCACTTAAGGTAGAATCTGTAAAAGTAATTCTGCAAAGTAACATCTTCTCCATCAAATTCCCTTTTAATCAAATGTTCTTTTTTTAAAAAACCTACAATAAAACAAAATGAAGTTTCACATTCAAAAAATATTTCCTATTTTTCACTTATGAACTCTCCAGCTGTGCATTCATTCCTTCTAAGTAGCAGAGCTGGTCACTCTCAGAAATCCTTGGCTGAAGGGAGAGCTACTGTGGCCAAGTACTGCTCTGCCTCATTCTCTCCAGAACTCCTAGATACTTCCAAATGGATGCATGCTCTCAAGGCCTGCTCCTCCTCCTGCTCAGTTGTAGTTGAACATATCATTTACAAGGATTCATCTTATGGCATGAGTGAGACAATCACTCTAGCTAAGTGCTTAGTTGACAAAGCATCAACCACAGAAAAATCAAAGGATGATGTAGCCAGGCATGGTGGTGCATGCCTTTAATCCCAGCACTCAGGAAGCAGAGGTAGGAGGATCATTGTGAGTTTGAGGCCACCCTGAGACTGAGGCTTCATAGTAAATTCCAGGTCAGCCTGGGCAAGATGAAGACCCTACCTCAAAAAGCAACAACAATAACAGAAAAAAAAAAAATCAAAGGTTGATTAAAAACCTAAAGAAGCCAGGATGATGAAGATGACCTGGTTGTCAATTGACCTGAATTTGGGTTGCCCAGAAGCAGAACTTAAAGATTTAAGGGAAATGGTTATATTGAGGCAAGAAGGATCCTAATAGCCAGGAGGTGAGTTGGGACACGGGAACCCACAAAGGGTATTACTATTGTGGGCAACTGAAGTTCCCCTTTTGGGAATTCCTGAAGACCATATACAGTCTGCACCTTTCGAGCTGTGCCACCAAGAAATGAGAGATTAGGGACTTTACATGCTGTATCCCATCAGTGCCTGTATGAAGACTGGCTCCAGAGCTCTTTATTTCCCTGGAACTTCTAGGCTGCTGTGTGGAGCAGGTAGAATGGCCCTCTCAGGTGTTGCAGAGCCTCCCAAAACTTCAGTCAGAGAAACTCAGGCTCAGGCAGTGGGAAGTTTGGGAAATACTCACTTAAGTAATATGTCTTAGAGGCCATGAGCTGAGCCAGGACAGTATATAATACATAGTCTCATTCCCTTAGAAGTGGACATCAGACCAGTGTGGCCATATGTTCATCTAAGGCACACAAATAGGGGAAGGAGGCAAAAATAAGCAGATACCAGCAATGAGGCAGAGATCTCACACGTCGCCTATGTGCAATCAATGCAGGAGAGCCGACTTGTTGCTATGGCTGCTTCAAGAAAGAACTTGGAGAAATGACTTTATAAGTGGCTTGTGTATATTGCTCAACAAGTCACTGCATGGATGAAGACACCAGAGCACTTGTCCTTCAAGGCACACGTATTCCAGGAAATAGTGAGGCTAAAAAGGCCAACAGACTTACTTCATCTCAAATAGGATGTGCTAGCTAGCCATCATGTGGTTGTGAGACCTAAAATATTAGGGCATTTCCATAGGGAGACATGGTATCCTGGTGGGTGATCATGGGAGCCTCTTTGAAGAAGGTGATATTGGGGATGCATGCCTTATAATGGAGGAACTTGGCCTGGACCGATGGGGAGGAGGGCAGTCCACTCCAGGAGAGGAGAGAACACGGAGACCTCCACTAGAGGCAGGAATGGGACTGAAAAGCTCACAACGCAGAACATAGCTGGTGAGTCCACTCCATCTGCTCCTCCTGTGCAGGTCTTGGAGAGAGGAGGACCTAAGGTGACATGGGGCTGCTGGGGTCCTGGAAAGAGTTTGAGTACTGAGGAAAGGGGTAAGTGTGCCATGGAGAAGTCAAAGCTTCAGTACCATTGCCAGCTCTGCTAGAAGATAACTCCATCAATTGGAGTGTTTATAGGCACTGACAACTGGAGTTTCTGGGGTGGTGACAACAAAAGTAATGGCAAGAAAGAGGTGCACATTAGGAGATAAGAAGGGTGGTTATCACGAGAGGTAGAACATCCTCTGTCGACTCTATCTAACAGAAGAACTTTCTGCAACGATGGAAAGCCTTATATCTGCATTGTCCAACACAGTGACAGGTCACTGCCCATTAGTACATGATGGCTCCTCCAGATACGACTGTGTTTGCGGGTGTTGGGAAGTCTATCTGAGGCATTAAAATGAATGTGTATGGAAAGTTCCAATCATCTGGAAATTCCCAGGCCTCCTTAAAGAAAGCAAATCACCCTCCAGAGGCCCATCTGAAGTGTGAAATGCTTTTTGCCAGCCCATAAAGAATGTTTGGACTCCCACAATGTGAAACTGAAACCCTCCATCAGGGAGTCCTTGGCTTCTAAAAGAGCCTGAACAGATGTCCTGGGGGAAGCAAGGTCAATTACCACCTTGTTGTGACCTGCCAGAGGAGCTGTCTGTCATCCATTGGCAACCTCACTACAGAACTCAAGCCAAAGATGGTGCAACTCTTCATTCAATCAAGGAGAATGCTCTGTTCAGCACCAGGAGGGGTTTGAAAGCAGGACAAGGGCAAGCAGGAGTTGAACTCCATCCACTGTGTGGTCTAACCACTTTGGAAAACGTATCTTGGCTCATCCTCATTACAGCTGCGTGGAGGAGGTCTGGCCACTCTCACTGGTCTCTGATAATTAGTCGTAACTTATCTAAAGTCCACTGCAAATGAGAGAGTCTGAGACAGGACCAGAGGCCTGACTCATCCACATGGTCTTCCACTGGAACATGCATCTCCCTATACATACTAGTGTATTTATTTGTGCATGTGCATGTGTAGGCATGCAGGGTCTCTTGCCACTGCAAATGAATGTCCATCTAGCTTCACTTGGGTGACTGGGGAATTGAACAAGACTGGCAGGCTTTGTCAGCAAGCACCTTTAAATGCTGAGTTATCTTCCCAGCCTCAAGCACACTATTTTTTTAATTAAAAAATATTTTAATTTTATTTTTAATTTATTCATTACAGAGGAAGAGAGAGAGAGAGAGAGAGAGAGAGAGAGAAAATGAGCATGCCAGGGCCTCTAGCCATTGCAAACAAACTCCAGACACATGCCCCATCATGTGAATCTGGCTTACATGGGTAGGGAATCAAACCTGGGTTCTAAGCCTTTGCAGGCAAGTGCCTTAACCCCTAAAGCCATCTCTCCAGCCCAAGCATATTATTTTTTTACTTTTATTTATTTATTAATTATTTATTTGCAAGCAGAGAGAGATAAGAGAGAGAGAGAGAGAAAAAAACAGAGAGAGAGAGAGAATGGTTATGCCAAGCATACCATTTTTGATATCATTAACATCACTCTTTCATTTTTATGGGCACATCCCATAAAAATTCTATTATAATTTATAAGTTAATTACTCACAAGTATTGACTTCTAGAACATCATGTTTATTTTATTGCATTCATTTATTACTAGACTTTATTTTTCAGAGGCATTTTGGATTCACAGAAAAAAAATTGAACAGCACTTTCTCTTCCCAAATGCCTTCCCTTCTGTTGAAGAAATATGTTTGATACATATGATTAACCACTGTTAATACTTTATTATTAATTGTGGTCTACAGTTTCATTAGTATTCAACCTTGATGTACATTCTGTGGCTTTTGATTAACACATAGTGCTATGCATCCACCATCACAGTATCAAAAAAAGACACTTTCCCTGTCCTAAAAAGTCCTCGAGGCTGCACCTACTTGATCATCCCCCTCTCCCTGCCACTGAAACTTCAGGGAATCACTGACTTCTTATTGGTCATGTCAATCAGCCAGTCCCAGAATATCACCTACTTAGAAACACACATTAGCTTATTTCAAGCAGTGATATTCATTAAAGTTTCCTCATTGTCATGTTGTGAGCAGACATGTCATTTATTATAGATTAATGTCCCACTGTATAGATGCACCATATTTTGTTTATCTATACATCTGTTTGAGGGCATCTTGAGTTGCTTCCAATTGTGGGGTTCCTAGTGTTTTTCAGTCATCTTCTTATCTGTACTTTTAAAAATTATATCTCTATTTTTATATTGTTTAATTATTTATTTACAAGCAGAGAGAGAGATAGGAACAGAGAGACAAAGGGCACACCAGGGCATAGTGTCACTGCAAACAAATTCCATATGTATGCACCACTTTGTGCATCTGGCTTGATGTGGGTACTGGGGAATCAAAACCCAATCATTAGGCTTTGCAGGCAAGCTCCTTAACCACTGAGCAATCTCTCTAGCCCCTTATCTATTGTTTTCATTGGTACCACATCATCTTGATCTCCTTCACTTTGTGGTAAGTGGTGAAGTTGAGCACTATCAGTTTTCTGGCTGTTCTTCATTATTGGGTAGTCTATTCTGGGCTTTTTGCCTCTGTATAAAAACTCTGTTTATATTAATAAAATAACTTGTTGGACTTTTCATTGAGGTTTCATTGAATGTATCCATCAAGTCAGGAAGAACTGACAGTGTAGCAATACTGATTCTTCCTACTCATGAACACTGGAAGAATCTCGTCATTGATTAAATAATCCTTTGATTTCTTTCATTGAGATTGTATAATTTTCCTTATGCAGCTCTTATGGATATTTTGTTGTATTTATCCTAAATATTTCCTTTTTAGTATAAATGTAGTGTGGTGGTTTGATTCAGGTGTCCCCCATAAACTTAGGTGTTCGGAATGCTAGGTTCCTTGCTGATGGACATTTGGGAATTAACAGCTCTTGGAGGCAGTGTATTGTTGGGGGCAGGCTTATGGGTATTATAGCCAGTTTTCCCTTGCCAGTGTTTGGCACACTCTTCTGTTGCTTTTGTCCACCTTATGTTGGCCAGGGGGTGATGTCCACCCTCTGCTCATGTCATCCTTTTCCCCTGCCATGATGGAGCTTCCCCTTGAGTCTGTAAGCCAAAATAAACCTCTCTTTTTTTCCCCACATGCTGCTCTTGGTTGGATGATTTCTACCAGCAATGTGAACCTGACTGAAACATATAGTGTTGTATTTTAAATTTCAAGTTCTAGTTGCTCACTACTGGTACACAGGAAAACAATAGACTCTTGTACTCTTGTATCACTGTATACTGCAACCTTGCTATAATCATTTATTAGCTCCAGGAGTATTTTGTCAATTCTCTGGAATTTTCTATGGGCAATCACATCACCTGTAAACAAGACAATGCTTTTTATATCCTCTCCTGGTCTTACTGCATTGGCTAGGACACCTAGGAGGATGCTGCGTAGACGTGGAGAGACTGAAAATGTTTGCCTTGTTCTTGATGTTGGGGCAAAAAAAATATCTAGTTTCTTACCATCTCTTTTATTGTTATCCCCTCCCCTCTGTGAAGTAGAATAGTAGGTCCACTCATCTTCCTCTGGTGCACACTCCTCCTTGTCTAAGGGCTTTCTCTGTCCATGAGGAAGACTGAGCTCATTGTGTGGAGAAGGCCATGATTGCTGGGGAG
Organism: Orientallactaga sibirica; assembly: GCA_036365145.1. NCBI lineage: Eukaryota > Metazoa > Chordata > Mammalia > Rodentia > Dipodidae > Orientallactaga > Orientallactaga sibirica. The sequence goes on from JAEOAD010000011.1 coordinate 22,300,088, forward strand.
TTAACCCTCCTAGAAGCAACCCTCAACCACCAGTGGACATGGATAGCTATTCCCCAGTACCCTTACCCCTGAAGAGAAGCCTGTAGGGTACCCTACGCAAGCCCTCGGTGTTCCCTAGTGGGTTGGACCCCTTCTGTTCATGGAGGTCACCTAGTTACTATTGCTTGCTTTTCTGCCTTCTTTCCCTTGCCTGGCTCACATCGCACTCAGTGCTTTTGGGCCATTTCCTAAATAAGCTCTGTGAATTCAAATCCTAGTCTCAGAGGCTTTTTTTCCCTGGGAAACCCAACCTAAGAGCAAGCCACACTCTAACTGGTTTCAGTCTATCTACAGGTGTAAAAATTAGCGTTTAGAATGCTCGAATGCACTGTTCAGAGATGTAAACGTGATTCTAAATGGAAAGTCCAGCCAGGTGTGTATTTCAACCTTATTAGTAAGTTAAAAAAGAAGTAACATGCCCAAAATGAAGAAAAGTTAAGCAGCAAGCAAACTTTAAATACAGGTAATGCTCTCGGCTGCAGCTTCCATGTTTTTCACTGTTTGCACTTTGCCTAACCTGTGTCCTGTCTAGCCACTGGAGGCTTGGCGTCCTCAGACACTATCTGCTCTCTGCAACCAAGAAAGTAATGCTCAGAAGGGAACCTTCCACAATTCCTTCACAGCTTAGGGATTAGAATTTATTACTAACACTATAGGAAAATAAGGTCTAAAATACTTCCAGATTGGTACAGGTTACAGGCTGAGTCCATGGGAAATGCAACCCCATGTCTTTAAAGAGCGATGGTTGGGCCCAGGTCCTGCTTGTGCTAACATTTCCACCAAGCATGTCACACTGTATAATCACATCCTAATCCTTTTTCTTTTATGGATGAGAATTTCACCACTTAACCCCAATGCCCTCCTCTGTGATCCTCTTCACTGAATGTATCCAGCATTGCTTCCCAACACATCCTCAGCCCTTCCTGATATTCTAGAGGAACTCACTTCAAGTTCTGGATGCAGGAGAAATGTTCTCATTTGATGCACCCCCCGCCATCACGAGGCTCGCCATGCTTCCCTCTGTTTGCACAATTTCAACATTCCCAGATCACTTGTCCTCAATGGAGTCTTACTTACTATTTCTCTTTGTCCTTCAATTCTTAGAGAAGTGAGAGTATATGCTTATGGTAGGGCCAATACAGTGTCTGTCATAATGATGAGACATGACAGCCCAAATCTCACCACTGCTGGCATGTGCCAAGCACTGAATATGCTCTAGGGATGTCTAGTTGATTAACAGGTTAATCACTCACTCTTCCCCCATACCTAGGTGCTAATGTTTCTCACATTTTACAAATGAAGTCATAAGGGTGGATGAGATACACCTATACTCCCAAGGTCACATAGTTAAACCCATAGAGCCAAGATTCAAACTTGGGTTGTACAGACACCACTCTGTGACATTCTCTTGGTAACTGTCAGCCATGTGAATGTGTCCCAGCCTAAATGGCATCAACTCCAGAACAGATCATAGGCTTTACTTAGTCTATGCCTCCATAAATACTACTTTCATTCCATAGGCTCGGCCGCCTTTTCAAACTTCTATACAACCATCAAGACACATCTTGTGGGCTAGGTAAATGGCTTAGTAGTTAAGGCACTTTCCTACTAAGCCTCAGGACTCAGGTTCGATTTCCCAGGACCCATGTAAGCCAGATGCACAAGAGGGCACATGCGTCTGGAGTTCATTTGCTGGAGGCTGTGGTGTGTGCATTCTCTTTCTCTCTATCTCCCTCTTTCTTTCTCTCTTTCTCTCTCAAATAAATAAATAAATATTAAAAAGACACATCTCAGGTTACCTCTTCTTTTTTATTTATTTGAGAGAGAGAGAGGAGAAAGAGAGAAGGAGAGAAAATGGGCGCACCAGAGCCTCCAGATACTTGTGCCCTCTTGTGTGCATGTGTGACATTGCATGCTTGCAGAGGGGCTGGAGAGACGGATCAGTGGTTAAAGGTGTTTTACTGCAAATCCTGAAGGCCCAGGTTCAATTCCCCAGTATCCACAAAAGTCAGATGCACAAAGGGGAGCATGTATCTGGAGTTTGTTTGCAGTGGCAAGAGGCCCTGGTGGGCCCATTTTCCTCTTACTCTCTGTCTCACTCTCCTCTGTCTCAAATAAATAAATAAATAAGTTTTTAAAAGCCAGCAAATACAAAGAAGAAGATAAACATAAGTTCCTCCTGCCAATGGAAACACATTCTTAACACTTGGTACATGTATTTCCATATTGCACAAATACTGTTATCACAAATATTTTTCCATGTTACTCAATATTAGCAGCCTAATTTGTGATTGCCCAAATCCCAGTATATGGTTGTTATAACTGAATATGATCATAAACATCAATTCTGTCCAAAGATTAACATGGCCAATGCATCAGGTCTGTTCTGACACTAAGTGCCAATGTTTTGGAATACTTGCAGAGTACAGGTCCCATGGCTCTGTCCCAGTTTCCCACAGTGCCTGAGCAAGATGTAAGGACTGATTTATTAATGAACCTGAGCTGGCTGTGGCCCAGTCATCTTTGTCGCTGCTTGAATTTCTGGCTTGAATTTTAAACTCCAGAACAGAAAGTTAATCAGCTTAACATACTGTATAGAACATTACATTATGAAATTATTTTAAGTTTCACCAAAGAAAATCAGACCCACCAACAGAATTTGGTTCTTAACTATTCTTACAAGCAAAATTCAAAGTTGGTGACTCACTTTCAGGTTCTACATCAATCTTATGTAGACTAACTAATGCTCCAATCACAACAGTCATAATGACCAGTGGTTTAGAAAAATGTAAAGTGCTTTGGACTCTCACCTTCTCATTCACTTTTCACAAGTACTTCCAACATAGATGTTATAGATGAGAAAACAAGAAGCCCAGAGAGCCTCCAGAGTTTATCTGATGCAGCCAAGGAGTAAAGCTGAGGTTCAGGTCTCAGCCCTCCAAGCTCAAACATTATGTCATTTTTATCACACCATGCTCTCTGCCCAGGTCCCTACTCCACATCAAAAAATGAACCATGCCCAGGAAGGGGTTTCCTAATGTATGACATGCATACGTCTATAGGATACAGAATTAGGCACTCCCAAGTTACGTGCAATCTTCCAAAAAAGGCTATGCTAATTCACTCTAGAACATGCTGCTTAGAAACTCAGACCTTTTAGCTTTAAGCCATGCGTGCAAAATAAGATGTGTCCTTTCTCTTCTTGGACATACTACTGAAGCACTGGCATGCATCCCAGCCAAGAAAGCTTTGCTTGTTCCCACATCATGACGACTCTATAGGAACTTCCATCCCATCTCATCCAAGACACAAGATATTGCAGAAAAACAGACAGGCAATTTGCAGCTAGATGCATTCAGGATCAGCAGCAGACAGAGACAACAGGAGAACAATTTGACCTTAGGAGCTTTCAGTCCTAACCCAGCCCTTAGAAGGCTGCAGATGGGAGGACTGTTTTCTGTTGTATTTGCAGAGTGAAGAACCTGGCCAGATATCAACAAAAGCTGTATTCTGTGCAGATGTAGACTGGGAAACTGCTTCCACATCAAGGGTCTTCTACAAGACTGTTAAATTCATATAAGCGTTCCTGGTTGCTGGGTATTATACTCGGTACTGAGTGAAGAGGGAGTATTTATCCTATGTTCTTGGACCTTTTGTGTGTGACACCATATTTGCCTTTTCAACCCACAGTTCCTAATGTTCTAGAACAGGCGTTATGGGAAGACAATAGAGCCCATTCCTTGCTTAGAATCTCTCTAGAACATACTCTGAAGAGGATAAACTAGCATCAGTTCTCAAGTCACTATGATCTTCCCACAACTACCGAACTCCTTATAAAATGCAGGTTTCTGGGCTTCCCTTTAAGAACCCCCAACCTGTTTGCCTGAGCAGGACCTAAGAGTCTGTATGCAAGGGGTAACTCCTCAGGCAGTAGTCATGAATCTCTGGGATCATTTCTGAATAAGATAATATCTTAAAGTGGCCACCAACCTAAAATAATTCTTTGGGGATCCCAATCATAGAAGTCTGAAAAATCCCCATGCCCAGGTATAACCCAGAACAAATGATTCAGTTTCTCCTGGGCAGTCCAAGCACTTTCAGGGTCTCGGAGCAATCCCAGTGGGGCTCCAGTACACTCGCCCTATTGGTCAGTGGGGAAAGCCAGCAAGTCAAGAGTCCTGAATGTGATCTCTGGTTCTGTCATTCACCAGAGTTTCAACTCCCCCACAATAAAGGACCCAGGAGACCAACTTCATTTGATGTGACAAACGTTCACATTGTGGTCTGCTCTTCAATTATTTTGTGGGCTTGTGTCACTCCATCAAGGAAAGCCACCATACAACAGTATTTTTTGTTTAATATTAGCATTGTTATAAAGAGAAGGCCTAGATAACAACATAGACACAGATCCAAAGCTTGTGTTATTTCTGGGTGTGTATGAGAAATACAAGAATTTCAGTTACCAAATGATACTTAGCTTCTCTTGGGCTGGACCCAGCAATGCCTGGATCCCAAATACTGCCTGTTCTTTCCCCACCCCACTCTCTCACCTGCCCATGCTATGGGATGGTGTGAACAGGACAGTGGGGCAATGCAGACAGAATACCTGTGTCCTTTTGCAGTGGGGCCATTGGTATATGTTCACTATGGCTGCCATGACTCAGCCCCACAGTCTACATGGCTTCAATAACAGAGGTTCTAAAAGCAGATATCTAAGATCAAGTAGGTAGCACTGGTTCCTGAGGGCTGTGAGGAGTGAATTTGCTGCTTGCCTCTCCCCAGATTATAGTGGTTGGCTGCTGTAGCAGTGACTTTCTCTCTCCTGGGACAAAACACCTGACCAGAAGCAGCTGGTTGAAGGAAATGGTTTATTTCAGCTTACAGTCTAGAGGGCAAGTTTCGTCATAGCAGGAAAAAAATGGCAGATCAGACAGTCAAATGTTACATCTTATCACATCAGCTGGGAGGAAGCAACAAGAGTGAGCTACACTAATACCACAAGACCTGCCCCCAGTGACACACCTCCTCCAACAAGTCTCCACCTCTCAAAGGCCCTACAACTCTCCCCAATTTGCCACCAGCTGGGGACCAGGTATTCAAAACACATGAGTATGATAGACATTTCATTCATACCACCACAGCTGCCATGCTCAGTGTTGCTGCACTGTGGCACATTGCCCAAATGTCTGTCTTTATTGTCACATGGCATCCTCCCCATGTTATCCTGGTGTCCAAAAGTGTCCTTTCTATTAAGACACCTGTTGTGCTAGCTGAATATGGTCCTATGGCCTTGCCTTAATGTAAGGACCCTATTTCCAAATAAGCACACATTCTGAGGAGGGCTTGGGAGAAGGCAACATGCCTTTTGGAGGGGCACAATTCAAACCATAACACCATCCCAAACTAAAAGACTCAAGCCTATCTCCTGGTCCTTCCATGCCCTTGGTTCCAGTGACAGAGGGCAGAGTATAAAACACGTGAAAGGGTGCATGATTCCAGCTAGAAAGGCACTCTATCCAACATCTCTTGCTTCAGAAACTACCAGAAGGAAAGCTTTAGGACTATGTGCATTTCACTTTATTTCCTTCTGTGATGCTTTACTTCCCTCCTGTCTTTCTACTCCATAATGTATTGCTGTTTAAACATGGTTTATCCAATGCTTAAGTGTTACTAAATCCAGGCTGCATCCAGGTAACTCAGCTCTTCTTGGGAATCTGAGGAGGTTGTCTCAAGCTTAGTTCTTAGCCCTAGTTCCCCCTTGGTTTCTGGCCTTCTGCCACCAGTCTTGGCAAACCCCTCAGCCCTGGGTTAAGAATACAGTTCTACCCAGCAGGTAAATCAGGGCGGGCTCTCTCTAAAACACCATGTGGGAAGCAAAGCAAACTGCAACTCCAGTTTCTGTCTCTTCTAGCATTGACGGACTTTTGGTTTAGTTTTCCTAACTTGTTGCTTTTATTCTTCCTAATAAAACAGGGAAAAAGTCAGAAGTTTAGAACAGCTAACCAAGTGAAATGACACTTTGTTCTTATAAATTGTTCTATAGACACAGTGATGGCTTTTGAACAAAAGTCCCATGGATTCTTCGCTGAGTGTTTTTATTTACATAGTCCTTTCTTAGGCACAAACACCCACACAGATGCTGAGAGAAGAGGGAGTAAACAAACCATACAGATACCTGGAAAAAGTAGCTAACCCCCCCTTCTAAAATGTTGCCCCCAAACCGCAACTAGAGCCTGAGGCATTCCCCATGGGAATACTGCAGGGAAGCTGCAATAGGAAGCTCTGGAAACATTCAAATTAATGACAAACAGAGCCAGGTTTGTTAGGAGCCCCATGTCCAAGAATGTATTTCCACAATTCAGCAGTTTATAGCTCTTTCGAAGCTTGGCACATATCCCTGTTCTGAGGAGATATTATCCTCTTCAAAATATGGAAAGTCCCTGTGTGAATCAAAAATGACATCTCCGTGGCAATGCATAGATATTTCCATTCAAAGGAGGCCTTTCAGACCTGGCCTTAAAAAGACAGTAGAAGACTGGGGAGATGACTTAGTTGGTAAAGGGTGTTTACTTACTGCACAAGAATGAGGACATGAGTTTTGATCTCCAATCCCTCTACAGAAAAATAAATCAATAAAACAGGAAGATGTGAGGCCCATGCCTGTAATCCCCGAGCTGAGGAGGGATCTCTGGGCCTCACTGGCAAGCTAGTCTAGCCAAATCCATGAAATCCAGGTTCAGTGAGTGACCCTGTCCCCAAAAATAAGGTAGAAAGGGCTGGAGAGAAGGTTCAGGTGTTTGCCTGCAATGCCTAATGACCTGGGTTTGATTCACTAGTATCCACATAAAGCCTGATGTACAAAGTGGCCCACACATGTGGAGTTCATTTCAGTGGCTAGAGGCCCTGGCATGCCTATTCTATTTATCTATATATCTCTCTCTCTCTCCTTGCAAATAAATAAATAAGATAAAATAAAAATAATGGCTGGAGAGATGGATTATGATTAAGGCTCTAACCTGAAAAGTCTAAGGACCCAGGTTTGCTTTTCCAGGTCCAACGTAAACCAGATGCAACAGGGCTCATGCATCTAGAGTTCATTTGCAGTGGCTAGAGACCCTGGCACACCCATTCTTTTTTTCTCTTTCTCTCCCTCTCTCTGTCTCTAATAAAACAAAATGAAAACTTTAAAAATAAAAAATAAGGTAGACAGTAAGAGATAGTGGGGAATCCCGTGAAGAGAGTACTCTGGGCCTCTGTCTGGAGCTTACATTGCAAGGGGCCCACTACAGCACAGCTGAGCCAATAGAATGATGCTGATAACAAGAGCTGTTGGGGAGTGAGTGTTTACTCCTCTCAGTGAAGTTAGGTGTATCTCCATGCGAAACACATGCAAACCTCACAGCACATATGTGGAAGGCCATTATTACTCACACTGAATTAAACAGAGCTGAAGCATCTCAAGGTCAATGTCTTCCTGGAGGTCATACCTGCATGGGAAGGAGTCAGGTTCCCACATTTTATTTGCCCCCCAGAACTTGAACTCTTAAATCCTTCATGCCTTTCCACAATTAGCCCAAACAACTGTCTGAAACTGAACAGCCAATGAGCTCAAGATACAGCCATGTGCAGATTCAGCCCTGGATCTCCACAGACCAAGAAGTACCAAGGGCTCCGCCACTAGTGGAAATGCCAAAGTAACCTGATACACAGCAGCCAGCAGGCCCTGGGGTTTGCTCATTCTGCTGTGAGAGACACACGGTGAGTGGCAAGACCCAAATTAATATCCTGACACCTCAGAGGTTCCATTGGCCATGGACAGGGCAAGATTGACATGGCATGGTAGATCTTGGGTTTACCATGTGGAACTTCCTAAGAAGATGCTTTGTTTCGCAGTACCATGTATAGACGCTGTCTTTTTGGAAAGCTCCAAATGCGATGGCTGAAAATATGTGGGTACTTGGCTTTAATATTTCATAAGGCATTTATGACTCCTTAACATGTTTATCAACTTAGTGAAGGAGCAAATGAATGTGGTCAATGAAAAAATCCTTACCAGTTCTCCATGCAGTCAGATTATTCTAGCCTTCCCATCCTTTGATGGTGCCCTTAAATTTGGGCCATCCTCATGACTTGGTTGGCTATGAGACTCAGTACACATGACACTGTGTTCTTTCCCAGCCTCGGCTTCAGAAAGTCTTGTGCACTTCCAAAGTCCCCACCATCCCTCTGTAAATGAGTCTGAAGTACTTACTAAGGAAAGGAGGGGTGGGAATCAGGGTCAAGTTCTAGCCAATAGCCATGCAACCTCATGACACATGAAGCCCCCTTGCCCTGCTATCCACTCCAGGTGACCCTCAGATGACACATGAGCACACACATCAGCAAGCTCTGACATCAGCTGAGCTAATCCCAGCTCAGCATAAACACCCTGCTGACCTATAGACCCAAAGACTTATGAGCCATAGTAAATGTTGACTGTTTAAAGGGATCGAGTTTAAGGACAGTTTGTTATGCAGCTGTTGCTAACAGAATACAGAATTCCCAATGCATAAATGGAGGAGGGTTTGTCTCCAAGACACTCCCAGGACAGATGAGTTTGTTCTGAGCAAGTGCTTGTTCTTCTGGCTCATGACTCTATCTCAAAACACATGCTGCTTTAAGAACTCCCATTTATGTTCTTCTAATATGTGTGAAGCCCTAGGGTAAGCATGCCTGTTCCATTTTCTTATTTAGTTCTGGCAGCCACACATAAAGACTGAGATTTAATATCCTCATATTAAATAAGAAAACAGACACTTGGGGATGTGGAGTGGACTAAGATCACATGATATGCAGACTGATCTGAAATGTGAATCTGAGACCAACATCTCCAAGTTCACATGCCGAGAAGTCCCATCTCTACAATTAATTAATTATGCTATGCTGGGTTTAAAAGTTTCCATCATGGTCAGATAGCAAATTCATGTGCTTTTTATTGATAGGAAATTTCATGAGAAGGAACCTCACAGCTTCCCTCAGTTAGGAGAACAAGCACAGGCTGCTGTCACTTTGCTTCTCACATGTCCTGAATGGAGAGCTATTCTCCGTGTATGAACGTTCAAAGAGGAGCTTAGAGCCAGGCTTAGAAAGCACATCCGATGAATAGCCAGACAGAAAATACTTTAGATGCTACAGTCCATATAGTCTTGAGTGCACCGTTCTGTCACAAACAACACATGAGTGACAGGGCATAGTTGTATCCCACGAAAGTTGATTTACAAAAGTGAGCATAGATTTGCTAAGCCATAGCCTGAAGGATAGATACAAGGAAGGTGAAATATATGGGAATGTTAGTGCCCTTACTCTCTGGAGTTAGGAAACAATGATAAATAGTCTGTTAAAATTTTCTTATATGTTAATAACATCTGAATCACTCACTCTTTTTTAAAAGGTGACAGAGATGACAAATTGTTTCTTACTGGACAACCTCTTCTTGATTAACTTGCAATGTATGGCAGGAGTTTAGTGTTTAGAGAGACCCAGAGGCTACATCTTAGTCCACAAGGAAGAGTGTTGCAATTGATTAGCAATGCCTGCCCTGACTAGAGAAGTGGAAAAAGATGGTGTGAGTTAAGTCCCGCATATTTGTCATTCATGTTCTGTAATGCCACTGCTCATGTTCAGTAATAATTAACTGATGATAATTAAGTCTTCAGAAACAGATGTGAGTGAACTTCTGAATACCTTCCACCCCATGATTTGACTAACATCTTCAACCAGATCATTTGAAAGGGAAAAAGCTGTCCCACATAGTAAAGCAAGAGAACGCTAAACCAACTTGTCTGCCACCAATATTTCTCCACAATGACTAGAAAATCAAAGCAATCAAAACTCCAGCAACTCCCTTGCACCGATACTGACATGAATCACCTTTATGTAAGGCACAATCAAGGATGTAAGCCTCCCCCCAGGCATGGAGGACCCCAGCAATTACTCTTCTGTATGTGGATCTGGGATACATGGACACAGAGATTCTCTACCTGAACTTGACATTCATCAGTTCACCGTTATCTTCACCTGAACACAGAGTCCTGCTTATCAGCGGAGAAGCAAAACACCGAAGACTCGGGGGGAAGATTAAAAAAAAATACATATTCACATACTGCTCACTTTATTCTGGTCCTCTTAAGCTCAAAGTTTGAGACAACCAGACAGTAAGGGCTTCAATGTCCCTGATGGTAGCTCCTCATTATCATACATAACCATTTAAATCAAAATTAAGTAAAACCAGACACTCAGCTCCTCCGTGGTATTAGTTCTGTTTCAAGCTGTGTTACTGGACATTACAGACAGAGAACACATCCATCATCCCAGAGACTCCAAATGGACTGTGCTGATGTAGACTACAGTGGTGGAGACTATTATGTGCTGTGCATAGCTTGGAGGCACTGCACAGCTGCCCCCCATCAGAGGCTCTGTGTCACTGATACGCTAACTCCACTCTTGAAGTGCACAGTCCCTGGTTTGGAGGGCACACTTGGTCACATACAGGCAAGGCCAGCTATGCCAATAATAGAAATGCTGGCAACAAATGACAGGTGGCAATCAGTGGACAAGCAACCCAGCTTCCACGTGCTCTGGCTTGAGTAACTGAGACATGTTCTATACTGGCTTCCAGAGTCTCCCAGTAGCAGTGAGTCCAGGTGGTCTACGTGCCGCCTGCTGGCACACGCTCTCTTCCTTGGCCTGACTTGGGTCAGTTTCTAGAGGAACCCAGTGAAGACAGTTAAGTATGTCAGTAGTTCACAGATCCCCAGATAGGCATTTATCTTGGCACTAAATCTTGCTGTGTGAAACCTAGCTCATTTCATCCGTGAAAAAGATGATCGTTTATGGAATCAGCATATAAGATCTCAAAGTTTTCTTTTCTTCTGGTGTGTATATTACTTTATAATAGTGGATTGTTGTTGTTGTTGTTGTTTTAACTATGTTGTTATTTCTCGGCTCAATCATTTACTTAGTCACCAAATCTACTTTTAGAGCATTTTAAGTTCTTTCCAAAAATCAAGCCACTTTCCAATGACATCTGACCTCCATTGAGAATACTGAAAAGAACATGCCCTGGGCTCTGAAAGCGATTCCCACAGTCCAGCTCTCAGGACCTCTCAGCCAATAACAAGTCATTTGAATAAATGGAGCACAGCCATGGAGGCGATGGCCACTCCTTTGTATGCTGTATTTCCTGGGTGACTTTTAAAATCTGATTTCTTCATGGTCAAGTACAACTGCCTGTTTCTCTTTTGATATCTTCTTTGTTCCTAAGTTATATCTAGATATGATCTGCATCCCATCCAATCCAACCATCGAAAGAATGGCACTTGATGGTTTTCAGTATAGTCACAGATTGGATTCAATACTCATTACCAAAAATATTAGTCCAACAGTATTAGACTTTTTTTTTAGATGCTCAGTACTGGCCAGCTTTTTGCTTTGAGAATGAGATGACTCACAGGGTTGTGCTGTGTTCTCCCACCATAGAGAGTGACAGAGAGTGTGATCTCACATGTTATTTCTGCTCATGAACCTTGTGGCTTCATTCAACAAAGTCACATGCACTGAAGGCTAATTTACTACCAACAAAGATTTACCAAAAAAAGCAAGCAATACTTACAATATTAATGCTGCTTCTTTCTTTTCCATTTGAAAAATCACCAATTATGTTCACTTATTTTTATTGCAAAAACATTAGCAAGACAAGATTCATCAGTAATACTTTATTTGTTCAATGAAACATTTCTTATGCAAAAATATATTCCTTTACAAAAATTATATTCCTCCCCAGTTCTCTCATCCAGATTGATGTCACAAGATACTTTGGTAAAACAATTCCCCTTTCCTCTTACAGGGCTCTGCCAACAGACCAGAGCTCCCCACCTTCCTGTGACACCCTACATCTGGGGCCATTTAAGCCTCTATCAAAATCTGTTTCACAGACCCAAATTTGAGCACCTGGTGGTCATGCCTTAGTGCTAGCAAACACCAGACCCAGGTTTAAAGGAAAAAGGCAGTGTTTCTCAAAACCTATGAAATATCTGCCTACACCTGGATATCATAGTTGAATTTCTATGGACAATCAGTGCCCCACTATTTATTTTCCTTACCTCCTGAGACACATTCCCACACAAGTATGGACACACACGCATGACTGAAGTTTAGAGTGTTTGACAAGAGCTGCCCATTCATTGAAGAATCACAGTGTGGGAAGACACGACCCCATTCTTCGTAATTTCTGGCAAGGTGGAATCTCAATGAAATGACTACCAGTGAGTCACCATAGCCAGCAACCATTCCTTTCAGCTTGCTGAAAACAATCCTTGGTACATCTAACACTAGGGGGAGGTGAAATAAAACTGCTACATTTCTTTTCTTTTTGAGTGTGTGTGAATGTGTGTTCCTATGTGAGTGTGGGCCCATGCATGTCGCGGTATGCATGAGGCGGTCAGACAACAACTTTTGGTATTGGTACTTCTACTTTGTTTGAGGCAAAATCTCCAGTTAAACAGTCCTTTGAGGGTCCTCTCTAAATGGTCCTGGCTCCCTAGATATCAGAATTCCAAATTCTACAGAAGAGTGGCTGGTGGTACCAGGTAGAAGCAGAGATGAGACTCCATTAGCAAACAAGAAAAACTACAGCTTTTATTTCTTTTAAACCATATGAGGTAGCACCAAAGTGCTCATAGGATCAATGCCACTTCTTTTATTTTAGGGATTCTGGTAATTTCCTAAATGCTTCTCTGGAACTTTAATATGGTTTTCTCCCTGTGGAACCACTCTCTTCAGACATATTCTAAGTATTTATTGCTTCTTTTCCAGCACTCAGCCCTGAAGGTAACTCCTATGGTTAAAAAAAAAAAATCAGTTGGAGAGAGAGAGAGAGAGAGAGATTTTTGTCACTCTTGGCATGTGTCAAAGTAATGTTGGAAGAAGAAATGTGGGCAATTTTTAGAGTTGCTGTGAGGCACCGAGTGACTACACTAAAGATATATCTTGCTATAAAGAAAATAAAAAGATACATTGAGCCTGAATCACCTGTACTGAACAGATGTTAATGTCAAGAGGATGTGGGCTGGGAAAAGACATGGGGGAGAGGCATCCTGGATGCTTTGCCTGTTACCTGGATGAAGGTGGTGACCACGGTATCAGACATGCCATGGTGGCCCACTGGGTGCTTTTTCTACTCAGCATGTGCCTACATTTCATTCTCTGAAGAATAGCCAGGGTGATTTTCAAAACATGGACTCTTTAGTATCTCTTTCATCCTTCCAACCTTCCACCGGCTCCCTCTCCTACTTGGAACAAAATTCAAGCTCTTTCCTCTAAGATGGTAGTCTGACCCCGGCCATGCTTCTGATTCTTCTCCCTCCTACCTGATCCTATCACGACCCTTCTGTCTACCTCAGTCAGGTCTGTCTGCTCAACCCCTGAATGTGGATCTCCAGCAGGCCAGTGTCCCTGTAGAACATTCTTTCCTGATTGTGACATGACCAGTCAGGTCTCTGTTCCCTTGGATCTTCATCTGAATGACTCCTCTCATCAGCCCCTTTCCTCTCTCTTATCTCCTCATTCTCTCTTCTGCAGCACAGCTCACCATCTGATGCCATCTACTTGTTATCTGTCCCTCCTGTACTCTGATAACTGGAAGAGAAGCGCCACAAGAAGAGAGTTATTGTGTCTGTGTGACATAGGAGATGAGGCCTGACACAGGACTGATGTTCAACAAATTATTTCAGGAGCGAGTGAATCAATCACCCAATGAACAAAGGTACCTTTTAGAGGGAATTTACATAGGGAAGTAATTTCAAGCTTTAATCAGAAACAACAGTACAATGAACCCCATAAATTACCCAGGGGCACCTGTTGTCAATACATTACCCTATTTGTTTTGTCATTTTTACATAACGGTCTGGACAATATCATTTTCCTCCAAGCATGTGCCTTTAACCACTGAGCCATTTTCCGAGACCCAAACTTGTGGAGATCTTACATTGTGGCGACCCTTTCCCCTCATACACTTCAATGGTTACTTCCTAAGGATGGTAACATTCTCTTGCAAAACCACAATACACTCAACAGCTTCTCTAATGAGCACGGGTCAGCATGAGAAGGTATCATCTCAAAAGAAGCACCCACCCTTCTATGCTCTCTGAAATGTTATCAGAGAAAAGCTGGGATTCTTGAATGTCAACCCCTAGGACCAAAAAAAATAATAAATAAATAAATAAATAAATAAAAAGACAATTGAAGATACTACAGGGATTAACACCATGAACAAAAGTCGGAGGCATGTCCCAGGATATATCATGATATTAATCCAAATATCAGTGTGTGTTAAACTCTTTGGGAAAAGATGAGGTAATTGGCTTTTCTATTTCCAGCAGCATATCTGGTACTCTATAGACAGAGCCCGAGTGTGGTGGTTTGATTCAGGTGTCCCCCAAAATTTAAGTGTTCTGAATGCTAGTCTCCCCAGCTGATGGCAACTGGAAATTAAAGCCTCCTGGAGGTGGTTTATTGTTGGGGGCGGGCTTATGGGTATTATAGCCAGCTTCCCCTTGCCAGTGTTTGGCACACTCTCCTGTTGCTGTTGTCCACCTTATGTTGACCAGGGGGTGATGTCCACCCTCTGCTCATGCCATCGTTTTTCCTGCCATCATGGAGCTTCCCCCTCGAGCCTGTAAGCCAAAATAAACCTCTTTTTTTCCCACAAGCTGCTCTTAGTCGGGTGATTTCTGCCAGCAATGCGAACCTAACTGCAACACCGAGGAAATCTAATTCCTGTGCCAACAGCGTGATTTTCTCAGATGTTCCAGATGGGTACAGATGTGAAACCATTATAACGTGGAGTCCTAAGAGGCTGGTGAACAGTGTAGTCATGGCCGTGGCACCGTGGGCAAACCTAGGCTGGGGTGTGGTATCTCTTACTATTGTTAGAATCAGAATGTCTCCATTTCTGGACTCGGATTGCCACTTCATTGCAATTCTCTGCTTCCTAAGAGTTACCTAAACCACCCCTCCCAATGATCACTTTCTTGGAATCACCTCAAACACCTGTCTGATGATCATTTTCCTGAAGTGGCCCAAGCCCTGAAGCAAGGTGGACCAACCTGCAACCGAAGAATTCCAATGACTCCCACTACCCACTAAGCATCCCCTAGGGGGGTGTAAGGGAAGTAGCTTCTAACATGCTTGCTCAGAGCCCTTCTCCTTCTCAGGCTTTCCCTAAATAAAGCCTGTGAAGCCGCATCTTTCCTGCTCTTTTTTTCTAAGAACTGAAATATCTCTAAGAGAAAAAAAATTCCTTAAAAGCAGAATTCCCATTTACTAATTAGAGCAGCAGTAATTGTTCATGATAAATTCCTACAGGTTTATAATTTAGATAATATGTTTGTGGCCTAATTTCATTGTAGGTAAGAAGAATGTTAAAAGTAAAAATAGTTTCAACTGACTGTGGGTGATTTGGAGCATCACGGAATGCAGTATTTTCACTAATTTCTCCTGCTCCACTGAAGAGACAGTCAAGATTGCCCTCTGACATCCATTTATAACTTATCTTCCACCATAGCCGACAGCCCGGAAATTTCAAATGACTTAGGAAGAACATATTTTCACTCTGAGGTGTTCTGAAGAAACATCACTGTGGCCACCAAACAGTCTCTCTGCCCAGTATCTTCTCAGCAATTATCCTACTCCCAGTGTTATGTAGGTGCTCTGTGTGGCCTCGTTTATCTCTCAAAGACCTTCCCAAGCAGGTACTCTTTATGTCTATGACAGGAAAGAAAGTAAATATTCTTAACTCAGTAGAATCTTTTTAAGCAATGTCAATGATAGTGTTGATAACCACATCATCTAAATGTCTTACAGAGCTACAAAAAGAAGTTCTTAAAACTAAACAGAGTTTTCCGGGAGCAATTTTTTAGCTAAAGCTAAATCTCTTGCCATCTTGGCCAAAGAGGAGGTATAAATGGATGTCATAGGGCAATTTTGACTATCCTTTCCCATCATTGGGGCAGGAGAAATTAGTCAAAATACTGCATTCCTTGATGCTTAAAATCCACCCACAGCAATGTGAAAACTTCATTTCCCTCATATAAAAGCTTCATGGCTTAACAGTGCCTCTGACAGAAAGTTCTATGAAAAATGTAAATGGTAGCAAAGTCCACCTTAGGTCTTATCTGCCCATGTTTACCTACTGGTGAATCCAGTGGATGTGAGATTCATGGCGAGGGCGTTCTAGGCTGGAGGTATGCGGGCCTCATGGTGTATAGTCTGAATGTTTAGGGATTATCTAATTATAACATCTTAATGTAAAAGACATGTTAAACTTTTACCAGAAACAACTCAAACGAAAAGCTCTGGGTCCTAGGGAAATTCTAGAATATCATCAGACTTGGCATCTAAAAGCTTATGTGTCACAGAGCCTCTTGCACTCTAACCCCCGTTAGCATATGTATCGTTAAACTCTGCTCCAGAACATTCTGAGTATAAAGCTCTATGTTCAATACTTTAAAAGCTCAAAGAATAAAGAGGATTAGACTTATCCTCAAAGGAAAACTTGTTCACCCAAAGTGGGTTCCTTTCTGTCTCCTTGTCACTGTGTCTTTTAGTCAGCTCTAGCTGACAAGGACAGTGAATGCCAACAAGCAAGCAGGGAAGGGCTTAACCACAGTAGTCACTGCAAGCTCACAGCCACTGGGCCTAGGTATGAGGTATGGATAGCATCTCTTGAGTGTGGACATGAGGGATTTTAGAAAATAATGCTCAGTAGTTGTAAGAGAAATTGCTAGAGTCTAAGCAGATTTCACAGAACTGGTTGGTGCAGGCCAAAGAGAGTAATTCAAGATCACCAAAAGTCAAAAATACCCCAGCAGGAAAAGGCAACAAGTGGGGTGGTCATGAAGTCTACTAGGAACACACCAGCTTAAATGTGCTCTCATGGCCCAAAAAACTGAGATAAGTTGAGCTCAGAAAGAACAATGGTGATGATGATGATGGAGTACTAACAAAACAAAACAAAAAATAGAATAAGAAAGATGGATGAATTCACAGTGATACTAAAAGGGGGAGGGGATCTTTTTTAACCAGCCAGTATAAAATTGAAGGACAGGAAACCCTGACATGATGACTGATAAGGATGCTCCATGGATCTTAAGCCACAGCATGAAAAGTCACTGGGTCAGGATTGTCATACATATGCAAATACATATGCAAATACCCCTAACCAAGTGATCCAAGCTGACAGACAGGAGTCCTTGCATGATGCAGCTCCTGATGGGTAGTACTAGAAGGACGCCACACCACTGATGCAGGGAGAGACCTCCACATAGATCCAGAGTCT